>JADDOH010023165.1:0-239628 GCA_016648135.1 Agrypnia vestita | reverse complement strand
TTTCTTCTACACGATCTAACTGACCAACCACGTTCAGGGTTATCTTACCAGGATTCTAAGCCTCAATAATTGTGGTCCATTCCCGTTACTTTCTTTCAGATTGGTTGGGGAATTGTATGGAGAAAGCAAAATAAAAAGAACAGGGCCTGTATGGTTTTTACATGAGGTTTAATTACAAAGATGTTATCCAGTCAGTTCAGTACACAGAGAATAGTTCAAAATGCACAAATTTTACAGTATACTATACAGTTTATAAACATGGTTTCATACGGGACAATGACATACAATAGTAAAAAGGTTTAGGAAAAACACAGCGCCGAATTATCAAGTATGACCCTTGTGGCCACTAAAGTCAAAATGGATACTCCTTTATAACGGAATTTAATCACAGTCGGGTCCAATACAGACTATTAATTTACATATAGTTAAGCTTCCAGAGGTCGGCCCAGTAGAGGCTCATGGGATATAAGAGTAAGTAGGAACAGGGATTGGAACAGACTTTGTGTTTCCTATTTTAAAAGTTACATCACTTGAGTTCGATTAATGTCACTTGGTTATCCCTTTGTTAACTTTTTGTAAATAGTTTGCGAATGTTATAGATTGGCCATAATTGGCTGCTGTAAATTATGTATAGGTATAATCAAACACTTGAAACCTGTAGTTTTTCTTCTGAGTATGGAGTGGATCGACCACCTTTAGTAAGGGTGCCAGCCCTGACCAGCTGTAGGAGTCGGCGGACGGTTGTCTTCCGTCAGCTGATCGATCGGAATGCCCGAACCGGGCGCCCGAAGTTTATGGTGATTTTTAAACAAGAAGACGCCAATGACGGTTGAATCTTATGAAGTCCAAAGCACGGTATTTTTATTAAAACTTAAAAGAACAGGCGTTGTTTAATAGGGGACGAAAACGATTGTTTTTATTATACCCCTTGTTGGCGGGGAATGTTCAGGACGCCAATAGTAATGTATTATATTTTTTGCAAAAGGGGCTCAAGGCGCTTGCGAGGAACCCTTTTTTTTTAACTTTGGTTTGCTTCACCCTGGTTGTTTATAAAAACATAGAGAACGATTATTATAATGTATTTATTGTGAGACCGACATTGTCTCACACGACGAACTAGTTACTATATGCGTTTAAACTAGTTGAACACACTGTTTAACTTTATAACCCGGCGGGAAGTATATTATTAAATCGTTTGAACACACTGTTTAGCTTTGTAACACGGCGGAAAGTATATTATTAAATCGTTTGAACACACTGTTTAGCTTTGTAACACGGCGGAAAGTATATTATTAAATCGTTTGAACACACTGTTTAGCTTTGTAACACGGCGGGAAGTATATTATTAAATCGTTTGAACACACTGTTTAGCTTTTGTAACACGGCGAGAGGTATGTTATTGGCTCACATTTGAAAATTTACAACGAACAATTCCGGCACCGTAACTTTTATACAAATGGCGGCCGTAATTTGCTTAGGGCGGACGGCGTAGCTAACGCACCGCTGAGCTCGGTTCCCGGATGGTGACTCGAAGACTGACTGGTCCAGACTGGCTTGCCGGGCGCGGAGTTATCCTATATTAGCGCGGAGCGGAAGAGGGTGCGGGGGGGGGTTGCGCGCCGGTACAGTTGCTCCAAGAGTATGGCAGCGCGGCCCGCACGGCACGCCTTGCGTCTCCTGCCCGGAGGCCCCGCGACGGCAGTGGACAGGGATACTATCATAGTGTGTGTGACTCGTAAGCCTGTGTGTGTAACCTACGCGCGCTGGCTCCGGCCGCCTCGCTCGACGTGTGCTATTTCGCGTATTATTTGGTTAGGACGGAATATGTAATATTTACTTATTTTAAATTTATTTTGTTACGACAGAATAGTAATACTTCCTTTTTTGTCTAAAAGGAAGCATTACAGCCTATACAGGTCACTTCATCGTCAACAATTTCAACGACTTCAATAAAGTTATTTGTTCGGAAAACATATAAAAAGCAGCCAACGCCTTATACGGGCATGTCAGTCTCTCAGCGACTCCCGGCGTAGGCCGTAGGCTCTAGTCTATCGAGTATCTATCCTTGTCTTTGTAATCTATGTACTAAAACTTATGTATGACTTGTAATTGTTTTATCGAGCGAATAAAATTATCAAACATTTCACGACTTTGGAGAATCCTGTCGAGGACGGGTGGTGACCCTAAAAAGTAGCTTCTCCAGATACGTCACATCTACACCATCCTCAACCAAAAACCCCCAAAGTAATTTCACAACAGTTGACAATCTTACGGGTACTAATAACACTTCTTTACTTAGAGGCTGACTGCCAGCGACCGACGCTTTCTTCGGGTAGGAAAAAATCACGCATGCGCATAAATGACTCCTACACATTTTCACCAAAGAACGCTTCCCTTGCTTCATTATTTTCGGGCTGAAAAAAATATAGGACCGACATAACTTCAATGCCATAAAACATGTAATTTCATTATTTTTATCGAAAAGTTCTTATGCTAAAAGAAATATAAATAATTTTTTGGCATTTTGCGATGAGGAAAAAATTCTTGATATCTTAATATGAAGGAGGACATCTTACCTTTCTAAAGGAATCTTAGGGATTGACATTTGCTTTCATACGAATAGCTTCATGGATATAAAATAAATTTAATTAAATCCTTAATTTAATTTTTAATCTTTCAACTTAACGCAACATTCAATGGCCCAAAAATACATATTTTTTTCTGAAGCAAGTCTAGACTTCTTTTGTCATGAAATAACGCAACGTAACTATCATTTTACTCTCCCGATTGCATTGAATAGGAACTTTGTCGAGCATTTAGTGATCTTAATGTAGTTATTTAAGGGATTTATCTATTTAGTACGTTTTTTTGTCACATAAATACCACCATCCACGCTGAGCTGTCGTTCAGAGAACCGTTTCAAGTTAAGATTCTCCTGCTAATAAATATCGAATTTGCTTTTTAAAATACAAATTTAAAATATATATTTTTTTTAATCTTCTGTTAGAAAAATTCGGTTCGATCGACAATGATTTTTGAAACATCGTAAATTCCAAAAAAACCCTGTACAGTTTTATCTCTTTTACTTTAATAATTTATAACATTTTTAAGAAAAAACAAAAATAATAGAATAGTGAAGTGACACGCAAAAATTATTCCCGTATTTTTTACCCTGCATACTCAATAATTCAGAAGAAAAAAAATATTTATATATTAAGTGATCTCCTAGGTGCATTTTAAAAATATCATTCGGAAAAATTTTAGAAAAATTTCAAAAAAAGGAAATTTTATGGGTTGTTTTTATTGTTTTACGATATGGAAGTTCCGCGTATTACATTTTTACCAGCTTATCCAACTTAGAACTATGTATGTCACACCCTGAGAATGTATTGTATAATATTTATTTAAAAATACAACGGACATCATAAAATACACATAGGATTTTTAAAAAATACGCACACAAAAAAGTGACAAACTTTTTGACCTATCCTTGTACATAGTTAAAGATAAAGTACGCATAAAGTTGTGCAATCTGTTCAGGCTTAATACTCGGTGTATTTTAATGGATTTTTAAATCGTTAAACTATCTTCATTATGGATTGTTAAATCCTACCGACGATAAGATTCAAATAAGTCCTCATAACTGATACCTAAGATGATTTTATATTTTATTTTACTTTAATAATATGCCGCTGTTAGATTATCTTATAAGGGTGGAGGGATAATTACCACAAACATGTATCTTCTGCCCTACAGACTCAGAATTATGGAAAAACGGCGAGAAATGGAGGTAAGCTCTGGAATGAACAGAGACCCAATTGGAATGTAGTTTATTTATTTATCTTTATCATAAGAACAATTACATATAAATTGAATTTTGAAAAAGGATGTTTCTCTGTCTACGTTGAGACAATTTTCACAGTGGTGATGATAGTGATGTAATTAGTAACCCCTATTCCTATTTTATTTTCTAAAAAAATTCAAATATGTACACTCAATACATAAGTAAATAAATTATCATTCTTCTTTTCTATTTATTTTTCTTTTTTTACTTTTGTTTCGGCTTGTCACTTCTTTTGTGGATCCATATAAAAGACGTTGTTTTGATAAGAAATTTAAAACTATCGTTTGCATTTATTTCCATTTTTTCCAGCATCTCGCATGATACTTTTACAATTTTTACTCTTGATTTGTAATGCATGTACTTTCTTTCCAAATAAATATTAGATCTATGTAGTTAGTTGTTTTGAAAAGTGATATAAAAGTATAAAAGATAGCAAATTCGGAACTCGTGCGATACCACAAACAAGTAGACAATAGTAAAAAAGGAAATAGAAAAATACTCACTTTGTATTTATGAAATGTGTGAAATATGTGTGAATTAAAGAACGGTGCTCTGATTTAATTCATGCCCAGTGACTTTAAGTTGTTTAAAGTGCTTCATTTTCCTCGCACAGCTACGATTGGGTGTCAATATATTTACATGAATCATATAAGGCATATTACAACATATGTATATAAATATACACACAGGTGTTTCGCATCTTTTTTATGTTTTTTCATTAGGTGCCTTATGTTAAAAAGTACCACTCTCACTATCGTAGAGCGATCTACTAAACGTTCTTACTAGTTTAACTTGGTGCCGACGTGATAGCAACCTAACTCAAATTACACATAGTTTGGAGAGTTTTTGCGAACCTAATGCGTTCTAAACTATATTCTATTGTGATCGTTACCATTGTTCCTTGTATATAAATACCAAGATGTGTATGACAGCATCCTGGATCAGTATTAATTTTAGCAAGTGTGTAGAGGTCACGTAAAGAAGATGATAAGTAACATCTTGAATTATTCAAATAAATTGTCATTGAAATGTTAATTATTATTCTGTGAATTCTCTTCATATTCTGCTTAAAATAAATAATTCATTTTTATCGGAATACGCATTTAAAGGATTTGTTTTCATCAACATGTTGCAACAAAATTATCGTAGACAATCCTATTTTAGTCTTTCAAGTAAAATAATTCAAGGACTTGTCACCTTTTTTCCCCATTCGTAATTTTTTCAAACTGCCATAACTAGGGACTGGACACTTTTTACATTCTGTCGGTTGGAAAACTTTTTATGGCATGTAAAATATAATAAAACTAATCAAATATAACGAACCTAGCACGTTTTTCCATGGGCCCTTCAATTGCTAATGATATTGTTTAGATCTATGTTTACTAGAAGTGTGTGCATAATAGGTATATCATAATTTATTCGTCTACGTTTTGTATGTAGTTATCAAATATCTCGAGTAACTTGTTGGTGTAGTGGTTACGACTCTCGCCTGGTGATCTGGTGGTCGGTGGTTCGAATCTCATTCCAGGACACTAGCTTCTTCTTATGATGCCATCTCCTATCGGAGGTCGGCGATCGTTTTGGGGTTTGAAACTTTATTTACTGCCGCACGGAACAACTCAATCGAGTTTCATTTTTACCAGTCCCTCAAGTTACGCAGCCATGAGATGCGGCGTCTTCCTACTCTTCTTTTACCACTTGTTTTCATAATATGTCCGATTTGTTCCAGCTTTCTTGTCTTGGTAGTTTGAAGCTCTTCTCGTCTTTATCCATACGTCGGAGAACTTCAACATTCGTCACTCTATCCACCCAGTAAATGTTCAATATGCGTCTATCCATGCCTCCACCCCATCCATAAAAGAGAATGGAAAAAATATAACACCGAACCATACGCACTCTAAGTTGTAGGCTTAGGTCATAGTTAGAAAATTACGATCTGTTTAAAACAGAAACAAATCAAGAAAGCCCTCCATATTAGTTAGGCTGCAGCCAGTATATTTTATGTAAAATTTGTAATGTTTCATGTATCTTTTATGTGAGAATAAAAATCAAATTTATTTGAGGGCCCTGATATGGGCCTTTTTCTGTGAAAATATTACGTAAATCTGACCCAGCGTGTATCACGTTCAAGCGAGCGCAAGGCGCCGCGAAAATGAGCGACGCGCTCATTCTTCTACCTTACTTATCGGTCCAGCATCAAGTATTTTCAATCTTCTCGCCAACCTGCTCCTGGTATCAAAGCCAGCCAAGTGAAATTTGGCGAATCAACCTCTGCTATTACTGTCTTTGTCCTGTGCAAGACAGATCTCATTCAGATAAACACTGAGGACACTAGCAAGTTCATCCTTTTTTCAAAGCATAAGCATTTAGCTTATTTCTAAAATAGTAAGAATATTGATGCGATACATATTCCGCGTTCACATCTCTATTTTAAAAAATGTGTTGACCGCGATGGTTTACACACGTATTTACTATATTTGTTGAATATTGGCCATGGCACATATTTATTATACACATATTTACTATATTTATTGAGTTTTGCCATGGAACATAGCCCAGTGGGCATAGTATAGGTTTCCTACACTGAGGGATTCGGGTTCGATTGCCGGTGTGGTTACAATAAACCTATGTGATTTCTCAAGCTTGGGTGTTTTAGTTATGTTAAGATGTCAGTAACTGGCCCTCTGACCTGTTGAAATATCAAGCGAAAAAAGTATTATATATGATTGATATAAAAGCAACGGCAACCATATCCAAAAAAAATAATGCGGTCATCGAAGTTATCTTAAATATAATGTACTGAAATAGTTTTTGTAAAAAATATATCCTATTTATAGGAAAAATAATGATTTTGAAGGAAATTTTTTTAATTCGGTACATTTAATATTAGTGATCCTCGGTGAGTGCATTCAAAATATTTTTTTATTTTTTCGATTCTGCTATCTTTTCTTTCATATCCACCATATATCCTTTTCTTTTCACCTATTTTTTTCTATATTTTTTGCAAAAATAACACCAATTTATCATTTATTTCATGTTATGTTTTGATATCAGTATTGAAATACAGTGACCGCAATCAGATGAAATACGGTTTCTAATGCACTTTCACAAGTTTCGGTCCTGGCTCGCCTTCACAGCTGTCCCCAGGGATCTCCAGCCAGATGCTGCGTGTCCGTCCTCCGTTGTGCCACTCTTCAAGATTGTCTTTTACCTAAAGTTATACCCAAAATAATCTAATTTTCTAGCCTTCTTTCATATGAATTCACTAAAAAAATTACGCAAGTAAATTGAATAAAATTATTTTTTTAATAATTTTAAAAACATTTCTTTAATTTTTTTTAATTTAAGTAAAAGCAAAAAATTTTGTTTGTTGATTTATGAGTTTAAAAATTAAAACGTATTAAAAACTGACAGAAAATGTTTGCTTAACAATAATCCACCGCGAAAGCTTCACTGGCATTTAAAAGTATTCTAGGATTACATTATTTATATCTTTTTGATGTTTATAGCGTTAACTTTATGGTTGCACATAATTAGTAATTTTATTAATTAAATAACTTCGTATTGACCAATTGGAGTAACTCTACGTGTACCTGTTTGTGTCCGTCCTGACGAAGATACTTACAGTGGTATCGAAACCGGTAGACATAGAGTTGCTCCAAGAGGTCGACACAAAGTTATTTAATTAATTAATAATTATGTGTAATTCATACTACAATATAGAAAACCACCAATCTAGGCCACACACACACAGTGACAAGGAATGCCACATAAGCAAATAGAGGCGCGAGCAAGACTCGCGCGCGACTTGCAGTTCAGCATTTCTGACGATTTCTTCACACACACTCACACAGCCGCACTCCAGAAGGCTGCTTTGTTCGTAAATTATTTAAAAAAAGAGGCCCACGCCCTAGGCGGGCATGTCAGTCTGTCATTATGGCCGGAGGCTAGGGCCCTTAGATTATCTATCATTGTCTTTGTAACCATACTCATGTATATTTTGTACTTGTTTTATCGAGATAATAAATCATGAAATAATCTACGCCTTTGGAGCTTTTCCGTCGCATGACGGTAGTGACCTAAAAGCAACTGCTCCAAAGTACCTCCAAGTCACCCAAAATTATATATTTTATTTCCCTCTAAAATATTAACTTATATGTAAAGAAAGATATTAATTATTTGGAAAAAATTGCATGTAATTATACATTGTAATTAATTAATTAAAAAATATAAATAGCTCGGCGAGGAGGCAACCTTTCTTGCGTGGGTACCTACTAATTAATTAATGTTTAATATCAAGTTGACCTTACGAATTGAGAACAACGTCTTAAACTTGCGGTTGGCTATAATTCAAACAAATAGAACGTTGCTTTCAAACGGAGAAAACTCATGCAATCTTCTGAATTTGAAATTAACTCCATGTATTAGGTCCTTACATATGAAATTGGCGTTTTGCCGTACTGGCAAATTTCATATCTTCTCATATCATATCAAATATCTTCTCTTTGGTTAGGAATTTCAAATCCAAATTTATACAGCTATTTACTCATGTATTTGTGTTTTGAAAATTATAATTCATTTGTTTTTTCCTCAATTGTTTTTTTCTTTGCGTCACTCAGTTTACAAAATGAAAAACTTGAAATATCGCGTTATTTACGAGTACGAGTTCCACCGTGGCACCAGTGCTGCAAAAACGGCTCGAAGGATTAATGATGTGTATGGCGACGGTGCCGCAAAAGAAAACACAGTGCGTTTTTGGTTCCAACGTTTTCGTTCTGGAAATTTCGACCTGCAGAACAAGCCCCGTGGACGGCCGGAGACCAAAGTTGATAATGAAGAATTGAAGGCTATTGTGGAAGCGGATCCATCGCAAACCACATCCGAGTTAGCTGCAGGCTGCGGTGTTAGTGATAAAACTGTTTTAATCCACTTGAAGCAAATTGGTAAGGTGAAAAAGCTTGAAAGGTGGGTACCTCACGAATTGAGTGAAGCAAATCAACAAACGCGCGTTGACTGCTGCGTTGCATTACTCAACCGGCAAATAATGAAGGGATTTTAAATCGAATCATTACCTGTGATGAAAAGTGGATCCTGTACGATAATCGGAAGCGCTCATCGCAATGGCTGAACCCTGCCGAACCAGCCAAACCATGCCCCAAGCGAAAATTGACTCCAAAAAAGTTACTTGTGAGCGTTTGGTGGACTAGTGCTGGTGTCGTTCACTACAGCTTTCTTAAATCTGGCCAGACGATTACGGCAGATGTCTATTGTCAGCAACTGCAAACCATGATGGAAAAGCTAGCTGCTAAACAACCGAGGCTGGTTAATCGCTCTAGGCCACTGCTGCTTCATGATAACGCTAGACCACACACTGCACAACAGACGGCTACCAAATTAGAGGAGCTTCAATTGGAATGTCTAAGACATCCACCGTACTCTCCGGACCTTGCCCCAACAGATTACCATTTTTTTCGAAATTTGGATAACTTCTTGCAAAGGAAAAAATTCAACTCCGATGGGGCAGTCCAAACCGCCTTCAAAGATTTTATTGATTCCCGTCCGAATGGTTTATTTAGTAAAGGGATCGATGAACTACCTATGAGATGGCAAAGGTGCATAGATAGCAATGGTACATACTTTGATTAAATAAATATATTATAATAAAAAAAAATCGGCTTTATGTTCCTCCCATACTAAACGCCAATTTCATATGTAAGGACCTAATATTATAATTAAAAAACGCCGTGTGAGAGTTTTATATTCTCTACGGAATAAAATGACAATATTTATATATATTACTAGCTGTTCATACCCGGTGTTGCACGGATTTAAGGATTAAGTTGAAAATAAATTTGTGGGGGGGAAACAAAGGTTCGATTTGAACGGTATAGATTTGCATCGAAAATGTATCAGAGGGAGGGAAAAGGGTAAAAAGGAGAGGATAAAATGTCACCTATATTACCTGCCGGGTCCTCAAAAATAAGTTTGCAAATTTTGATTCCGATCGGTCGAATAATACAGATTTGCATCGAAAATATACCCACCGGGTTATAAAGAATAAGTTTTCAAATGTTGAGTCCGATCGGTCAAACGGTACAGATTTGCATCGAAAATATGTCAGGGGGAGGAGAAGGGGTAAAATAAGAGTTGGAAACCATCGCGAATATTACCCGCCGAGTCCTAAAGAATAAATTTGCATATTTGGCGTCCGATCGGTCAAACGGTACAGATTTGTAGCGGTCAAGCGGTACAGATCGAAAATGTGTCAAAGGGAGGGGAAGGGGTAAAAGAATAAGGGGAAAATGTTACCTATATTACCCGACGGGTTCAAAATTTGAATCAAATTAGACAAACGTGTGGATTTGTATAAAGAACAGACAGACAGACAGACAGACATTGAATTTATAGGTATAGATATTTTAAAGGGGTGATTATATTTTAAATTAAATTAAATTTTGAAATAAGGAAGCAGGAAGATTACGCTACATTTACTATTTAATAGGGTGATAGTGAAAATATATTGTAATGCACATCTTGAATAGAGCACAGGACAAATGAATCAATAGTTAGGGTTTTAATTATGAGCAACATCTATCTTCAGTTATCAGTTCAACGATTAAGTCAGGAATAACAAACGTGCAGTGCTTTTACCTCCGTGAATTATATAGTAGTGCGAAGTATAATATGAGAATACTGCTAATCAGGCTGAAGATCGTATGAATAAATCTGAAGGATTTCAATTTCGCTTCAAGTATGTGCAAGAAGTGATGTGCCAAATAATTTTTGCTGCGACATGTCAAATAATATACCAGCTCGCCTGCAAATAGAACTATGGCAACGAACGCCCTGAAATGTTCGAAACAAAGTAACAAAAGCAGAAAAAATATTGTATTTCATTAATGAAGTCGCTGTTCTAGAACATAATTTCGGACGTTTACAAAATGCTCGAGTTATTTGCGAATACTTTCGCCATTTATCACTGGATTTTCTTGTCGTTTATCCGTGTATTCACTGCCGAAAGGGACCACGGACCATTAAACACATCGCATTAGCTAGAAACTTCGAGATAATTTTTTTTGGCACCGTTTATTAATATATAAATTTTTATTTAATTTAATCACTACTTTGCTCTTCAAATTATGCACGAAGAATCCCTCTCCAAAAACGTAAATAATAGATTGAACTTTGATCAATTAGACGCATATTAATTATTACATAGCTTGTGACTAAAAAAATGCAAACATGCACACAAATGTTTTATATAATACATATATTAAAATATTTTCATAATTGTATATGTAACAGTGAATTTGTATTTCAAGTGAGTATATTTTCACTGGAATTTTAGTGAAATTATATTCAAGGTCATTATTATCATATCTAAGCAAATTTTCACTAATAAAAATTAATACAAACCAGTGAAAAATATTTTAACTCATATCTTACTAGTGAAATTGTATTGGTTTCCGTCATGATCTATCATTAAAATTAAATTTGACACTATTTCACTAGTACGATATCAATTAAAATGTTTTTCACTGGTTTGTATTAATTTTTATTTGTAAAAATTTGCTAAGATATGATAAGAATGACCTTGAATAGAAGTTCACTAAGATTCCAGTGAAAATATACTCACTAGAAATACAGATTCACTGTAACGTAAATACGTAATGAAATTTATTTACCGTATGCTTTATTATCGTTAGTAGGCACGTGATTTAAATACGCCCGAATAATGCAATATTATTTATTCTTCTAGTAAAGCATATTTTAACTAGCTCTTAATGAAACCTTAGGAGGGTGGACAGCACGAGGATGAGAGAAGTTAACATAAATTCTAAGGATTTCATTGAATATTTTTTCATCAGCTTCGATGATGGTAACGTAAGTGATTTGAAACTGAAACTTATATGTGAAACCGACGAACGAATAAACGACACAATACACGAGAATGGCAACAACAAACCCGCAATAAAAAATCAGAAAAAATACACATATTCACATTACTGTTCACTACCAGTAAAAAAATTTGGATTATTCTTTTTTGTGTATTTTACTAATATTACTTCTCAGATTTTCTGAAATTGCATACTTGTACACTGTTTCCGAAAAAAAATGTTCAAATTCAAATAAACGAAGAAATTTACTCCTAGTCGTGTAATTTAAAGTAATCCCTTCGAAATTTTAAAATCGTACCAAAAATAATGACCCGACATACATCATTAATCTTCATTCCCTTGTCCTAGTAGTTTCGGGGGCCCAAAGACTCGACAAGGTGCTTCCATATTCCCCTATTTTGCGCTGCTTCTGTATGAGTTGACCAGTCTAGACCCATTCTGTTTTCATACACATTTTCTCTCAGCATAATCTAGGTCGACCCACTGGCCGTCTTCCTTTCGGGGTTGCCAGCAGAATTCTTGTCGGTATTCATTCGTCTGGCATTCTTAGCACATGTCCAAGCCACCTTAATTGTGATTTATCTATGTTTAGAATTGGGGGTTCCATGCCCAAGTGTGTACTTTATGTCAGCACTTCTCACTCTGTCCATCAATATGACTCCCTCTACCCCCCTTAAAAACTCATCTCGGCAGCCTGGATCCTTGCTCTCACTCGCTCCATCAGGATCCAAATTTGATGGCCATATATTAGGGTGGGTCTGTACACAGATTTAAAAAAAATAGCCACTTTTGTCTTGACACGTACATGGATTTTCCCACTTAAACTTGTAAGATCCCATATGCCGATTTTCAGCCTCTATTTGGGCATGTTGTTTGTCTATTTTTTCTGTCTAATCTATTGTCTATTTATTGTCCATAAAAAAGACAAAATAAATCAAGAGATCTTTACATTAACAGAGCTTAACGATAAAGCTCTTTTCATTATTTTTAGGTTCCTTGTAAATACTCTCTAATCTCCTAACACCCGGGAATTCCGCGTGGACTTTTATAGAGCCCGCTTTATTCCCTAACGCAGTTACCTTTTTTATTTGTTTCCCAATTCGGTAGAATCCAGTTTCTGTCTCGGAGATTTATCCTGTGGGATTCATGGGTCCCCACATCTCCTACGAAGGACTAGTTCTATGCCCAATTTTGAAAGCATTCCCATAAGAATTTATTTTTGGGTATCTTTATGTATTAATGGGAGCCCATTTATTTATTTAGGGATATACATGTTTTTTACAAATTAAATACAAAGTAAATAAAATTGTAAACCAATTTTTTATATGGGCATATGTAAAATATTTTAAGTTTGATAACTTACTTTAAATATGTATAAATGATTTTAAAAATTGTTAAATTAAATTATACATAATCGAATAATACTGTATAAAAATTATATAAAAATGAATTATATATAAAAAAAATGGAGGAGCGTGTATACGTGTGGTAAAAGTATTAGTTCTTTGGCGTGATTTTGATAATTTTATGTAGTTTTCTGGGATATTCTGCCATGGCATTGCAGGGCCCTGATGATTTACCCTGCAATGGGATCTAAAACGTCGGCCAGGGAGGTCGCATATACACGGCGAAAACACGAAAATTCTGAACAGCCGTGAAAATCTGAGAAATTTTTTAATAATAATTGATATCTACACATTGGTTAAAAATGTATATTAATACAATAATACAATAAATATAATAGATAACACTTTACAAATTATTCATACATGTTTTAGAATTGGTACAAATATAACTATTCAATTCGAAGACATTTTATTACAACTCACTTAAGTTTTGTTAAGTTAACCAACTAACTAACTTTACTTTGGTCACAATCTTCCTTCAACTTCCGTTAAAATAAAAAATTACCCTGAATGCACCAAAAAAATTATAACTTCAAAAATATATATAAAAAGGAAATATAATTCATAATTAAATACTTATACACATTTCACCGTCTCAATCCGACCTCGGCATAGACGGTAAATCCAATTTAACCTAGACACAATTATTTTGATAAAATCGTACAGGAGGTTTTACAATCCTACAGACCTGGTTTATACAAAATCATTTAAAGTATTTGGACCTAGTATAGGTTCATTGAAATTTTGATTATGTGGATTCGAATATTTTCAAAATCATACAATACAATACTTGAGACTGAAGATTATTATTTTTTTATTTGATTAACGTGGACTTTTATTAATTGCTTGGACTAGATACACTCACAGACTTAGTTTTAATTTAATAATTGCTTTTATACATTTACTGACTTTTGAGTTGCCTTAAATATACTAACACTGTATTATTTTTTCACATTTTGTATTACATATTCATTCTAATTTTATTTTAACACTATATGTAGCGGTCTACGTGGTTTATGTGAAAATGACGTTAAATTTTCCCGTTTTCGTTTTTCAGATGAATTTTCCAACGATTATTGAACTTGGAACCTAGAAATAAATTAATTTTTAGAATATCTCACATTTTTTTTAAATATATCAATATTAAAATGTATTGTCAGCGATATTGGAGAATGGAGAGAAATCCAAAATGATTTAATTCTAGTGGTCTGAATATCTTCCACGTGACAAGGTAATTGAAATGTTAATGCAATATCAGATTAACCAATGAAACCGCCAGATTAATTCAATCCACGTTTCCGTACCACGTGCTCTGTGCATTTAAATGATTGAACGGTAGCAGTTAATATTTTTTTAAACGTAAACAATTTCAATATTTTTCTTCTTCAAAAACAGTAATATAGTTTTTTGGTGACATTATTAATATAATTATAACATTATTTTAAATAAAAAGTATAAGAGGAAGATTTTTAAATCTTCTGTTTTCCCTTCAATATTTGATATTGAAAAACATTGGTGAAAAATTGTGTTTACAAACAATGAAATTTCTAATTCAACAGTTTAAAAATCCCAAATGTCATTCAATCAGCAATCTATACTAAAAATAAATTTAAAAATTACATATTGATTAATAAGGATAAGGATATTTTTTTAAAATCGGGTGTTCATAAATTTATTTGTATGATTGTGACTTTTATCCAGGAAAAACGTGTAGAAATTTTGAAATTAGAGTAAAGGAACACTGAAGGAGTTTAAATAGCAATAATAATTCTGAATTTTCTAACCATTTTTTGGATATGGATCATTCTTTTAATATTAATAAGGGTTTACAAATTTTACATACAGATTATACAGAATCACAGTTTGATAAATTAGAAATTTTGGAAATAAGAAAAAGTGTCAATAGTTAAATGAATATTATAAATATCCAGGTCTTTTTTACAAATAGTTATCTTTTAAATTTATTTTTATGTTAAGCAGTTACTTAATTATTATTCATTTTTCATATATAAATTTTATAATATTTTGATTGTCTATATTTTGATTTTTGAATTTAATTTTATAGAATACAATTGTACCCTGACAATGGGGCCATGAGCTCTAAAACATGTTGATATTTTTAATACAAAAGTGGTGAAAACTAAGTTTATTTTTTTAAATTATATTATAATTTTAATATTATTGATGTAAAAATTCCTTCTTTGCACCTTTATAAAAGCCTTACATAATAATGTTGATCTCATGATTTTGTACGTCATTGCAGAGCTCGTGACAAATTGGTGTGTTTGGTTAATGTTTAGAGTGCTTGATGCATTACAGTCTCCAGTTATAAGTATTTTTCTGATAAATAAAACTCTGTTGTAATTTAAAAAATACATTTTCTATTTTAACTTTGTAAGTACTTTGAGTTCCGGCAGAGTGAGAAAATTTCACCTTTTTTTCTCATATCTTCTCTTGCGTTTTTTATAACATTTTTGTTTCGAAATATATTACTTTAAAATGTATTCATCAGATTACATATATTTAAAAGCGAATATCTTGTTAATATGACACAAACTGAATTAAAAAACTTACGATGTTTTAAAAATGAAGAAAATTGCTTCACTCTGGCGCCTTTTATGACTAAATGGCCTTGTAAGATTTTATTTATTTAGTATTTTTAGCCTAGAAGTATATTTTTCCCTAATATTACAAAATAAACAATTATCCTAAACTTATAAAAATTATGGCAATATCTGTCAGTTTGTTTACCTACATACAATTTATATTTTAAAAACACCGTTTCTAAATATTTTAGTTTTTGTGTGGTTTTTTTAACTTTTCTTACATATTTGACAACTTTTTTAGTTCAATAGTCAAGAGAATAGATATTTTAATTTCAAAATAAAAACAAAAAAAAAATTGTCAGCATTCCTGATTTTATATATTTAATCAAGACGCAACGTATTTATGACACAATACGCAGTGCCTTGATTAAATAATTTTAAATCCAGAATAAGTTTAAAATTTTTTATTTATTCATTTTTATAATAATACTGTCTATTCTTTCAATTTATTTAAGAAAAAAATAATAAATCTATAGTATTAAAACACGAAAAATAGAACGTTATAAAAAAACAGTGTTTTTTAAAACATAAATTGTAAGTAAAAAAACTAACAGATTTTTTAATAATTACAATAAATTTAAGATAAATGTTTACTTTGTAATAAAATTGAAAAAAAGACATCTCACGAGGCCATTCAGTCATAAAAGGTCCACAAAGTGGAGCAAGTTTCTTCATATCGAAGGTTCGATAATTTATTAATCAATTTTATAAAAAATACATAATTAAACTTAAATTGTTGCATCATGGAGTGACTGCCAAATAATTCAATGGTACTAAACTCAGTTGTTTTATTAAACAGGTGTGAAATCATAGCTAATACATAGGCAATCTCTCTATGTTGAATATTTGTTGCCTGTTCTATTTAAATATAAGGAAATTTTTTCTAAAAAACAAAAAAATTCACTTTCCATTCAAAAGAAACCTATTCGATTCGAAAAAAATCTATTCTATTCTAAACACAAACATCCTTATTTTATTTATATTTTTAACTCAATATTATTAACGGGTAGTTTATTCCATTGATAAATAGCCCAAGTGTGACATTAAACTGCAATATAAAAACTTTTAATAAAAATTAGGCAGATGCAATGTTGTATGACATGCTTCTACTATGGAAAAATAAGAAATCATATAAAAATAAAATTGAGAGTTACGACGCAAGTCGACAAAAATTATCATCTCATAACTTACTTACGGTAAGAAAATTACATAATATGAAGTCTATGAAATAACAAAAAAACTTGTCTTGAAGGCATCTCTGACACTAACCTGACATGATTGTGTAATCAAAGAAATCTCGTAGAAAATATTTTAACATCTCATAAAGTGTGAAAATATTTTAGTTCGTCTAAAATTGGATTGTCACCAAGAAAATTTAATTAAAAGATACATTGTCATTTCTATAAAAATATTTTATTACTCCAGCATATTAAGTAAAATTTAGAATGACCCTGCAATTTTGTTTAGCATGAGTAAAAATATGAGAACAAATTATTTGTTTGTTTTACTACGAAACAATATCAAAATTATTTCCGGATTATTAAATTCCGGATTATTTCCGGATTAGCTAAAAAATTATAGAAATTCAAACTCGTATGTTTTATAATTAATAAAAATAAATTTAGTTTTCACACTTTTGTATTGAAAAATATCAACATGTTTCAGAGCTCATGATCCCTTCGTCAAGGATACAATTGAATACTAACAAATTAAATTCAAAAATCGAAGTAGACTATCAAAATATTGAAAAAATCATATATGGAAAATGAATACTAAAAAAGTACCTAATTAACATAAAGATAAATTTATCAGATATTTTTTTGTAAAACGGTCCTGTTTATTTATAATATTCAATTTACTATTAATACTTTTTCTTATTTCCAAAATTTCTAATTTATCAAACTGTGATTCTGTATAATTTGTATTTAAAATTTGTAAACCCTTATTAGTATCAAAAGAATGATCCATAGCCAAAATATGGTTAGAAAATTCGGAATAATTATGCTATTTAAACACCTTAAGTGTTCCTTAACTCTTAACTTCAAAATTTCTACACGTTTTTTCTGTATAAAAATAATCACAATCATTAGAGTTCAATTAATAAACACCAGATTTAAAAATAAATATCCTAATCATTATTATTTAATATGTATTTTTTTAAATTTATTATTATTTTATATTATAAGAAGAAGTTATCAAATGTTATTGTTAATTATTTTAATGTGTTTGTCGTGCCACGTAAAATTCTGACACATTGATAAGCAACTTTATGATTGTATTAACGGGAAGAAAATACGTAAAATTCTAACACATTGATAAGCAACTTTATGATTGTATTAATAGGAAGGAAATACTGTCTAAAATTACTATTTATTGAATAATCAACATGTTTCGAGGAAAATGGTCCCGAGACACATTCAAATTAGAAGTATCGGTTTGAACCAGACACTAAATAAGCATATGGGAATTGAATAACTATTTAGAAATTAATTTGTATTATAATATTTATTCTACTATTAATACTTTTTCTAATTTCTAAGATTTATAATTATCTAACTGTTTATTTTATGTATGATATTTGTATGAAAAATTTCTAAAGCCTTGTTAATAACAAGACAATGGTTTATTTTCAAAAGCTGATAGCAAATTCAGAATTTTAATATGAAAATTTCTACAAGTTTTATCTATATAAAAAGTATTTCGTTCATAACGAAATTAATTTTAAACCTTCGATTTTTTTTAAATATTGTCCTTGTGCCTGTAATTTAATAAATAATTGTTTAATTTATTATTCGTATAGAAAGCTGATTGGGTAGAATTTGGGACATTTTCAATTATCGAATTAGATTTTTTTACAGTGGTTTTATAGAGTTTTTAAATTAGGTAATATAAATAATATTACCACTAAGTTATTTTGCTATTATGTAAGACTTTTATGTTTTTCAATATTAACATAATTAACTAAAATATGATTTGTCCGATGGAACCAATTGTTGAATGTTTTTGGAGAGTATCCAGATTTATTCTTTTTTTCACATTTCTGTTTTATTCTTTCATAAACTTTATGAAAATTAGATTGGAATGTAAAAAATAAGAAAATGGAGAACCTTCCGACAGGCATGTAAATAATATTGTACGTGATATTATTTGAGATAAAAATCTTTCCCAAACTCTCGACGGGAAGCTGTTGTGGAAAAAATCTAGGTATGTGTGCATGGGAGCGTTTTTTGTGTGAATTCACGGTGAAAAATATTTTAACGGTACAACCATGAGTTGTTCATTTGGTGTCTAAAATACGTACATATACATTTTTCAGTACAAAATCAAAGTAAGACTATCTCGATACTTATGATAAGAGTGGTTGAGAAATTTCGTGGATAATATAAAAGATAATATTAATATAATAGGTATAAGATATATTATTTTATTATAAAAAATAAGTTAGGTGTAAGAGTAATAAAATTACCGCACATGTATAGAACGCATGAGTATCATGGTCAATCCTCATAAGCAGCAATTCTAGTAAGCGAGTACTGCGAATAAACAAATAAACATGATTTAAAATAAGTATCGTAAAAGTACCATACGCCGACTGCAGTAAAATTGTGACAGTACTGACAAAACTTTCTTTTTTACTCTTTTATATATGGATGAAATACATTTTATTAATATAATTAGTTTCCGAGTTTTCTTTAAAGAGAGTTATGTTGAAAACGTAAGTGTTAAGGTGAGATCGAAATCTCTCAATAAAATTTTTCACGAAGATACTCCGAAGACTCGATCTTCATTTTTATCTCTCTGCTGTAAAAATATAATCTAAGCTGAACTTTGACGTAGAGTACTAAACAGTGATGGGATTTCTTTGTATCAGGAAGTATGGAACAATATTGAGAAGGGCATAGTTTGGCAGTTAATCTGCTCTTTAAACGTAGTAAACGTGGTAACTTAATTTAATTTAAAAATTAACAGTCCTAGAGAAAGAAGTACTTTGAGAGAAGTAGTATACTCACGGGGCAAGATCGATGTAAATGTGAAATCTACCGGTATCGGATTAAATATTACATAACGCAGATGCAATTTACTACATTGGGATCATTGAGAGTTATCTAATCATAAGTTACATAATGACTTGTCCTCTGTATCTACATACTCTTGGCTACTAAAGCGCTTTGATTCGACCGAGTGCTTTCTGTATCGAACTTGATACAGCGGTGTTTGGCTGTTGAGCTACTCGTATAGTTTCTGTTCTTTTACTTAAGATCTCACGTGCCTCATTATCATTTATTTTTGCTTTGCTTTGTTGAATGTAAAAAAACACGTCGTTCAGAGAATGTACCCATATACTCGTATATGTTAATTTTAAATCACAAACAGAATATTTGACATAAAAAAAAATTACAGAATAAACATCCAGAGGCGCGTCCTCTTATATTCCAATATCGCATCTTGGGCCAGCACGCACTCCAATATCTAAAAGGAGTTGACATATAAATGAAATGTAATGATTTGAATGACCTTATTTTTCACGCGCTGATCTATATAGAGTCCAAAATTGATTGTGATCTAAAAAGTTAGATATCCATTCTACGCCTTGGATATAATGTTTTACCTTAATACGAATAAAAATATTTTACAAAAATTTTACTAAGAATATTTTACAATTGTAGTAGAGTTATCCGATTATATAACTTTTTTCCTTATAGTTGTCTTATAGTTATTAGCTATATTATGTCTAGCAGCTCCCCTCAAAGCTCTCTTGATAGCATTCCTCATACATATAGAATTGAAGTTAATCAGAATTCCACCTTCAAATATTTGAAACAACTCGACCTCCTCGACCAAGGAGCAGGTCCCGATAATATAACACCTTACTTCATTCAAAAATGCTCTCAAAGTCTATCTCTACCATTATCCATACTATTCAGCTGGTCACTAAATGAAGGAAAAATGCCTGTCCTTTGGAAGGAAGCATTTGTATCTCCAATATAACAAAATGAATTAAAACTGACGTCACAAATTTTAGATCAATCTCAAAACTCTGCACAATTTTGTTGGCGTATGTGTAAATAAGTCTGGTTATAGATATCGATGAAAATGAAGGGAAGTTGCTTTATGGTCACTACCAGTATTAAACGGGAATTCTCCGAAATCATCATTTACTCGATAAATTAATAATAATTAATAATAATAATAATAAGTTAAACAGAATTACAATAATAAAGATAATGATAAAGATTCGACGGAACAGGGCCTCCGGTCTACGCCGGAGGTAGTTGAGAGACTGACATGCCCATAAAGGGTGTTTGCTATTTTTATATGTTTTGGAAACAAAAAACTCTCTTGAAGTATGGCGGTACTCGTGTTGGATGATCACGGACGGTGCTCGGCTGTTGATCAGCATTTCCATCCACCGGTAATTTGACTACGTTTGTGTTTGTGTTTGTGCCCTCCATTTCGTCAAGGAATCAGCACTTCTTCATTCATGCGTACGTGTGATGTGACCTAGATTGGTGGTTGTGCATTTATAGGGTGAAACGCCATAGATATAATAGTAGATAGAATGCACAAAGGCCTTACAATCTTCAATAGCCTACCAAAAATAATGCTAGATACAGTAAATATTAAGGAGTTTAAATTGGAGTGCAAAAGTTTATTATGAAAAACTTTTAAATGGCAATAGATTGTATAGTGTAATATATTTTTAATTTAAATCATAAATTAGACCATACAACAGATGTATGGAGCCAAATAAATAAATAAAAAAAAGTAATAAATAAAAAATAAAATAAATACAGAATCGCTGAGATTGTTTCGTCATCTAAAAAGTATGAACAAGGAAAAAATGGTAAAGAAAATTTATGCGAAACGGAAACTGAAAAATGAAACGGAAAATCCGACGTGATTGGAGGATGTTCCTATTAAAAGCGTCAATAATCGAAGAGCGTTCATGAAACAGGTGCAAGGAAACATGATGTGCCAGGAAAAAGAATATGGCATTCTATCCCCTGCCTATCTATGCCTACCCCCGCGAGGAAACGACATGATGGTTAGATTCTTAGTTAGTTTCCGTGGTCAATGATAATTAATAACCTTTTCGCGTTTCAATATATTTTTTATTCTTAGCACGTATTTTACACTCTATATTTTTTTATGTGATGTCTGGAATGTCTCAAATATTTTTACGCAGCAGCAACGTAAAGGGCCGTTTGCTTTCTACTAGGAGTACAATAAACAGTTTCGGTTCAAAAAATTGAATCCAAAAGAAAAAGTGTAAAAGTTAGTTGTCTTCAGTCGAGCGTAAAGCGCCTTTCAAGACAAAGAATGGCATGAATGATTACAAGTAAAAGGATTTTACGGACATAAATTCTTTTATTAAAAGATTTGATCAAAATTTTAAAAGTAATGGTGAAATTTTTTGCGAGATAGTCAAAATTATTAAAATCGACTCGAACACTTCAGGTCATACAAAGATCCGTCAAAATTTAAAGCGTGATTGAAATCCTATACATACATGTATATGTTAACTTCAAATATTTGAAATATTTCAGATAAAAAACATTTATAAAAAATGATAATGTATAGTTGTTTTTGGGATGGAATCCGCGAACTTCGTTTTGTGTAAAATGATCACTTAAGCCAGATATTACAAGTCATAAGCCCTGTGGACACCATATAACAACTTACACACGTATTTCCCATATAAATAGCTTTGTCTCTGCGAGACCTATAATTTGTCTTAATTATAAATCGTATAATGTAATGTCATCTTTTTATTTTTAAATACAATTGCTTTGTATCTTTTATATTTAAAAAGTGGTGATGTTTTTATATTTTTAACTTTAAATACGTTTATTTAGCAGTAGGTACTTAAGATTTTATTGTAAAATTAATGTAAAATTTCCCACAAAACAACATAATAAAAGTTTTTTAAATTTTTTAAACCTTGTGATTTATTTTAACACTAGCTGTACCTCCTGAAGAATCACAGAACATAGTTTAAATATTATTTATTTAATCAAAATAAACGTCAAACGTTGAAATAAAGAGGCGTAAATTAATGGTATATTTTGACCTGCTATCGAGAAACGATGGTGGTAATGTGGGTTAGTTGTGGTCCGCGCATTCGACGGTCGAGTCTTTCTTCAATTCCATTATCGTGTAATTTCAATTCCAGGAAGATACGGAGATACGGTATAGATATACAACGAAATAATTATATTTAAATTACATTTATTGGATAAATTAAAAATATTTTGCGACTCGCCGAGTATCAATCTCGCCAATCGAGTGTCCTTCAAAAGCCTGCTCAACTGTAGGGTCAAAATTTCTTATGAAGCTATTATATTATTTATTTTTTTGTTAGAATGTAATGATGATTTACATTTTTGATAAACTTTATAATTTATTTATTTTAAGAATGAAATTTTAATACATAATTAAAATCATTAAAAAATTACTTATCGCTCTTGAACTTCATTAGAAGATAAAAAGTATACAATTAGCATACTTATAAACTGTCATTTGGAATCATATTTTTTCCTATCTATCACGAAAGAAATTGGGGTTGGGTTATCCGCCTGCAAGGTTTTTGTTTTATTAATATAATTTTGTGTACCAGTATTCAACTGGAGTTTGGATCAGTAGTCTGGAATACTCATTATTCTACGTACAGTAAGCGACTTGAAAATATCCAACACAAATTTTTCAATATTTTAAATTCCCGTTCCCTTTTAGAATTCAACTCATATAGGTACAGAAAGCGAGCGTTATCATAAAATTCCTCATTTATCACATTGAAGATGCATACAAGATCTGTGTTATCGTTATAAAATCTTGAATAACTTGGTTGACTTACCCTATTTATTAGAGCAAATAGGTTAAACCTGTCCGAAAAACTTTACGCGTTCAAATAATTTTACCCAAACTTTGGTAGGACTAACCACTCAAAAAACTGTTTTGTAACTCTTTCTACTTCAAAATATAATTTGTTAAATTCTTCACTGTAGAAACTTCACTGGTCATGCTAAATGAATATTTTTTCGATATTATACAATTATTTATTAATTGTACTGTATGTTTCCCAAAAAAAATTTTTTTTTTAAATGCATTATTTAATTACACCATATATAATAATATCTAAATATAATAATTTCGTTATCTCCTTGTCCCGTATGTTCGTAATTTCCTGGAAGTCACGAATAAAAAACGAAATTACCCGGCTGGATAGAGACAATTACCCGAACGCGCGGATGGTAGCCCGCCGACTAGCTACCATCGCTTTTCAGTGGCCCATCATAAATATACTATACATACTACATATTGTAAAAGCAGGGCTAAGCTAAGACGCAAATCATTAATAATTTACGCCTCTCCCTGTTTTTTTAAGTTACGCGGTTGGTAATATAGATTAAAATTAATATATTTATGTTAACTACGGTTAACTACAGTGTATAAAATGCTTTATTAAAAATATTGTGTTCTAAGCAAAATATTTCTAAAAATTATTTGTGTTGTCATATAAAAATACAAAAATCAAACGTTCAATTTTAAAAATATAAATAAAGGTTACGTTTTATGTGTATACAATTTAGAAGAAAAATATGAAAATACGTTACAATGTATGTACATAATTACAATTCTCTACATATATAAGATCAATATAAAGTCACATGCCAGTGCGCAGTAAATAAGCCATACAATTGGGTTCAAACTATTGCATTATTTGGGTAATAATAGGATTCTGATTCCATTAAGTAAATATGTACAAGAAACCCAAGCCATATGGATATATACATTTTTTTTTAAATATATGTGGCAATAAAAGATTATTTACTATACTCGTATTACGTTCAATCGAAGTCAACTTAAGGTATGGGCTGGTCTGCATAAAATGGGACCCAAATTTTATTGTAGTGAATGGAATAATTTATATACAAAGTTTACAAAATTTTGTGTAAATTATGAGATTTTTAATATGGGTTGAATAATACCCGTTCACGTATTTTGTTATCAATGGTATAGAATATACCAAAACCAATTTCTCTACATCCATATTTATAAAACTACTAAAAAAAATTAATGTTGTCTTGAAAGGAAGATATCCTGAGATAAATAGGTTTGATCTAACAAAGTACTTGTTAGAGCGCATCTGCTCGGTTAACGTTTCATTAATTTAGAAAGTCTGTTTCCTTTTAGAAGGTAGGCTTCATCCCCATTGTCAGTCCACCTTCGAGGGCTCACTTATTTACTTTGTAAAGTACCGTATTTTTTATACTGGAAGGAAATGTTATTTTGTATTTCCAGGAAGTACCTAATTTGAATCGGCTTGTTTTAATGGGAGATGAAACTGGAAACTTATTGGTGATTTGTAATCATTATTGAAACACAAAAATGAAGCAGACAATCATTATATATCAAAGAGAGAATTGTGTAAGATTTTGGGATGATTTGAATTGGCTTAATACAATCAAATTTACCAATGATAAAAATGTAATAAGGGTATGAAGAGAAATAAAAAGATATGTTTTTTATAATTCTACACATGTGTAAAATTATAAACATTGTCAATACTTACCTTTCGACGGCGGTAACTCAGTGGACACGCAATAAACACACGCACCTCTCCCGATGACTGTGAAGCGATTAATTCGCCTAGCTTATTCCGCCTGCACTGCGATCATTGTTTGTATTAAGAGTTACAACAAGTCGAACGAAATGAGGTACATTCAATTGTAAAACACTTACATAAATGTTTATTTTCATATAGTAACGCAGGGTAGCTAAGATTTTATTCATTGTAAAATATTTTTAATTTCATTAAACGTTTTAAGTAAAAAATATGTATTAGAATTATAATAAAGTTCAAAATCTATAACGTTGATAACGATATTCAAGTACAAAGCCATCTAGGAGAAATTGTAAGAGATTGCTCTTTATAACATGAGATTAATTCTCCAGGACAATATTTTGTATGAAAAACAACTGCGTTACTAAGAAAGACAACATTGTTACCGTAATTTGCGAATAAATAATATAAAATTTTATTTTGTTGAATAGTAAAATAGTGTTTTATTGATGAATGACTATATTTTTTCACAGTTTTGTACTTTTTTCTCATAAAAAGTGAAATTCATCCGAAGAGACCGATTTTTAGTCACGAAAAAGAATTTTGGCCCACATACATAATATTGCAAGTAGATAGCACAAATCTCTCCAAATTTTAAAATGATGCTTGAAGTTAAGATACAGCGCTGCTTTGGTAGAAAACAACTTTCAACTTTCAAAAGTTTAGAAAATGAATGTAAAATTGACGTCACGGATAAAAGAATTTGAATATGTCGAGCTTCGCGAGAATTCTCCGTTGAAGAGACCGTTACGCGAAAGTGGAATTTATTTTAAAATATGTTTGAATTGTTTTTCGTCCCCACTGCCTGCCCCCTACGGAGATATCTCGAGACAGAGTGAACGTGAAAATAAACATTAGAATTGTACAGGGAAGAATAAGAAAACGTTAGACTAGAATATTACATTTTGATTTGGTTTAACCTTTTGTTTTATGAATGAGTTTTGTATCGGGTAAGCTATCATATTAAGGCGATCATCTAGCAGAGTGTTTTTTAAAACATAAATATTGTAGGTAGGCAAACAAACTGGGATATTTTGCAGTAATTTTAAATTTAGGATAACCTTTTACTAGGTAAACTAATACGTTTATAGCCATCCACTGCCACCGATTTTTGCCACTGCTGGGATTTTTTATTTTATTTTATATTATTAGTATAATTGTTTCTTATTTTTATTATTTTCTTTGTTGTACTTACTTTACCGTATTTTGGTTATTTTCATTTTTATTTTATTGTTACTTTATTTTGGTTTATCAGAGATTTGGTTTCCCTTCATTTTTTCTTTTTCTTTTCCTTGTAATTTTTGTTACTATTATGTTACTTTATGCTCATTTTATGACTGTATAATATATATGTACTGTTTTCTTTCTACAT
The DNA here is from genome assembly GCA_016648135.1 of Agrypnia vestita. Taxonomy (NCBI): domain Eukaryota; kingdom Metazoa; phylum Arthropoda; class Insecta; order Trichoptera; family Phryganeidae; genus Agrypnia; species Agrypnia vestita. The sequence goes on along the minus strand of JADDOH010023165.1, from coordinate 212,877 downwards.
ATGTATTTCACATTCTTATTTCCTTTGTTTCTTATTGTATTTTCTTAGTGTATATTACAATGTTCCTTTATGTATTTTTTCTTTTAAATAAAGACTTATCTTAAAGGTACTGATACACATGCTTATAAGAGGCACGTGAGCATGCGCAGTATTGACCTTCTTAAGCCATTGCTATTTAGTGGCATGTATGTACGTACTTTGCTAGTTATGAGTATGCTCATTAGTGGCATGCTCAAAAATCGACCGCTGGTTGATTTATGAGCATGCTAATGTCATTCACCACGAGAAGGGTACCTTTTGAGCATGTGTGAATAGGCTTGCTTATGAGCATGCTAATGTCATTCGCGGCTAGTATCGATTATCAATGCGATCTTCTCAGTCCGCGACAGATAAAATAAATATGGCGCGTTGGGAGACGACAAAACCTTACTTTTCGTGACTTATTATAGGAATCACGAATGTCTGTGGAATACTCGGTCACCGCTATGTAAAAATAATAAAACAAGAAATAATGTTTATAAAACTTCATTAAGTTTATAAAAGACGAATGATTCATATCTTACAATAAAAATTATGAAAACTAAAATCAAAAATGTGCGGATGGAAACTCGGAAACTATTTTGATTAATTGGTTCACTTGAATTTTCTATTTCAGTATGCAAAGTTTCTATTTTGAACAAGAGCGTCTCTATTCTCTGACAAGAGCATGTCAGTAATAAGCATGTGTGTTTTATTAAACCCAGGAACTGTTTTGATTAATTGGTTTACTTGAATTTTCTATTTCAGTTTGCAAAGTTGCAATCTTGAACTAGAGTTCCTCTCTATTCTATGACAAGAGCATGCCACTAATCATGCTTGGGAAGACCAAAATTAACTAAAGAAACAGCGATAACAATATATAAATCAATAATTGCTCCTCATTTTCAATATTGCTCCACTACTTTGTACCTATGCAATGAAGGAGATATAAAAAAATTACAATTTCAACAGAATGGAGCAATGAGGATAATTCTACAGAGAAATAGATATTCCAAAATTAAAAACATGTTATCAGATTTAAATTTGATTAATATAAAACAAGGATTAAAATTAAATACAATGATATTCATTCACAAAATATTAAACGACAAAATGCCAAAATATTTTAAAAATAAGATCAAATATAACACAAAGATACATAGACATAATACAAGAAATGCAAACAAAATAAGTATTCCAAATAGAAAAAAGACAAACACAAAACTGTATTTACTACAAGGGAATAAATGAGTACAATAGCCTGCCAGAAGATGTGAGGAAGCTAAGCAGAATCAACATCTTCAAACAAGAATGTAAACGGCACATAACAATGGAAATGTTTGAAGAGAAATATTATTTATTTAATTATTTAATAAGTGTACATATATATATATATATATAATTTTTTTTAATATACGCTAATGATAAACAATGTATCATCACACTTAATAAAGATATATAAATAAAAATAAAAATAATCAGCATGTGTGTTTGATTGATAGCTTTGAGCATGCTCATTTATGAGCATGCTTAAAATAAGAATGCTAATAAAGAGCAAGTGTGTACAATTTTATGGCATGCTAGTTTAGAGCACGTAATTTGGGTACGTAAAACTTAGAATTCAGTGTATTTCAAATTAGTTATCCTCGGTGACAACATTGAAAACATTTTTTTAATTTTTTTTAATATTGCTATCTTTGCTTTTATAACCCACATATAATTAATTATTTCATACAACAGCTATCAGTATAAAAAGCACTAAGTAAAAAGTAAATAAGAAAGCAAAATTAATTCTCACCATCAGTAATCAACCTTAAGGTAATCAAATAGCTTTTCTTAAACAAAATGTTTCAAAAACATAATGAATGATAATTGGAAGCAAAAAAAGAACAACCAAATATAATGTGAAACTAGAAAATGAGATATTAGAAATCGTAGACAGTATAAAATATCTAGGTGTAATTATAGATTCAAAACTAACATTTACAAAAAATACTGATTTTGTGGTGAAGAAAATCGCAAAAAAGTTTCCTTACTTGGAAGAATAAGAAGACATAAGAATAAAAATACAAGTTTACTAATATACAATACTATGATTCTCCCGCACATAGAATATTGTTCCTGTTTATTATTTATAAGCAACGAAGGAATGCTAAGAAACTACAAATAGTACAAAATAGAGCGATGCGCATAATACTGAAGTGTAATAGGAGAACTAAAATAACAAAAATATTGAATGTCCTACGACTGGAAACTGTAAATCAAAGAGTAATATATAATGTAATGGTGCAAATAAACATGGATTAAAATTAAACATGGATTAGTACCCAAATACTTCGATGACAGGATAAAGCTGAATAAGGATTTTCGTTCCTACAATACAAGAGGAAGTGACAACATAAGACTACCAAAGGAAAAGAAAAACACCTCACAAAATTGTATGATGTATAAAGGTATAAAAATCTTCGATAGCCTGCTACAGGAAATTCAAAACATGGAGAATATAAGGAAGTTTAAACTGAAGTGTAAAAATTATATTATAAACACTTTTAAATGATTAGATGTAATGCAACATGTCCTAGTGAAATCTTGTATTAGCCCACACAACATTATGTGTGGAACTAAATTATTAAGATAAATAAATAAATATGTTGAAAATCGATATCAAACTAACACATATAACATTAGAATAAGACAACAGAATTGTATTTACATATCATGTTAGTCGATTCGATCATTCCAATGTTGAAACAGATCGGAATCCTAATCTAGATTGCATAAAACTTTGTATCTGTTTTAAATTTCAGATACATGGGTCACACAAACAATATGATATTGGCATTATGTATTGTCCTCTGAGATGTATATTTTCCATTTTCTGAATTCCCTAATTCATTATTAGTTATCAGTTTAACAGTGGTTACTAGCCCAATAAAATCCATAAATAATTTATTCTCTGTGGAATTCGTAACTATGTATATTGGTAATGTGAATTAAATTATTTTGTTTTACGTGGTTTTAAAAATTAAGCCATAATATTTCTGTGTTAAAAAGAAATTTCCGTTCTATATTACAATACCACTTTATTACAATATTAAAAAGGTATGAAATGTAAGCCCTATCATATATTAAGATTTATTTTATTAGAAACATATACTAATAAATAAAAAATGGCAGGCAGTATAGCAAACTGGCAAACCCGGGAAATTGAGAAGCAAAATGATCATCCTAATATCTGCTGGTTTGACTTAATCGTGAAACTTTGTGGAAATACATGGCAGCAAATAACAACGGTCAGAAAAAAATGGGATGTTTGAGGAGCCCATCGTCTAGACATGGGCTTTGTATACTTCGTCTAGACATGGCCTTTATGGTCTTCGTCTAGACATAGCCTTTGTGGCCTTTGTCTTAATATGAAATTTGTGTTTTTCATCTAGATTTGGCCTTTGTGCTCTTCGTCTAGATATGGTCTTTGTTGTCTTCGTCTAGATGTAGTCTTAGTAGTCTACGTCTAGAAATGGGCTTTATGGTCTTTATCTAAACAAGGCGCCCCGCTACCTTTTCAGGTCTGTGTTTACATCATATTCCCATCTTGGTCTCTGTTTTAATTTTGTTGTCTTGTGTATGAAATTTTTTTGCATATTACGGATCTCATCTGCTCTCGTTACACTACGTACGCTCACTATTACCTTCTTGCTTTCACTTTTATCAGAGTATCTGATGTGTTATACTAGTACCCTTATACATTTTTTAACCTCTTCCATTCTCTGCTGCTAAGCTATATAGTATTGGCGGTAAAATCTTCAATCTCGTATTGGACTCACGATTTTATTTCTGAAAACACATACAATATTTTCTTAGCGGGAGACTAAACTTCACCTCCATGTTTTAGTTAAAATTATTTTAAAATCCCAGTTCTACCAATACTTCAATTAGTTGTGACCACTATATTGAGCTGTATGCCTTCTGAAAGACGTAAGGCAATACTCCCATACATTTTTTATTATCGTTCTGATAATAAATATCTGGTCTAATATGGTTCCATTCCACTGAAAGTCACAGTGATAATGTTTCAATAAAACCTTGTAGGTACACTGCATCACTACATTGCTACATCAATGTGATTTCTCTGTAGGTACCGCGAACCTTTTACTCTCTTTACGGGTCTGAATAATCACTCCCTGTTTCCACTCCCTTGAGAGTTGTTTGTTTTTCCAGATTTTGATCACAATGGAATGTAGCTCTTTTGCGAACTCGTTTTTTCCCGATTTTAGAAGTTCTGCAGGTATTTCATTGATGCCAGTTGCCTTTTGTATTTCCTTCATTACACAATAATGTATACAGTGTTCTCGTAGTTCAGTATGTACGAATTTTACTTTATATATCGAGAGCTCACAATACATCATGTGGTTTTCACAAGTATGGGTGTCACGAGTAGAGTTTTTTTCCTATTGTAATTGGACCTAGTTTCCCTTATAGCATTAAAAATTAAAACTATATTATAATATTCTTGACAAAGGCTCATCAGTCAAAATTTCTGCAATGCTAGAGCCTATGGTGATATCAATGTCGGCATTACGTATGTTGATGAGGTCCACAAATTACTTTTTCTATGTCCGAAGAACACCGATTTTATAAGCTACAAAATTACTTAAGACATTCCTCATAACTGTGCCATTTATATCTATTACAATTTTTTTGATGAGCTTACTGATTTCTCGGGTATTCTTGTAAATTTATTATTGTTGTATGTCGCTGATTTTGATTTCATAAAATATTGTTTCTTTGATCTAAAGATCTTTATTCTAATTTTTACATATTTTGTGCTTTTGGTAATATTATTTGTATTCTGCACAAACTTAAGTTTAGCTTCCTTTCTTTTTCATATTTTCACAATATTCGTCGAACTAGAACCTTTTTATTCCTCTTAACATATTCTACCTTACTTCTACCTCACTCGGGATAGTAAACCCTTCTCATATCTCCGTAATACATGAGCTGTCATTAAACTTGTCTGCCAGTTCCTTTATATACTTGGCTTCGACATTTGTATCATTAAGTTTGGTTACATCAGACTTGTTTTCCTCAGACCTATGTATGCTTCCTGTAGGTATTTGACATACTATCCCGATCTTTCACGATGACCTAGAAGTGGTGATTCTCGACATTTGATTTGAGAACCTTAAAGGTCCTCCCTTATATTAAAACGCTTGCTCTATCCACAAGAATGTTCTCTATTTGGTCTTAAGTGATAAAAAAAATGTAATAAGGCTAAAAATCACGCACTTCTGCCAAAGTAACAGTTGTTTGAAGTTGGCACTATTGCATCTGGAATCACCTCCAATTTTCGAGTGACGTCTGCAACTTTCCAGGAAAACCTGTAATTTACTTGCTAGTAAACACTGGAAAGGTCTGGATAACAGCATTAGCCATATAAATACGATACACGGGAGTAAGAGGTGGGTTATTTTCCATGCACATTGACAGACTATAACAAAGTGAAGGTAGCCGCGGGCGGCGGGTCAGGCTGGCCTAGCGAGCGGTAGCTGCAAAGAGCCTGTGGCAAAGAGACAGCGATTCTAGAAAGTTTTTACGTAGCGAAATTAAATCGAAGCGAAATTAATAAGTGCAGAAATTGATGGAATATTCTAATGAAGAGTGAATAAGGTGTTAAAGCGAATATAAAGTGTCAATTTACGAGTGATAAAGTTGCGAAACAGTTTAATTTAAATATTAGCATTAAGTCAAAAAGTGATAAGTGACCTTGTACGTTAGTTTAATCGGTATTCCTGTATTTAATCCTAGCATTTTCATTCATTCCTCCTGCAGCCACGACACATGACAACATTTAAAATCAATTATATATGAATCACAAAAATATTCAAAATATAGTGTCAGTTTCCTCCATAACTTGTCCTTTACCATTTTTTGTGTCATTTTTCAATACGAGTCTTTGAAACTGGAAGTAAATAAACGCTCGAACATTCTCACGTAACAGTTTCCAATAAGGGAAAAGAAAAGAACATAAATTTTCTGCTTTCCTAACGACCTGGCTGAAACAAAGAATAGACTTACCGAAAAGTGCTCTAGGGTGGAGAAGGTGGTAGGTCGTTAAAGAAATTCAATCGATGCCAAAACGTTCTAGTATTTCAGAAAAACGACTAAATTTATTTTGTCACACATTGATTTTTTTTTATAACATCCATATTTTAATTAATAATTTAAGTGAATGGTGGAAAATGTCAGCTATATTTATTCATACATGTACAAAATTAATCTTAGGGTGACCCTAATACATGCACATTGGATGGTATCTGAAAAAAATTACCCAATAATTATTATTATATATATATATGCCTGCCTTAATATAGATTTTTTTAGTGCGACAAACTTAAAAAAATATAACCCATAAAATTTAATTAATATAAATAATTATCATATTTATTGTAACGAGATGGTGAACCTACTGAATACTGATGACAATACAACAATACCCAATCAGTCATCCATGATCGCAAACTCTCGAATACTATGCACGCAATGCAAGGTCAGTTATCCGTGACCGCATTCTCTCGAATATTCTCGAAGGAATTTGTCTATGGAAGGCGTTACGCGACGCAGTATCAGGTAATATATTCGTGACGATAACAAGTGTGACATCTCAGCGTTAGAACCGATGTATTCAGTGATTCTTGACGTAACTCACGCGATACTACTAACAGAGCGATCTCAGTGTGATCAGCGGATATTAAAGCGACAATGTATATTAAAGCGACAGTGAATAAATATAGGAATACCAGGGCAATAAGTCTTTCTGCGAACAAACATTGAAAGGGGAATAATAGAAACAGCGTTAATTAGTGCAAAAATAAGTGTGTGAAATATTCTGGAGACATTAATTGTCTAAAAGTTGGGAACGGTTATTCAATTTAAAGCGTATTCAGTAACTTTTATCTCTCAAAGCCATGTCCCTTGACAATATATACATACAGAGCTCTAAAAGCCAAAGCCCAGGTAGATGCCAGAGCCTATTTCATAGAAGCTTAACTAGTGGGATGCAGGTGGCATCGAATTAGTTAGTTGCAATCGTAGAGCCTTCATCCAGTGGCGAATGGATGTTAGCTGGTGAAGAGAAATACTATACAAATTAGATAAGGAGATTTTAACCCTTTCAAATATGCTTTTAGCACATTAAAAATAAATCGATAATCATGGCAATGTCATTATTAATTCTTAGACATAATGGTTAGCGAAATCAACGAGTCTACCAGACCTTCAAAGTCAAAAAATAGGATCGTATTTAAATAATAACAACATAACGTAGCTAAGAGCCGGTTGCATCAACTCAGTTTATAGGAATATTTCGTTGAAAGTGTAGATTTTTGCTTTCTTCAATCAAATAACCCGTTTCCGTAAAAAATATATGCTTTAAATGAACTTTTACTTTAAACCAAGTTGAAACAACCGGCTCTAAGTATGTTTATACCAGCACAAGAGATGTAATGTACATTTATACTACTCTGAAACACTTTAGAATGTTTTAGATTTAATCTAGAACATTCTAAAGTGTTTCATAATATTATTAAATTATTTTTAACTTAATATAGCATTTAACGAAGTATTTAAACAAGAACAAAAAAGCCTCGCGTTAAAGTGGCAATAAATTTTTGTAAATTGAAAAACTCGTCATTAAAATGTACATTAATGTTCTCAAAGAGTTATTATGGTAATCAATAATGAAAATTGTATATTGTGAAAAGACTCAAAACAATATGAAATGAATTTTCCCTAAATAATGAAGACCTTAATATTAATTACTTCGTAAATTTGAAAAATGAGAAGAATAATTTTAGGTACACCAAATTATATTAAACGCAAAATTACGACCTAAAAATTTGATTTTATTGATGAATTTCCATTAAAATAGCTACTTATATAAAAATTAAAACCAATTTATTAATTGGATGTTTTTTGTTTCAGATATGATTGGTTATCCTGAACCTGTCTAATGGACCGCACCAGAAATATATTCGATGCAAAAAAATAGGCTAACGATTCTAATGGGTGAAATTGAGTAAAAATGTAAAAAAGAGAAGATTCATATCTGTCTCTAATTGAGATAAGGGGGTTTCTAGATGAATCCACATTCCACCACACATAGCTGAGTATTCTCAGTTAACTGATAAATGAAATAAAAATATGTACGTAATTGTGTCACTCAAATTAAAAAGTGTAGTATTTATATAATGGAATATGAATGGAATATAATAATTTTTAATATAAAATTAATGATAAAGTAGTATTACCGTCGATATCATGGAAGGAGTCGAAGCGATCTATCCTATCGAGGTATGCGAGGCTTATGGATTGAATTTATCTGATATAAGATTTCAACCCCTCCAAAATTGGACAATCAACGGAAGTGCATCGCTGTGCTTGGACCACGCGCCCAAACTAACTTACAGAAAATGGATCGAGGTCATTGTGCTGAGCATCCTGGCGGTGCTCTCCTTAGTGGGAAACGTGGCCACGATCGTCAGCATCAGGCGGAGCCAGAAAGCCAGAAGATTCTCCAGAACCTCGTGCAGCGCCATCTACAGCCTGATTCTCCAGCTGTCGGTGGCCGATCTGCTGGTCACCGTGTTCTGCCTCGCGGGCGAAGCGGCCTGGAGCTACACGGTGGAGTGGCTGGCGAGCAATGCCGCCTGCAAGCTGTTCAAGTTCGTGCAGATGTTCAGCTTGTACCTCAGCACGTTTGTGCTCGTGCTCATCGGCGTGGACCGCTTCGTTGCCGTCAGGTACCCCATGAAGAGTCTGTCCACAGCGAGGAGAGGAACAAACTTGCTGATATTCGTGTGGATCTTGAGCGCGGTGCTGAGTATTCCCCAGGTAAGAATTTTATCAACCATCATAATTGTGAAATTCCTGTCTCGTTCTTCTTTGTGCTGGGTTTCTTCCAATAAAAGATATTGTTTTAGACTCGTAATTTATTGGCGGTAACAATACGTTTTACAGAAATACAGTGATAATAATGAACAATAACGATCGGTCTCGATGTAATGCAAAAGAGCCCTTTCACTCGCGCTGCTCGCCCTTAAATCCATTTACCCTCTCTGTCATGCTCTGTCCCTTTCGCGCGTCGCGACGTACGTTCCGCAGATCCATTACAATAATTGATTGTTATGTTTCGACTATTTTATTTTAATTTTAATTCTATGCATGAACAATACAATTTTTTTCTTTGAATGTAAATAATTTGTTATACGTCGATACACAATTGTTTTTTCTGTTCAGAAGATAAAGTTTTAAAGAAAATTTTACACAATTCGTGAATTTTTTTTTATATTTGCAAATAAAGTGCTAAAGCAGACTTTGAAATTTGATTTTATTAAAACATTTATTGTTAACTTAACTTATATATGATTTATATAATATTTGATCATATTATTATCAAACGTCTAAAAACTTTTATGAACATTTTCTTATCAATACAAAAAAAAGTAGGTACCTATTATGTTGAGTCGTAAAACTCGAATCTTTCTTAAATAATTCAAACTTAATATATTCAAAAACTTTATTTGATAATCGCTCGATTGAGTCTAACGGTACGTTGTTATCAATTATTAACAAAAAGTAGGTCTGAAAACTTCTTTCATTTCAAATATATACCAATTTATTGCAAACGATAACGATGGATGTAATAATATAAAATAGAAGATATATATGAATAATAACGTGGGTACAGTAAAAAAATTATGGTCGGTATTTTATTAAATTTCGGAATCTATATTTGCGATCGATTTAAGAAATGCTTACAAGTAGGGGAGAACCACAATGATGAGGACTTTTTTTTCTCATTGCTGTAAATACAAAATTAATACACTATTTCGAAAACTGAGTATGGAGTTATGTAGAGTATTCATTCCTTTCATAATTCCTAAATTGAATTTGAAATACTCCCGTCTAATTTCAGGTTATCGTTGATTTTATAATAAATAGGAAATGTTCTCTTCAAGGGATAGTGTACAATGAAGAGGACACTGGTCCCCATGAAGAGAACAGGCATAGACATTAATCTTAAAGTGGAATTATATATGCCTTTTTTCACCTTTTTGACAAGTTCTGGAAATAATTACACAATGTTAATGAAAATAAGATATTTAATCAAGAAATATTTTTCATTAGTAAACACGAATATAAAAATGTACGTTTGGTTTTAAAAACATGGACCCTACATGGAGTACTTTTCACGAAACAGACAACGAAATTATTTTGTTGGATAATAGGGCTTAGCAAAGACATGAACCAGTGTTTCGTCATTTAAAGAACTAATCCACCAAATACCTCGCAAATCACATAACTGACAATCATATTCAAATTTAAATGATAGAGGTCCAAGTTACAATAGTATTTTTACAATTTTTCAAAGTAAGCTAAATGAATATGTGTTGTGTGAAAATAGGTCTATTTTGGTACTCTCCCGGGTCTCACCGCCGGTCTCTATGTCATGAGGTAGTAACTTATGGCTAAATATAGAATGCGAGCATTTTCATATTATACAATCCCTAAAAGCACCATCTGATAGCTCTTCTCAAGATCTCTGGAAACATTGTAATTAGAAAGGTACTTGGTATATAGGTACATATTTCTTTGGGTCAACTCTCTTGCGAAACTTCTACCAGGACCATATTTCATCTAGTTTACCTGTTCGTGTTCAAGTCTTCCGCGGACCTCTGGTGCCAACAGCACTCGTGTCGTACATCATTCCCAGTATCTTCTCCTCGTCCACTCATTCCACGTTACCAAACCACCTAAAGCGATCTTTCTAAGCCAAGGTATGATCATTCATTTTTTTTTGGTTAAACGTGATATAAACTCTGAACATGAAGTAAATAATAAATTATTTTTTCAATTGATTCAGCAACATTGTAGATTGAAATTTAAAAAAAATATCGATTATATTATTTGTTTATATCTACTTCTTTTATATGAGTAATTCCACCAACATGTTTCAGAAAAACAGGGTGTTGTATAACTGTCAAAATATCAGAATGAAATGTCTTTTGTTTCTTTTTTTTTTCAATTATTTAAAAAATTATTTTTACAAATATTATTACCAAAGCTCTTGATTACTCGCAATTATTGGAATTTTTTTAGAATTGGGCTAATAGTTATTGATTATTAATAATATTTTGTTTACTATTACATGCTTGACTAATTTTTAATGATTCTAAATTATTCTTTTTTTTTCTATTTTACACATAAGTAATTTCGGTCTGAAATTGAATAATTTAGAATCATTAGAAATTTTTAAAGCACGTAATAGTCAACAAAATTAAATTAAAAGACAGTTTAAAATATCAGTTTATAAAATTTCTAATCATAAGCACGCATCGCGAACTTTCTTAGTTTTTTCTTAAAAATTTTCTTTTTTTTTCATATTTAATATCCCCTGGCAGACTCACATATAACTCCATCCCACTGTACATCACGTATGTTTGCGATCTTTTTTTCTTTCTGAATGGCAATCTTATTTCATCTTTTTTTCTTGTACAAGGGTCATGTTCATATTGGTTTTTTCTTATTTTTCTTAATAATTCAAAAGTATTGTTGTGTCCAGTAACAATTTTATATATAAATAGAAGTACATTAAATTTAATTATTTGTTATGTGTCATTATTTGTTGGCTTTCTAACATCACTTTGATTCTTGTGTATCGATTTCTTTTGAGTATAATTCTTTAATGCTTTATTTTGGAGTATTGTTAATTTTTTTAATTCTTCTTCATTAGCCAGAAATAGTACCTATACCTACTGTTGCAGTAGTTGATGAGGGGGCTATTGTTGCGTTATGTATATGTTTGTACGAACCTGTTTTAATATATCTTCTGATTCTTCCCAAGAGTAAAATTCGTTTTGCTATTTTTTTGCTATATTATTAGTGTTTAGTGAAAAGTTTAATTTATTATCTATAATTATTCCCAAGTATTTTATATCAGTTGTTTCTTTGATTGCTTCCCTATCGATAATTATTGATGGTACATCTGGTATTCTCTTATTTCCTATGTTCATTATTTTTAATTTTTTGATGTTTAATTACAATTAATTTATTTTCAGCCATATTGATATTTGATTAAGGTCATAGTTTAGTTTGTTAATGATTTCTATGTAATTGTCTCCTGATATATTTGTATACTAGCGCATCATCTGGGAATGGTCGAATTTTATAATAAATATTTAAGTATTTTCACTATATCACTATATTTGCCCGCACTATTGCAAAATTTTTCACTATAATTAAAATGTTTTAGTAAAACACCAGTTTATCTGAAAAGTCATAAAAATGCAATAAAATAATATGTATAATACAAATTGTAACGAAAGAAAAAGTGTAAATAATTTTTACATAAAAACTAGTTGCAACCGATCAAAAATGACTAAAAATTGGTTTGGGTATTAGGTAAGCCCTAGTATACATTTATAGTATCTTTTTGGCGATTCACGGAGAGGCAGCCGTAGCAACATGCGTTGAGCGGCCGGTTCGTATTTGCGAGCCCTAGGTTCAAGTGAATTCAAACAAAATTACGGATGTTAAACTCATTTAAGGGGACAGACAGACGGACGAAATAATTATGCTTGATGAGGCATCCAAAGAAATATTACATCTTGGAACGCACAATACAGGAAAATATTAGAGGTCATCTAGACCCTAGAAAGTGCAATCATCGCGGCTTAAACGTGAGACAGTGGTGGTACAGTCAACTATAGAGCTTCCGCGGGTAGTAAATAAAATGAGAAGTTCGTTGAACGGATAAGACATGAGTAGAACAAAATTTTATAAGAGCACAAATAAAATGTGAACTATTTCCACCGAGACTGGCTCGCCTCTCGATTCGAGCATCGGTCCGGTTCGTTATCGTAAATATATCCATAACCAGACACCCATTCGTATTGTTCCCGGCTACAGCTCGTCACGAAAGCGGTCAGGTTGTACGTAAAGTGAATTTATCTCCCGCGATACAGCGCTGAGCGGCCAAGTATCCGATTGTGGCGCAATTTATCGCGCTTCCCGGTATTGGTAGCATTCTTCAATGGATCCGTTGCAGTATCCAATAAATGGGAAGTTATTGCGCCGATAAATCGGCTCGGACAGAGCCGCCGCGGTCACGTGGCATGTGACGCAGTTTAAAACACTTCCAGTCCGCCCAGCGGTGACATTTATTATCATTTAGGGCCTCTTTAACGGATGAGATTGAATTTCTTATCTGCAGCAGTCGTCGCAGAAGCGACTGGGCTTTATCTCTGTCCTCTCAGCACTAGCCGTATTTATTATTTACTCATTTTGAGGTATATCAAAAGTACTGTTATAGACCCGAATGGGACCGACAAACACGGATTAAAAAATTATACAATGTGAAGGTACCTTTATGTTTTGAAAGTTTGTGTAATTAAAGTACTAAAACAAAAGGCTTGTATTCCAAAGTCAATAATAATAATATTTGGATAACAAGAAATGGAATTAAAATTGAATACTATAATAGTTGGGAGTGCCTGAAAGAATTAGGTGTTTTCGCTGAGTGCACAGTAAGAGTAGAAACCTAAGCTAGTATTGTTGTGGTCAGATTCTATAGGTTTTTATAGAATTGCCTAAATAAATGCGTCTTAAGTTGTTTTTTGAACGTTTTCAAATACGTAAATAGTGCGAAGTTTAATGTATGGGGTGTGTTTCTTCCAAAATATTTTATTCTTAAGCTAATTTTTAAAACTTCAACTATTTACAAAGAATTTGGCAAATGCTGTACACAATGAAAATATCTTCGAAATTGATTATGTTCTTATATTATGTGCTTGTTAATTTATTGAATAAAAAATATTTTTTTATAATTTATGCGAGTAGGAACTTGCAAATATTAATTTTATTTATGAAAAAAAAATGTAGAAGTGTTTGGAACACATATATATTTTTTCTATTTTTATTTATTTTGTTTTAAAATAATAAACGTCAAACGGCTATAAAAAGGGGGGATTTTCGAAAAGTCGAGTAGTCCGGTACAAGACTGAACTCATCGAAATGATCTGATGAATTCAATCTTGAGAGCAATGAGAGCAGAATATATTTTCCGTAAGTTGATCATTTGCAAAAAATAAATATTACCTCAACAGTGACCTAGTAGAAAGTCCCGGAATTTAGTAAAGGGCGACCACAACGATCCTTAGGAATTTTGTATCGGGGGGCAGTGGTACAGCGCTCAGTGGTCGACGGTCGGTAGCGTAGTTTTCACCACAAAATGAAGCTAAATTTCACAGTGCTCGTACAATATTGGGGCAAACTCGCTGTCGAACTCATTAGCAGTTAAATACAATCATTAAAGTGAAACGACCAAAAATCATCCCCAGAACTTAACAGGTACAACCGACGATAGTCAGTGGTCTTTTCTTGTATTTAATAATGCTGGCTGGATAATGTTAAGACTGGACATTCGCTGCAAATGCATATTCGGCGTTTTTTTTTATAAATGTGGGTTTTTATTATTCATTTATATCAGAATGTTTACTCTAGACTGCAAATTTTTAAGAATAATAACTTAGATAAAACCTTTCTCATTATATAAAAGTAATAAACTGGACATTATTTACAATGATTAATAAAATATAAAGAATAATCGACAGGCCGCGGCCAAAAAAACGTTTTTAGTGTCCTAGGCGGCGCTAATTTTTAATGAATATTACATATACGCATGATATGTTTTTTATACGTATAATGTATACTTCATTATCTAGAATCCGTACTAAGGAAATTAAGTAATATTCAATATTAAAAAAGTTATAATGTTTTAAATTTGCAAGAAGTTTTTACGTTTTTTGTTGATTTTAAAACGCTTTTTATTTATATAAAAATATGATTTTAAACGATATATTCTATTTATTTTAGTATTTTGAGGCTTTACTCACTTAATAAAAATTATTTTTTTTAATAAAAATACCATCATTAATATTCAAAAATGAAAATTCCAAAGTATGAAATGTGTCAATAAATGACGTATTTATAAAACAGAATCCCGTCGGCAGTTATAGCGGCAATGGATTTTAGATAATGTAGTATACTTTATACGTATAAAAAAAAAATATTATGCATACATATAAATATTCATTAAAAATAAGCACTGCCTAGGACACAAAAACGATTTTTCGGCCGCGGCCTGTCGATTAATCCTTATATTTCATTAATTATTATTATAAATAATGTTCAGTTTATTAATTTAATATTATAATATAGGTTCTATCTTAGTTATTGCCCTAAAAAAAAGTAGTCTATACATTTTGATATAAATGAATAATAAAAACTCACATTTTTGTAAAAAAAAACGCCGAAATATGCATTTGCAGTGAATGTGCCGTCTTTAATCAGCTGCTCGACACCTTTTTTATTATTTTTTATTAGGTTCTATTCAGATACAATTTAACATATTTAATGTAATAGTATGTATGTATAATAATATTGTTGATATTTGTGTTCTTAATTCTCCTCACTAGGGGTTCCTGTGCTTAGGCGGACTAGTTTATACCTATTTATTTTCTATTTTTAAATTTCTACGTCGATTTTACACTCCTTTTAATTTATCTGCATCAACTTGATTTAGCCATAATTTTATCTTTTTCTGAACTCCTCAATCTTTTCAATATTTTTGGAGGTTGTTGTGGAGTTTTGTTGCAAAATAGATATAGTTTCTTTGGCCGAAAGTTGTGTTGAACGTTGGTGTATTTCTATTTACCTTATTTTACTGCCTCTCGTATTATATGCCGGGATTCTATTGTTTTGTTTTGTATCTTTAAATTGTTGTACACAATTATTACTAGAGGATTATATATATATATTTGTTTTATGTTCGGCACATCAAGACATTTGAAAATCTCTTTTGAGGGCGTTCTGATTGGAAGTTTTAAAATGGTTTTTGTAATACTCTTTTGCAATATATTTAAATGGCTGATATAATTTGTTGTGGCAGATCCCCATGTTTAGATTCCATACTCAATCCGAGAATGAAATAAGGCAAAGTAAAATTTTTTAATATCTTTCTTACATAGTATATTTCTTAGGTTTTTGAAGAAATATATAAATCTCTTGAGCTTTTTAATAATTCCATTAATGTGAGAGTTACGTTGAAGGTTTTCATCTATTTCCACTCCAAGATATTTGATGTTTTTTGCCTTCGTTATGGTGGAGCTTATGTTATGAGAGTACTGTAATTGTTGGTTTTTGCATTCATGTAATTCATAACCTAATCGTGAAAATTTAATTTGTAAGCCCTGTACCAACGAAACTGAGAAATTTTAATAGCAAGCTTAATTGAAACAGTTTATCGACGGTTTGTGGAATTCCCAGGCTGGTGAAATAAATATTTCGTCGTCGACAATTCGCAGAGGCAATTCAAAAAGTTAACTTTTAATACGGTAAACGTATTGTTGATGTACTTTTTTGTTAACTTTAAAGTTTACGTACCACAAATTTTCCAGTTTAATTAAATACCTACGTGATAATTTTTTTCTAAATAAAAGAAAAAATGATTCATAAAAAACTCCACTTTGAAAAGTAAATAATAGAGTATCATTACCAGTTGTGAAATCTATGTATACTAACTCTATGTATAACTTAATGAGAAAAAATAACAACAATGTCTCTAGCAGAGACCAGTGCCATATTAATGAAATATTCTTGATTCGTAAAATATATAGAATATTGTGAATAAAATATATAAAATATATAGAATATTATGTGTTCTTACGATAGAATTCGTGAACTTCGCATTGTGTAGAGTGATCACTTACGACAGCTCATACAGGTTGTAAGCCCTGAGTCATCGTTTAAGAGACTTCCAACTTCTTTTCTCATATATAAAAAGCTTTGTCTCTGTGAGACTTTCATAGTTTATCCTTAATTGATTTATTTATAGTCATAGATTAATATTTGTTTAAAAATTAATAAAAGAAATAAAAACAAAATAAAGTTTGGTTAAGTATCTGATACAAAGACATAAAAGTATGTAGGTGTAATAACAAATAAATAAAAATTAATCAATTCAAATGTTAGAAACATTAAGGAAAAAACAATTTAAATAACAAAATAAAATAATTCTGCGGTTTACTTAAATCATGTTTTTCCTTCGTAGGAACGAATTATCTTTTGGTCCAGCAACCGGCATCTTAAGATTTACAAGCACAGACGTGCCTCTGGCCAAAGGAAGCTCTAGTTGTAGGGATCTCAGGTAATTGTATTGACAGATAATTAATTGAGTTGTCTAGTGTGGTATTCATCTTGGATTACCCTATCTGAAGCTGCACCAGGATGCTGGTGAACCAGCACCATCGTAATTAGAACTCCGGTTCACCCAGACCCAGTGCAGTGCCGGTTATTTAGAAAATTGCGAAACAATCAATGATACAAATTGCACAGTATAGGAATGTAGAGTAATTCAATATAACATACCATGGATTGCAAAAAATATATTTTAGATTACTGGATCGATAATTGGTCCAGATTAAACAGAAATAATTCATTTTTATCAATTTTATATATGTATATGATGGAGTTATTAATTAACATTTTCAACGAATTAAATCGAAGAATCGAGTGGTTGCCTTAACGAGAGAAAACTTATGTCTCGAAACCCGTAGACTAAAAATCTCAGTATGTGGGTATATACTGACACAACTAACATTTTATTAAAATTATTTGGTCAAGAATGTTCGATGCTTGTTTGCTCTAGTGATTAAAAATTTATTCTTCTTCTCGTGCCCTGTCCGTTTACCGAACGTTGGCTATCATGTTGGCTGTGCGGACTTTGTTTACTACGGCCCAAAACAGCTCCACAGTAGTAGATTAAAACATTAAAGGATAAAAAATATATTATAATATATTAAGCTATATTCTATGTTTTTCATAGAGACGAAGCTATTTTTTATAAGAGGACATAGATATCGAAGTCTTTTTTAGGTGTTTATAAGACTCACGACCGATCGTGAACGACCTATTCTTGATAGTCTACCACATTTATCATTTTTTTTGTAAGTGTATTTATGTTTTACTTTGCACAAATTGTTTCAAACTTTTTTTTTACATAAAATACAAAAAAATTTATTATACAATTTCGTTACACATAGTACCTCTCCATTTAAGAGCATTGCTCTTGTTCTCGGACAAGGTACTTTGCATTTTTACATATAATTATTTTACATTGTATATATAATTATTTTACATTATATTATATAATTTTATCGTATTATACGACTTGTATTTAATACCGACATCTGTAGTTGTAATTTGTCCCCATAAACCAGTTTATCTACCTAGATGTCGCCGTTAGTAATGTAATTCATAATATGTTGATAAATGATGTACCCCTGGGAATAAAAGTCACTTCTTGAATAATTTGAATACACTCAAAATATTCCGAATAGAGTTTAAGCATTATCACGAGGGACCGTAAATTAGTAATACATTTTGCTTAGTTTGAAAATAGTTATAATAATTACGTATATCTCATATACCCTTTACTTTATAACTAGCATTGAATCATTCGCGAATGTGACTTTATATTGATCGCATAATTATCCACGAGAAATTGTACTCAAATTTGTATTGGCCAGACAACTCACTGTGTAGGGCGATTTAAATATCATATGTCTAATGTAATTTAGTGTGCATTAGTTGACAGATTTTACAATAATTTTAATGAATTAAAGATAATGTAATTAATGAAAATATATGTACTTTGTTTTTACCATTAAATATAATACCTATATCAGTAGTAAAAAATCTTTTTTCATTTACCATATTAAAAATATCGCCACAAAGTCATTTTACTCTTTTTGAAAAAGTTAAAGGTAATCGTTTATTTTGTAATATTATAGAAAAAAACATGTCGCAAGTGCACTGACACATTAAACCAGCAAAATAAAGCAATTTATTTATTTTTAAATCATTATTGGTTTAATAATTTGTTAATCGATTAAATAATTTATAATTTTATACCTTTCCATGTAAATGTGATAAAAAATGCAAGAGGCGATTTGAGAAAAAGTACTGAATTTTGCTTGGATTGCCAGACGATTATCTTAAGATGCTGTAAGAAAAAAGTGTACTCAAAGATGATCATAAAATAAACTTAAATGTAGATACATAATGGTTTTCTTACACCGGAGAGAAACAGAGACAAAATAGATTTATCCAAAATTGAAGACAAATATAGGTAACAATGCGGCCTAATTGTGAACGTGACCTTTTGTAAATTATTTATGTTTAACATAATCCTATAACGAAACACTCCACTTCAGCAATTTACCAAAAACAAAATTAAGGGTGGAGATGGTAGGTTATTCAACTCAACCCCATTCAAACAAACTTTATAGCGCAACCTGGTTTTTCAAATTTAGGACGTATCTCTCTTCGATTTTTTTTTTAAGAAACCTTTTTGTCGTAAACTTAGGTGGATGATATCAATAGCTACAGTCAATGACGCTGTTAAATTGCATAGCATCGCATATAACGCATCAGGCTGTTAAAGTCTGTTCAACTTAAAATTATTATATTATTCTTAACATATTATATAAATTAATATTTTTAGAATTAAGGTGAGAATAATACATATTATCACACTGACCTAAAAAGAAAAGCTTTTGAATCATGCATACTGCCAGTGAGGACGTATGGAGTAGAGACTATGGCCCTTACAAAGAAAAGTGTAGAAAAGCTCAAATGCACACATCAAACAAAATGGGGAAACACATGGCTACAATTAGCAAACAACAAAAAAGGATGGAAAGAGAAGGAAGACGCCTATATCTAGCAGTGGAGAGACGAAGGCTGATGAAGAAGAGGAAGAAGAACACACTGACGAAATATTCACCTGTGTGCTCCCCTATAACTAGTATATGTAAAAGAATAGGTTCAACATAAATTACCTTCACTCGTCAAAAATAAATATCCTCTGCACACCTTTCCCTGTATACACTTGTAATAATTTATCTCTTAATGATGTATAAATTTAATAAAAAAATTTGAAAGACGTAGATGATAGATGTAGATTTAACGTAAAATTTTCGACAATTTTCTCATAGCTAGTTTTGATTTGTCCAGTTTCGTTATCAACATAATATCTACTCATAGAAAATACTATGTACTAGGTGTAATCCGTCAAAAATAACGGAACTTTTACATGCCGGTTCCTAAGGAATATGTTTCGTATTATCTATTTTTTTTTTAAATTCGGAAAAATAATTCGAAAAAATAAATTTTTGCAACAAAATATTTTCGAAAAAAATATTTTCTAGGGTAAAATACCATTTAATACGAAAAAAAATTCCTAAAAAAAGAAATTTTAGGGAATAAATTTTTTTTCGGAAAAATGTTATAAATTTTTATATAAATTTTTGGGAAAAAAAAATTACTCAATCAGTAAAATCAAGTTACGGACGTTACACGAGGTTACGGGGATAGACAGACAGACATACGGACGGACAGACAGACAACGAATTGGGATTTTGTTGACAGAATGTAATTTTTTACTTTAAAGCATAACGAAAAAAAATTTTTGGGAAAAAAGAATTTAATAAAAAAAAATAACGTCACACAAAGTTACGGGGACAAATGGACAGACAAATACATACGGTCGGACGGGTGGACAGACAGACAACGAAATTATTGTAATTGGGATTATGTTGACAGAATGTAATTTTTTACTTTAAAGCACTGTTGCGCAGTATCCTCTGTTGAGACGGTACATATGATGTTTTTGATTGTAGAAGTTATTTCAATCGTACAAACATTTAATGTAAGGACGTAACCAACTTTCCCGGACAAATATCCTCCCAAACTTTGAAATTATCAATAACTTTCATTATCTCGGGTTAACAATAACTAACAAGGGTAATTACGAACCAGAAATCAAATGAGTTTAGCAAATTCTAAGTTTAGACTTGCGAGGACATCTGATAGAGAATGTAAAAAATAACCACGATCAGTCATTTTTCAAGGTGCATTCATTGTATTAAGGTGCGTGGAATCTAAGGCAAACCATGTGAGTTCAGACAAATTTATGTCGTATATTACGTATAATGCGCACGGATTAATTTCATTTTTCAATGTTACTTGGACCTATTGATCGATATGTTTGTTGACTTTGTCAATAATTATCACTTTTGCATCATTAACATTATAAAGAATGAATACGAAGATTATTAAATGTAGGGTGCAAATAGAAAAGGGATATCTCATTCACGCTTTTCAGTTGTAGTCTTTAATTGTGCCTTCCTCCAATCGTTGGTCCTCTTTATTAGTTTTTTTTTTTAAATATTAAAGATTAAGAGCACAAAAATATTACAATTTTTTTCATGCATTCGGTTTCCTATTAGCACTAAATCTCACACACAGGGACTGTATGGTTATACAATTTATGGTTTCTGCGGGAAACCCGATTAGAGTTGCAAAGTTATTCAAGAAAAAGACGCTCACGTATCCGTTTAATGAGAAAAGTCCCGCGCAGTCTCTACGTATTTATGGTCATCGTACTTTATTATCAAATTTGTGATGCTGGAGTGGATTTTCCTCTGCAGCTTTTCCGTATATTTTATAGAAAAATTTCTGGAAGAAATTGTGGATTTGGCTGTCGCCACCATAATTATTATTATAACGATTGTAAATACGACACGGTTCTATGATTACACTCCATGAAAAATGCCATATATTACAAGGTACGTACATGTGTATTATTAATGAAGTTACGCTCTTTATAAAATTAAGGAAATATTATAACAAATTTCATATCAATTATTTTTATTTATTAATTACTGATTATTATGATTAATGAACGATTTATTACTTACTGATTAATTAATTATTAAATGAACAAAGTCACTTATGGCGAACTTTACTTAACGCTTTTCCTTAAATTACACTATTTCGCAATATATCACCTGTACATGAACACTTTTTTCGCTAGGAACACTTTATTTATCGTTCGTAGACTATTCAGAAGTAACATTTATTTTATTTGGTAAGTATTCGCCCGATTTTTTCGCCGGAATCTATCGCTCCTAGATTCACGACTTGGTACACCTAACCTGTCAATCTAAAAGAGACTCTCCTCTCCTCTGGCGGCCTAGATTCGCGCCATTTATACCCAAATCAACCTTCTAGATTAACTTATTACTTTCTAGTGTTTATTTTCATCGCTTCTAGGTTATTCTATGCATTTGTACGTTTTCCGAATTTTATAGATAATATGAGAGTGTGTTTAATTGTGCTATAGGCTTCCATAGCTTTCTTCCAAAGTGACATTACTATGAATTCGGGCAGTGCGCAATTTCTTCTGCTTGCCATTCCGTGACAATGCATAATAAAGGCAGTAGTAAAATCATCTAATCTAATCACTTTCAGAAACGGAGAAAATTGATAGTAAATACATAACATAACATAAAATTAAACAAAAATAAAGCCATTCGCATGCACAGGTACTATGTTCATGAACGGGGTAATTTTAATGATAAGTGCCTCTGAGAATAATAATCCTAACTAATATAGGTATGTCGGCTTCATTAAAACCATCTCATCGGGGAACCTATAGGGGAGTTAAAGTAAGGGGCGTAACTAAAATCACATAAGTAAGTTGATTGTACGCGGTTCACCTAAAGTTTGAAAATGGCCTAAATTACCGAAATAAGTGTTAAAACTATTTTAATACTTTACGCAAACCAGAAGAACTCAATAATAATTTATGTAATCTAATCAATCAACAAATAATTTTTTTAATTGAATATGTATAAAGTACTATGTGTAAAGTGAACATGAGAACAAAAAAGAAATACACTTTAAAAAATATCAGATCTTACATTTCATAGTTTGATGACCGACAGCTCTAAAGCGTGATATAGAGGGCGGCGAACTTAATAACTGAAGACACTACGACATTGATTTGGACAGCTTTTTCGGTTTTAGTTTCGACAAGATAATTATAGTTATTGTGATTGTGTCTGGTCACCGGACACGGCATGGAAAAAAGAAAAAACGGAATAACCGAAAAAATATATGACGCCGTTGAAATCTATTTTTACTCCTTTTCTTTTAACTCGTGGCGAAAACTCTGACGATTGGATCGATTTTTAATCCTTTTACCGTGATCCAATCGAGCTGAAACTTTGCAAGCAGACTTGTGGCGATGATCAAGAAGATCTATTAAATTTTCGTTTAAAAAAATAATATATATAGTATAATTTTGGATTATAAACCATAAATAAATTAACCGCACAAATGAGAAAGGACCCCGATGCGTGTGGAGAAGGCGCGTTACCTTTTTCAACTAGTCTGACTCGAACCATGGGTCTGATCAGAAAGGGAGTATAATAAAAACTTGGTTTTTATGGGTTACTTTTTTATAACTATTGTTTATCTAATTTTCATTTAAATTAAGTAACTGATATTATTATTTAATCAATTAACATTTTTGATTGATTATATTATGAGAAAAACAATTAGCTTGCAATAATAAGACGTCGATTGTGAGGTTAAGACTTGACTAGGAATGAAAGTCGTACAGAGAAAATACAATACCGACTTGCAGTCAGTAGAACATGAATTAACTAATTCCTCATAGTTCAGGGTTAAATTATCTCACGGAAAACTAACTACCCGCAGTTAGTTTACTATAAGTATATTATGTAAAAATTAGGTGAAAAATTAAAGTATGGTTAAGATACACAATAAAGAAATGTACAAGAGGTACTGCATTAATTAAAAAGATGTTTGTGTGGGGGAAAGATTCCATTGTTTTGCAAAATCTCTAAATAATTAAAATATTTCCACTCAATCCACGCAGGAGGTGGGTGGGGTATTCGTGAGAGTGGTGGAGAATAACTATACATATTGTCACGGGATGGGTCTTTGAGAGGCAAATAAGAATACTGGAAATTAATTTGGTTGAATTTAATACCAAAGAATGTCACTGAACACGAGTTAAATTGTAGTACCGTTCGTAATTTTACAATCCTTAAATGTCTCCCGAATATTTGACTTATTATTGAACTGTTCCTTAATTTGCATTAATTAAATTTGTTTCTATCGCTTAGATTATCACTTGTGAATTCCGTTCAATATTCGCCCATATAAACTACTCGCCCCTCTATTCCGCTAGTATCACTGGAAGTATTACTACGTATGCTTGCTTACTAATATCACCTGTGGTAATATCACGAATCACTAATCACTTTACGCTACGAAAATGTCGCACTTGTTAATGTTATGCAATTAACTGCTGACCCCACGTTGTGTGATGCCATTTATAAGTAAATTCCTCCGAAATATTTATTCTAGAGGTAGAGAGAAGTCTGTAGAAAGTTTTAGGCTTTTCCAATGAAGTATTTTAGGGCGTCATGGAATGTCGTAAACATTGCTTGGTTCTTATCTGTATTCAGTAGGTACACAGTCGCGCTGTGCAATATGCAAATAAGAAATGATTGGTTCCGTTCTATATGATTATTCACATGAACGATTGTATTTGATTTTTAGAGTACAACATAATAAAAGATAACATTAGAATAATTAAGATTCCATAAAATATAAAAAAAAATTAAATATAAATAATACAAATATTAAGAACACTAAGGTACAGTGATAGCCCTTTAAAAAGCATAAAAATCATTGAATATTAATATCCCACTAACGATATCCAATCTGGTTATAACAAAATTGACTTCTCGATAAACATTAAATTAATTAACTACGCAACATAAAAATATTGTTTTGCATTTCTTTTAATTTATTAAGGTGGGGAATTGTCGGGCGAGGTAGAGCATTAGTGATTTTTTATAATTAGGAATTAATTGCATTAAATTTAATTTGGGGAGCATAACGTTTATATCTGGAAGTGGGATTAGTGAAAAGGGAAAGAGAGGAGATGATGCCTATGTTATTCGCAAGTTCCTAAAGAATAAGTATGCAAAATTGAATCACGTCTGTCAAACGGTTTTAATTTTTAAAGAAATATATCGGGTGGTGAGAGAGAGGTAAAGCGGGGGGAGAAAAAATGACGATTTTACTTTCTGCGGGATCTTAAATAATAAGTATGCAAAATTTGTGTCCGATCTATCAAACGGTACCCGCCGGGTACAGAATGTATATCCTTAGGAGGGGGTGAGGTAAAGGGGAGGGGGAAAGGTATTCATTGTTTTCCGCCGGGTCCTAAAGAATAAGTATTCAAAATTTGTGTACAACCAGTCAAATGGTATAGATTCGTACAGTAAATATATCGGGGGGTGGCGATAGGGTAAAAAGGTGTAAGGAATATGTCGCCCGTGTTATCCACCGGGTTCTAAAAAATTAATATGCAAAATTTGGGCTAGTGTTATCAAATGGTATAAAGTTGTTTAGGAAATTTATTGGTACTGGTTTTGGGATAAATGTGAAGGGGAGAAATCTCACTTTTGTTGTCCGTCGGTTCCTGAAGAATAAGTGTACAAAATTTGGGTCAGATCGGTCAAAAAGTGTAGATTTGTTTAGAGAACAGACAGAAAGACATCAGACATTGAGTTTTGTAGTAATATAGATTATTACAAAATGCATGAACATCTAGTCTCTTCATAAATTTACAAGCCTATACGTGCACATTTTTGTAAATATAAAAAAGAAGCTTCATCCATAACCAGAATAATAGACAAAGATAAGAGAAAAACGAAAACACGAAATTAAGGATAACAATCAACGATTTAGCTCGGTATATTTCAAACAAAATATTATTTACGACTACATCTCGTTTTAATAAACACAAATTGTTAATACTTATGTTCTTAATGTCAAAATATATCATACAATAATTATGATGTTAATCTGAGAAACTTATCCAATAATACATAATTTCTTTCGCCTGAACAATAAGAGCCCTTAAAGATTTCTGCGAACTTAAGACATTTGTACATATGACGTATTTCAAATAAAATAATCCCTTAAGTTTCTGTCTGGTAGTTTTCTGAGCCATTTTTACTTGTATTTTCGACGTCTCTTATCGAGGATTATGGTCCATTGCAAAGTCTAACATCTTCGCTTGTGTAACATTACTACAAATAAATAAATAAAAATGGGCGAATAGCAGAAAAGCTGGATCAACGAATGCCAATTTTATACAACATGAATTATTTGTTTTTGCTTATTATAAACCTAACTCAACATAAAGCATAAACCAGAAGTGTATAGTATTTGTGAATTTTACCGACTAATTTTACGATATTAGTGTATCTTCCGTATACTTGGCCGTATTCTAAAATAAGCAATATTGCTATTTCTGTATCTTGACAGTTGTTGTATTATGTTATTGTAGGTATAACGTATAACGCCACTAATTTTGATGTTTTGAGTTTGACAGGTTTGAAATTAATAAATTCAATCAATTAGATAACTCATTTTTCATAATTGTTAATACCTAAAAGTTTAACGTTTCGAGAGCTTTCTGATTGAATTCATTAATTTCAAACCTGTCAAACTCTGAACGTCAACATTGGCGGCATTACAATATTATACGATAACTCTGAACATACAGGGAAACAACATTGCTTATTTCAGAATACAGCCGATCGTATACTTATATTACTATTTGATTTTATACTAATCATTGTTTATATATATTTATTTAAATTATTTTAATGATTGTTCATTTCTCTTGAATGTATTTTATTTCTTTTAATTTTTTGCTTTTTTATTTTAAACCTTGTTTTATGTTTATGTAAAAATTCTTGTTATTTTATATTTATTGTAAAAGTCTACTTGGGCGTGATCAATAAATAAATATTGCTAAAATATAATATGCTGGTGCAAGATAGGAGTTTAAAATTGAAAATATTGATTTTTAGGTGTATTCTAGTAGATAAGTAATTATTCTAAAGAGATCATATACACGTTAATAAGGAATATTGCTAAAAAAACTCTACTTCGAAAAATAAAATATAAAGGTTTCATACCACTTGCGAAATCTATTTGTTAATGAGAAAAAATAATAGCAGATGTCTCTAGCAGAAACTAGTGTCTCGAATCGAGAATACTTCATATGGTTAGAGATATATATAGAGATTTCAAAAAATTGATAATGTGTGGATGTTCTTACAATGGATTTGGTGAACGTTGCATTGTGTAAAGTTATCACTTAAGCCAGCTCATGCAAATTGTGAGCCCTGAGCCATCGTATAAGAGATTTTTCTCTTATATAAATAGCTTTGTATCTGTGAGACTTCAATAATTTAACCTTAATTAAGTATTATAACTTTTCCCAAGGGTTTTCTGTATAGGTATGATGCTCCGTTGGTTTAGCTTTGACAGTAACTTTTCGCTGTAATGTAAAAGTAAAATACTCAACTCATCAATTTGCCGGCTGTGTGTGACTTTGGAAACTCGTGCTTCCCCAAACAAGGTCTCTTTGTCCCTTAGCTCAACACGACCCCCGAGACCGATAAATCTACACGAATACCTGTTGGTGATTATTCGCTCGGTACCGACTGGGATG
The DNA here is from genome assembly GCA_016648135.1 of Agrypnia vestita. Lineage (NCBI taxonomy): Eukaryota > Metazoa > Arthropoda > Insecta > Trichoptera > Phryganeidae > Agrypnia > Agrypnia vestita. The sequence goes on along the minus strand of JADDOH010023165.1, from coordinate 185,324 downwards.
TATTCCGGGAGACTAATTGTTCTCCTGCAGTTATTCAAACCACGCCAAATTCTTAAGGAGAATACCTGTCTAGGCATTTGAAAAAAATCAATTTTTAAATTTTTGAATTTTCTTAAATCTTGAGATCTTAAGAATATCTGATGAAAATTTCAAGCTAAAATTCAAAAAAATAAAAAAGATATAGCTGATAATAGTGACATCTCTTTGTTTATTATCATATATTGCACAATTTTCAAACGCGTTTTACTAGAAACCACTTTTTGAAAATCGGTGACCAAAATATCTCGACAACCAATTTACCGATCAACTTGAAATTTCTAGTGGTTATTTTATACATAATTATATAGTATTTGTCGTAGGATTTTTAGTGACTTAGTTTTTTATTCATCGGCATAATAAACCCGAACTTTTCGTTAAAATACGATACTTTAAATTCAAACGCCCGCCATGTTGTAAAAAATCTATATTTTCAAAAATCCCTATGTTAATACTAGTTGTTAAGATTTCACGCTTGTGACGTATCTACAATTAATTGTATCATTGTGTATGTTGTATTAAGTTTTTAGTACAGAGAAGAGCAATTTTTTTTCAAACTTAGGATTGATTTTCGTTTTGTCATTGCGTTAGTTTTTTTATTTTCAGCCTAGCGAAGTAGATACGATTTAGATTATTTTACTCTCCCTAGTTATTTGGAAAATACGCAAAGACCCTTATATTTAGAATACTTTATAAACTTTACTTAAAATTATATTTTTTAATATATTATAATACTTAATGTTTATTTACTATTGAAAATGGTGTAATATGCACCGAAAACGTTTTTGATTAAAGAATTACAGTGCAAAGAAACTTTGTGTTTATTTGATTTTCTAAAAAGTTAATTACAATGGACCTCACCAAATTTAATCACGAAAATTTTGAAACATAATATTTGAAATTCTGTTACTATTACTAACCCTCAATCATTCAATTCATCTTTGAAAAACACTATTTATGTCAAATAGTATTAATTTTGATAATTTTTTTGTTTTTTTTATTCTGATGATTACAGATGAAATGGGAGTGGTCACCGCGGAGACCTTTTTTTCGGTAGTCGATAAAACCCAAGAATTTTACGCCAATGTTGAATATTCTTCATATTTTTTTAAAAATATTCTTAAAAGTACGTACTTTTGAATAGACATGATACAAATACCATAATTTATACAGGTTTTCTTTAAAAAAAATCACAATCATTTTCCTTTTTTGAGCTTCATAGGAATGAATTCCACCTTAAGTCGATTCTCTTTAACGCCGGGTGCACTAACGAAAAGAATAAAGATGTAAAAATATCAATCTATAATATTGCCGAATCAATTGAAAAAAAATAAATAATAATAATAAAGAAGCTGCCGAAAAACTGACCGAAACTCTTTTTCTTGTATTATGCAAATGAGAAAATATCACTGTAACTGCCAAAATTATTATATACGCAAGATGAAAATATATTTTTGTTTTTGCTCTTCAACAGGTCGATTACACGTCACAAAATATCCCGGCTTGAGGGGCTACGAGGGCCGCCAAAAAAAACGAAGCGTTTTTATAATTGATCAGAAATTTGAAAAAGAAATTAAATCCAAAAATCATGATATCCACTATATAGCACTCTTCCAGGTTTTTTTCGGCCAAAAGTAGTTCCCACGTAAATATTTATTTTTAAACAATTCTTTGTTAACTACCATAGGTATATAGATATTGTGGTTGGATTTGTTGCAGAATTGACATATTCGTCGCGCTGTCCGAGTACTATGTAACCTCCTTCTCCAGCAGTACATTTCGAGGGCGTCTGTCTTACGCTTGTTGGGATGGTTAACCGTCTAAATCGCCACTGCATACTAATATATTGGAGAGACATTAATATACAAAATATGATATATTATATTAAATGATTGAAATTATTTTTTATTACGTTATAAAAAAATACAATATCTTGGAAGTGACATTAATATCACTGCTCTGAAAGCAATATTATGAACCCTACCAGTGTTTAATAATTATTTCCCACCGTATTCTAAAGCCATAATTTACCCTGAACTCCCAGTCTTCAGTGAATACATGGCGCCGCCTATTCACTGAACAAGGACTCGGTCGTATGGAGGTACATTATGCAACCACAGTACGAAGCTCAACACCACTTCCTTCACGTAAAACTATGTTTAGTTTATGCATTTTCACTCATAATTACGTGGTATTATATAAAGTGATAGATAATTTATTTATAATAAAAAAATAATCGTGATTGCTATTCAAAGTAGGTACTTTAATTTTTTTTTGGAAGGCATTGTAAAGGCATGAAGACAAAACGGATTTTTTTTTAACTTTTTATGATTGATTTAATTGATTGTTGGAAAAGTTTTTCTGGTTATTATTAATAAATTACTCCTAAAGTTTTAGGATTAGTGATCTAATTTATATTATAAGGATTGCAAAAATAAAAACACCGGTGTACAAGATTATTGAAATGACAGGTATATATTTTTTCTTACAAGATTACATTTTACACATGTAGACGGCGTTGTGGTAGCATAAGTTGGTTTCCGATTAACTTATTTTAACAATTACGATTGATGATTGATTGAAAGAGAATCAGTGACACAATATTTTTATTTAAAAAATTATGAGTAACAAATAGCTATTTAAAAATCACTTAAAATATTCATATAAAATTGTATATTTTCCTCTGTTTATTTGTACGGTGTGTAGAATTCCTATACAATTAAAACAACATTTTGAGCTTATTGTTATTCTTTTGAATAAAACTTTGTAATTTCCAATTAAAAAGTTTTATGAATTCAAGTTACAACATTAGATTCCTGGAATTACTAATTCGCATGGTGACACATGTTCTCATTTTCTATACAAAATGACAATAATACCTACACCGCGGTAATTCGCTGTTTGAAAGTACAATAATGGGTCCATAATAATATGTAAAATCAGATAGAAATGGGAATTATTTATATTTATAATGAAATATTTTGTGTTAAATTGAATTCCTATACTGGAGACTTTCAGCGATCTTCTCGTAGGTAGGTAGGTAAGACACCAATATTATTACGAAATGAAATAAGAAAATGTTGAAGTCGTTTGTGATTCAACGATTAGTCTTCCTTTGAAATTGGAAAAGTCAACAAATGTCGATCAGATAGATCATTATTTTCAATTACTTATGACGTCCAGTGAATCTGTGGTAATTTTTTTTTTGCACCTACATACTTCTGATTAATGTAGATAAATATAAAATTGATCATTTTAAAACATACAAATTAAAAATTATATTTGGCAATAACGTTATTTAACATTTACAAATTTGTTCATTCGCTTACATTTTAATAATAAATTTCAATTTTTATATCGTAAAATTCGTTACCAAATTTTTTTTAATAATCGCATGACATATTACTTCATTTCCCATTGCATTTTAAGAGGTGAGTACTTTATGCGTAATAAGTTTAAATAATAATAATAATAATAATAATAATAATAAAATAAGTAAAAAAAAAAAACATCTTCTGCCTGATGATTTCAATGCTGACTTAAAATACATCGACATGATCACTCAGTTTGTTTAAAAGTTGCACACTACGCGTTACGGTGTGCCTACTCATTACATCCGTTCTGCATTTTGTCATATGAAATAATGCATGAATTCTTCTGTGTGTAGTTTTCTGAGATATTCTGCCATGTATATCTGATCTCTTTGGCCAAAGATATTCGATATACACGACAGAATATACCTGAAAACTGCACACAGAAGATTCTGAACGGCTGTGAAAACCTGAGAACATTTTTATTCATGAATTCATTTTTTCATCTCATTTCATTGCCAATAAATCGGCGTTTACTGGAAAAAAATAGACATTTGATTACTTAATATATACACATATTATAAATAAACTAAGATGTTATGTAACAAGTCTTTAGGCCACTACCTATCTCGCTGGATATATAGAAATACCTATTTTGAAGTAGATTTTTTTTTTGACATTTTATCCGTTCAGTTCGACAATTAATATTTGTTTTGAAAGAAAGTACATACAGTAAAAATCAAGAAAAAAAAATTGGAAAATATTAAATTATCGTCAAAGATGCAAGAAAAAAGTGGAAATAAATGCAAATGAAAGTTTTACATTTCTTATCAAAACAGCGTCTTCCATAGGGATCCACAAAAGATGTGGCAAGCTGAAATAAAAGTAAAAGGAAAAAAAGAATTAATAGGAATGCAAAGAAGACACAAGAAAGAACGTAGTGAGGTAAAAAGATAAATAAAATAACGAAAACGTGACAAACATAACTAAAAAGTCTATAAAATATGATAGAATCAATATATATACATATAAAGAAACCCGTGTTTCCCTATTCGCCAAGTTTTCTTCACAACCAGATACTACCACCCCCTGGTGGTTACGGTGGTGGATAGCCCTTAGTGCCCCATTGAAAATGTGCGAGTTTGGTGGGGGTGGCTGAGCGTGGGTGGGAGTGGGTGACGAAAATGTGCATTCTAGCACATTGTTTTGTTATGGGAGGGCCGCAAATTCTTCAGATTGTTCCAGAATAGGCCCGCCAACTGTGTCGGTAAGTTTCGAAGGTTCCGGAAAAATCTGCTCTGGAAAGTTCTGGAAGGAGAACGTTCTAGAAAATTCCCAAAAGTTCTATAAGGTTCCAAACTAAGAGGCGAAGTGTGCCGGTGAGTCAAGAATGTTTCAGAATTGTCCGGTAAAGCTCTTGAAAGTTCTAGAAGGGGAGTGTTCTAGAAGATTCCCGAAAATTCTACAAGGCTCCAAACTAAGAGGTGAGTCGAGAAGGTTCCAGAACGTTTGATAAAGGTCTATAAAATTATGATGGTGGAGTGTGTCTGTGATTCTATAAGGTTCCAGACTGTTCGATAAAGTTCAAGAATGTTCTGGATGGAGAACGTTCTAGAAGATTCACAAAAGTTCTATAACTTTCCAAACAGTATGGCGGAGTGTGTCTGTGAGTCTATAAAGTTCCAGAATTTTCGATAAAGCTCTAGTAAGTTCTGGAAGAAGAACGTTCTAGAAGATTATTAAAAGTTCTATAAGGTTACTAAGTGAGTAGCGGAGTGTGTCGGTGTGTCTGGACACAGAAAGTTCCAGAACGTTCGTGGAGGTTTTAGAATGCTTTACAAGTTTCTGGAAGCAGAAAGTTCAAGAACATTCTATGAGGTTCCAAACTGAATGGCGGAGTGTTCCGGTGAGTCTAGATGATTTTAGAATGCTCGATAATGCTTTTGAAAATTCTGGAAGGAAAAGGTTCTAGAAGATTCCCGAAAGTTCTATAAGGTCACAAACTGTGTGGAAAGGTGTGTCAGTTAGTCTAGAACAGAAAGTTCATGATGTTTCTCGAATGCTTTAGAAGGTTCTGGAAAATAAAACGTTCGAGAAGGTTCTATAAGGTTCCAAACTGACTGGAGGAGTGTGTCGGTGAGTCTAGAAGATTCCAGAACGTTCGATAAAGCTCTAGAAAGTTCTTGAAGGAGAACATTCTAGAAGATTAACGAAAGTTCTATAAGGTTCTAGACAAAGTGACGGAGTGTATCTGTGCCTCTATAAAGTTCCAGAACGTTTGATAAAGTTCTAGAATGTTCTGCAAGGAGAACGTTGTAGAAGATTCTTATTCTTCAAAAGAATGTTTTCTTACGTTCCAAACAGTGTGGCGGAGTGTGTCTGTGAGTCTAGAAGGTTCCAGAATGTTCGGTAAAGCTCTCAAAATTTCTGAAAAGAGAACGTTCTAGAAGATTTCTAAAAGTTCTATAAGGTTCCAAACTGAGAGGCGGAGTGTATCGGTGAGTCTAGAAGGTTCCAGAACGTTCATTGAGGTTCTTGAATGCTTTAGAAGGTTCTGGAAGGAGAAAGTTTAAAAAGGTTTTATTAGGTTCCAAACCGAGTGGCAGAGTTCATTGGTTAGTCTAGAAGTTTCCAGAGGATAAAGAGAAGGTTCTAGAATGCTCTAGAAAGTTCTGTATGGATTAAGTTTCAGAAAGTTCTATAAGCTTCCAAAAAAGAGTTGCAGAATGTGTCAGCGATTTTTAAAGGTTCCGGAAAGTTCTAGAGCATTTGAGAATGCTCAAAAAGGTTCTGGAAGTAGAAAGTTCTACAAGCTATCAGAAAGATCTATAAGGTTCCAAACTGAGTGGGGGAGTTTGTCGGTGGGTCTAGAGGTTCCAGAAACAATTATAATGCTTTAGAAGGTTCTGGAAAGGGAAAGTTCTAGAAGATTCTAGGAAATTCTATAAGATTTCGGATTGGTCTAGAAAGTTTTGGAAATTTCTCACTAGAGTGTTATGATTGTGCGCTAAAATATATATTTATATTTTGGCAAAGCGAAGACGGTCCAGCAAGGCAATCCAATTACAGGTGCCGAAACCAGCAAAAATAGACGTCAACACAATTCTATGCTTACCAAATTATGGTCCCGAGCGAAGCCGGGCCAACCAGCTAGTAAATTAAATAAAACTCGATTTCTCAAATAATTATTTGGTGGTAATGTTGGTTTATTCTCTGTTTATTCTTTGCACGGATGTCACGACCCTAATTATTGTATGCAAGACTAAAGGAACAGAATAAATATTCTGTTACAATGAAGAAACTTTTTGATTCCAAGAAAATCGAATCTTCCACGAAATCACAATAAAGCGTTTATTATTTTCTATTTCTATGAAATCCTTTTTTTCCTATCTTTTCTTTCACCGTCCGATTTCTTTTGGTAAGCTTATTTCGATTAATATGTTAATAAGACGTGTATTCGTGTGGCGGAGTCTCATTCTGTAAACCTACACCCATGCAAAGATACGGAGTAGTTCAGAAAAAAGTTAATAGAAAACGAGATATAAAGATACGGTTATTGAAATGTCTATCCCCCATGTTATGGTCGGCCAGAGCGATACGTGGGCTTTGTTTAATAGCTTAAATTAAATCAATAAATAAAATAATTTAAATAAAGATTATGCAGGCATTAAGCTCATATTTAAAAATCATTTAAAGGTATAGCTAGATCGCATTCAAAAGAATGTGCGCAAAAAATATGTGTGTTGTTACAATGCAAAAAATGAACACAAAAGAAGTTTTTCTAGTAAGTAAGTAACCATTTTTAAACTAATAAATATATATGAATTTGCAATATCACATTGAATCTTGTGATACGGGCTTGCCAGGCAACTTTCCCCCCCTTACCGGACAAAGCTTGGGAATGGTATTTTGATTGTGGTCGACCTGTAATAGAAAAAGGTCTAAAGAGTTTATTTTTGTTGATTAAAATAACTAATTAGTAATCCACGGGGAATGTCTTTTATGATAAACAGTTAAAATTAAAAAAAGATGCCGAATTTAGGAAAAGGAATTACATATTTTTATATAAAAGTTTATATCAGGTATCGTTCTATGTATTTCTTGTAAAAAAAAATTAAAGAAAACTGACACATTACTTCGGAATGACATGAAAATTTCCTTAGAAATATACGAATTAAGCCGATATGATTATTGTTCCAAACATATGCATTTTTCCTATATTTAAAAATTTGAAGTTCGTAATGGTTTAAACCTACTATACTTTAAAGAATTGAATTTACAAAAAGTATTCTATGTACGATTACTGTGCCCATACTTAGATGAGTCTCTACGAAAAGGAATGGTTTTACCTGATTTAGTTCTCTTCGGAGCTAAACATTAATTTTAGTTAGTAAGAAAAGCTTGTTGGTCTTTTGGTTATGACTCTTGCTTCGTGATCCAAAGATTGCGGGTTCAAACCTCTCCCCATACCAACAAGTTAGTCCTAATTTCATAGCACAAGCGCTTAGCTTAATTTGAAAATAGTAAGAATATTGATTTATTTATTTAATTAAATTGATGTGACGCGTATTCCGTGTTTGCATCTCTATTCTTTAATAATAAAAAATAATGCGTGATTACGGCTATTAAAATTAGGCCTTCCAGTTGAAAGTATAATTGCGCTTACGAGACACCGCCATTCAGTATTGAAATATTCACTTCGCTCGGTTGGCAGAGCCAATTATTTTTTCTTGTTTTTCTTTTTGTATTTTTTCCTTTTTCTTGTTTTTTCATTTGTTTTTTACGATTATGACCCCCGAATCCCAAGGTTTTCCTGACTTCGCCACTCGAGGCTGCGGTAATTACATTTTTATTGTGATATTTGAATGTGGGATATTCTTCTATTCTGGGCTTACACAAAAAGCGCAAAAACTTTGTATGAACCTGTTCATACATGTCAATGTATTAACTGCCCATTTAGTTCATTGAGGATTATAATTGTTGTGGCGTTTTAAATATTTGTTTGATGTTTTAAATAAATAATCAGAAATTTATATACATACCAAAAAATTGCTGTGTGCAATGAGTGACACTTAGTGTGATTTCTTTATGAAGTAAAGTGATATTGATAACGAGAGAATATACTAGCTATGTGGGAGAAGGGATTACGGAGGAGATCATCAAGACCTTACCGTTCTTAGGGCCAATAAAGGAGAAGGAGAATGAGAATGTAAATAAATCTTATTGGTGATTGGTCATTAAGTGACCACTAGCTTCTCTAGATTCTTATTTATCTTTATGTCAATCATCTTCAAGTATCTACTGTTGGGAATAAAAGTCATTAACGTTTTCTGGTTTAAATTGTTTTTTGAAAAAGGTAATCCTAGGAGGTAAATGAAAACACAAATAATTTAAAGTATAATTTAGTACCAATTGTAGAATCTACCGATCTTAATTTTATAGTCACTAAATATCTTCAGAATATTTTACACTCTTATTATTGCACTGATTAATTCTCTTTCTATTGCTTTGATCACGTTCTAGTAAACGCCGTTCAATTCTCGCAGAAACACTTCTCACCCCAGTATTCCTTAATTTATTACCGCTAGTATCACTGCACTGGTTACACTGCGATCGCTTTTTTGCATCGCAATCGCGATTGCGATTCGAACAACACGCGATACTAGTATGCGATGCGATACTAGTATCGTGTGTTGTAATATCATCGTCACGAATGACTGATCATATTGGTTTACCGTTCTATCGCTAGGATATCTATCACCGCGAATGAATGACCCTGCAATGCTCTTGTGATGTGACGCCCTTCATTTTATAGATAATACCATCTTCCTAGATCATGGTTAAATAAATGTGGGTAGGTTCACCATCTTTCTACAATAATAACAGATAAATATCCTTCTTCAAAAACATCCTTTCTTATAATATGAGGTCCAAGGTTAAGGAATCAATAAACTCCCCATTCAATTTATTACCGTTTATTTATAACGTTTTATTATTCATGCGATTAAGATTCAGAAAAGAATCAAAGGAAAAGCGACAAGCAAAAGGCAGAAAAAAAAATTCTGAAAAATACGACAATCGAAAATTGTATGATTTTATAATGCATATAATATAATAAAATACCTAACATCTTTTCATTGATAATTTAAATTAATGGTAATATTTGTTGTATTGTAAATACATATTTAAATATGGAAAAAATTGATGGATCGCATTTTATCGAAAAGTAACAGAAATTTTTCTTCGCCTTGTACCTTTCGAAAAATTATAAAATCCTTACCTTCAACCATGTCATTTTAATAGTCTGATAAATATGAAGAGGATTGATGTTCAGGGCGCTCTGGGGGAGGGCAAAGTGCCTGAATATTTTTAATAAAATGAGACCTCTTTTTTACCATACGTCACCCTATATTGCTAAAAACAATCCAGGTCTTAGGCACAGAAAATCTGTGAGTATTCTGGTCTTAGACCAATTATGTTCAATAATCCGTAATATATCTGTATCTTTATTCATTGTATATGCCTATATAATTTGGGCGGTCTAATGATTGAAATCCTAGTAGGAATACGTAGGCCTTTTGGAGAGTTCTAGTTTCCGTCATCTTGTATAGCTTTTAGTTGGAACACCTATTGTTACCTTTGTTTTTATGTCCCTCAATTATGAGTATTCTCCTGATCAAAAGCATCGCACTTGACAAGCTCATCAAACAGTTGTACGAATTCCTGCCCGCTCTCAGGCATCTTTTGTATATTTATTCCAATAATCCATCTTCTTTACCCGTGTTATCATCCATTCGGCTTGCCCCCGTACACTTTCTCCAACTAAAAATTGATTGATGGCCAAAAAATTAAATTTATTTTAAAAGCGCTTACTTAAAACATATTACTTTATAAGTCATACTTTTATGTAAATGTCGATACTAAATGAACTCATATAAATAACAAGAAGAGGCGTGCAGTGAGAACAAGAAGCATAACATTTTTCTATGCATATATTTTGAAAAGAAACCAAAATAAGAAATATATCTCGTAATATTTAACAATAATTAACGTATTATTTATATTTTAATATTTCAAAATATTCTTCTAGATGAAAATATTTATTTATTTAATTTTTGAAAATTAATACCAATCAGCACAAGCATATTGTAACGAAGCTAAAAAGAATTACGCCCTTCTGTCAAGTGACAGTTGTTTGAAGTTGGCACAACACTATCGAAGGATCTAGAATTATCTACAGCTTTCGAGAGACATCTGAAACTTTTCAGAAACACCTGGAAGTCACGAGAACATTTTAGTAAACACTAGAGAATTCTCGAGGATTCGGAAATCCAACGTGATCGGGTATAAATAAACAGATCCAGGCCGCGGAGCGCCAATGTTATACTGACGTTTCTTACGACGCGACTCTAGCGGCAAATCACGAAGCGAAAACAGTGTTACCCTCAGGAGTGTGAACCAAGCGACATATTTAATCAAATGAAGTGCTTACTCTTGCGCGACATTTAAGTGGAAACTTCCTGAAAGTATTATCCAGTGAAATTAAAAAAAGAGTGCTATATTACGAAGTAGTTTGATTTAAAGAAAAGTGTTAAGTTTAATAGTGTTATTTGACTTTGTGCGTTTGATTAATTAATTAATCAGTAGTTAATAAATCCGTTATTAAATTCCAGCGTTTTCATTAATTCCTCCCGCAGCCACGACACGTGACAACATTGTACTTCAACTATTTTTTCGTGTCATATAAATGTTTTTTTTAATACTTATCGTATTTTCTTCTAAATTATTACTTTTTGAATTAAATAATGTACTACGTTTTACTTACTTAATCTGTGAAAACTAAATTGTGACGTACCAATTTAAGAACTTATTTTCATGATATCATAAAAAAAATAGGCAACAAAATAAGGTCAAATATAAAATGAGAAAAAAATTTCCGGTACCGGGAATCAAACCTGCGTCCCCTGGGTGAGAGCTAGCTATTCTAGCCACTACACTACGCAGTAGATACCATTGATTGCGGAGAACCCTCCCATCAGAGTCATACGAAATAGCTTGCTTCAGGCGTAATGATGGAAGGTAAAAGATTCTCTGGTTTTATATTAATATAATAAAAATTTTCCCATATTTTCTCATATTTATAGCGTTAACTTTGTGGTTGGATATAATTATTAATTTTAATTAAACAACTTTGTATTAACCGCTTAACTAGTAACTCTACGTCTACCGGTTTCGGTACCACTGTATCTTCTTCAGTTTAGTTACTTTGCGTCCGTCCTGATGAAGATACAATGATATCGAAACCAGCAGCCGTAACAGACCAGGAGACAGCAGAGTTACTAGTTAAGTGGTTAATACAAAGTTGATTAATTAAAATTGATAAAAAATTCTCAGGTTTTCTTCAGCGTAGAGCAGTTTAGGACTGCGGCATGTCTTCAACCTCACGCAATATCTAAAAATGCAGGAGCCCAAAAAATTATTCTGAATATTTTGGCTTTATTGACTCAATTTGCCAAAGATGTATTTTTGCAAGCTCCGTATGTATTAGAATATAGATATGCTCATTGGTCTATGACAAGACCGTTGACAGGAATTGTAAAGATGTGAACCCTGTGTTTTGAATGACTGTCAAAATATGTAAAAATTAACATACAGGAGTCATTTTTTTGTCGTTTTTTAACAAAGCCTCGGAAAAGATAATGAAAACGGATAGGAATAGAAAATAATAGATAGAATAATAGAATAGAAATCTAGAAAAAGAACAAAGAGAAAAACATTCTTAAGGAGATTGACGTGCTGGAATATAACATCTCCCAAAAACTACATCATCAATCAGAATACAACAGGTCAAGAATTTTCATATTATTTTATGTTTATCTTAATTTTATTTAAATTTCATAATATTTAATATTTAATATTATTATTTTTAAGTATTATCAGTTGTAATTTCATTTCATTGCCGATGAATCGGCGTTTATCGGACAAGAATAGACATTTGATTTTCGATATCTACATATACATAATACAAATAAATTTTGATAATATTGCCTCTCGGCCACCTTGCTAGATATATAAAAATATCTGTTCTGAAGTAGGTAGCTTTTTTATCATTTTATCCCCTTAGATCGACACTTAATACTTATTTTGCAAGAAAGTACATACAGTTAAAATTAAGAGCAAAAAATATTAAAAAATATAAAAGTGTCATGCAAGATGGAGGAAAAAATGGAAATAAATGCAAACGATAGTTTTATATTTCTTATCAAAATAGCGTCTTTCATATGGATCTAAATGCAATGGCAAGCTTACTTAAAGTATTAGGAAAAAAATAGGAATAAATTGGAATGCAAAGAAGAAATAAGATAGAACGTAAATTGGTAAAAAGATATATAGGTAATATTTAAAAAAGTGACATTTTATATATGACATAATTATTATTAAATTATTGGTCAGACTTTTATTGGATAGAAAAGTACAAAGGGTTCAAAAAAGAGCATTTATGTTTGCCTAAACCACAGGCGAAAAAATCGTGTCTGTATTGTAGATATTTAAAACAAAATTTATTTTAATTAATTACTTTGAATTATTTATTTTCTCTAACCGCCTGAACCGCAAAGCCTTTAAAAGATATACTCCTTTAATCATTTTAATGATGATTTCTTGTAAAACAGAAAGCGCGGAATGTAGTTTTGAAACATAAAAACACAATGAGAGAAATATTTAGCACTAAAAATGTCAAATTAATATTCATAATTATAATTAATTTTGAGTCTACTTATAAATAATTGTTTTTAAAAATCTGGAAGCTTTATTGGAGCAGGATATTTTTAAAAATAGAAAATCCAAATTAACTTTTAATAAATAATATTACAGTTTACCTAATGTTTCATAAACTAAATTATCCTTTATTGACTCTTACTCTCACAAATTGACAATAAACAACTGACCACGAGACACAGTTAAGCGTCAATTAAAAATATATTGTATCAATTGATAGACTATTTTCATCAGTCTCCAACAAACAACATTTATCCTGAAGTCATTACATGTAAACCCATCTTTTTTACCGTTTATTTTTTCATTATTTTTTGTATTGGTGGGTCCACAATCATATTATTTTATGTGTTGTAAACTCTTTATTTTATCTTTATCTACATTGATTTATCTTTATCTATAGCTAGTAGCAGCAAATAATATTTTAATACACTTATTTAACTTCTAAAAATTTAGGCAAAGTTACCCCATTCTTGGGGTTATTTTGCCTACATTAAAAAAAACATACTTACAGTTTAAGAATTCGAATAATACCGCTGAAAAGTGCTAAGAGTATTTAAAATACCTACCTATATTGATAAAAAACGTTCATATTTCATCTGTATCCATTACGTAATCGTTTCAATTGATAGGTAGGCAATATTACCCCATTGTTCATTGAAACTTTCATACAACTCAAGACAGGCATTAACGTAATATCGCTGTCTGTTTTTATCCGCTGCTTGTATTCATTTGTCCTAATCAGCCAACTCAGTAGTCCACTAGCACTCTCGATCAGCGGCTGAGCATGTGCGGTGAGTATCATAGTTTTAGAGATATTAAAGGTTGATGCGCTCGAGAGGCGTATGGTTACTTTTTGAGTAACTTTTAGGGCAGTTTCAATCTTATAGTATTTTTTATTTTATGGCACTTAGAACAAAATTTATTTTGTTATTAGGACACATTTATATTTATTATATTATTATGTAGTCATGATGGCACGTAGGATACCCTTAGATGAAGATGAAATAATAACATTATTAGGCATATAAGAGGAGTCTGATGCTGGTGATGCTCAGCAGACTGATAGTGAATTGGAAGATCATGTAAGCGAAAACGATGCGCAAAGTGACATTGAATAGGAATTTATGGACATTATGCCTTAATATGTACAAAGTTCTTCTGATTATGGAGAGGAATCGTCCTAAAATATTGATGTTTTGTAATAAAGGTGGAGTAGACACATTATCAAATGTGTTTTACATTGTCCTGTTCTCGCAAAACAAACAGGTAGCCAATGACTATATTTTATGGCATATTGAATATGACTTGTTAATTCATATGTTTTATATTGCCATAACATTCAAGAGAAGACCTAGAAACTTTTATGTCGTAGAAAATATATGGAAAAAATTAGTGATCAATTGACTGCACCGTGGATGAACCAAAGACTAGACGCCACAAATTTGCCAAGAAATGTAAGAAATAAAATTGAAAATATTATTGCCAACCTGCTAAAGCAAGTCCAGGTAATACTAAATGACCTCTGGCTAAAAAACCGCCAATATTGTAATTTTTGTGCGTAAAAAGAGAATGTCTAAGATGACTTGCTTGAAGTGCAAAAAGACTCTTTGTGGCGAGCACAAGAATGATGTGTGTCATAAATGTCTGTACGATTTAATTTTTGATCTCATTTACTTTTTCAGACTCATTATGTTGTCTTTTAATAATAAAAAGAGAGAAAAGTAGATTTTTGTATTTTTTTTAATTTGTAAGGAGCCTTTATGCAAAGCCTTGATATTTGTTGTTATTTTTCGATGAAAGTTAAAAAGTGATTATAATTACCAACAATAAAAAAGAAATGAATGAAAATTTTGTTTAATTTATAAATTAGGAGTAGAACTTTATTATTAAGTATAAAAAATCTATTCAAAATAAAACAAACATTCAAAAGTATGCATCGAGTATTGTGCGCCTCTGAGGCGTATGGCTATCTTCAGTGCTATTCCCAAGAAAGTTATTATTCTAGGGTTAAGGGTTGCACCCAACTACAGCATCAAATATTCTAAAAATTTTTCTGTAGGTATCTACATCTAATAAATTTATTCTACCGTTCTTGCAGCGATTGGTGATATAATAGTCAGCGTAATTGTTGGTAGGTTTATGTTTCGGTCGTGGGAATATACGAGTATGCATTGTTTAATTTTAATTTTTACTTTTATTTTTAAAAATAAGACCTCTGTATGATGTCAAAACAAAGCAGTACATACCAAATCATACTTGTTCTGAATCATACAAATGTTCCTAGTAACATTTCATAAGTGTTTTGCGAACGCATGTGCTATCGTTTCAAAGTATGATTGGGATTTTTTTTCGATTCCTTAGTCTACAAAACTCTTTACATGCGGATAGACCACCTAATCCACATCCACAAGTGCGTCAGCTCTCTAACTTTTACAAACTGCTTATAATAAACATCGTGTGTATTATATTTTTCATGAATTCGAAAAGGTAAAAATATCTAAGCAGAAACCCTCTTGAATATAACAATTGGGTTTGAATCCTCGGGGATTTGTGCAAATAGAAGATGCCTCTCGCGTGTGCGTTGTAACAACCAGTGGCGCCATCTCTGGACACATTTTGACTGTAGCTCCTTAAGGGCCGGTTGATTGATCAGTAGATATAGTAATTGTTAGTCAAAAAGCATAGATTTTTACGAAAAGGAGTATTTTAATTTGTGGAAAATGCAAAAATCTACGATTTTTTAACTATCACTCTTAGTAGTGATTAGAAAATTTGACCCTAACTGTCTATTAATCAAAAATTCCCTTTTAGCGCTATCTATGGAATTTATCAGAAATACCCTTTTCATGTTATCTATGGAATCATGGTGGAATCGAAATATTTTGGCGTTACATATATTATTTTTAATGATCTAAGAAAACTTTTTGTCAACCCTACACCCGGCAAAATTACCCCAAAACACAAATTTGCTTTCAAGTACTATGTTGCCTGGTGATTTTAAAGGACTTTCAAACTTAAAAATTTCAAATATTTTAACATATTCTGAATGCTGATATGTTAAACAAAAGCGTGGGTAAAAATCGTAATCTTTTCTTTTATATTTTGTTAGAAAATGATGATGAAGTTTGGGCGGTGTCGTCTCGTCCCATATATACTGTTTTCAGAAAAACAGTTATAATTAACAGTTGAGTAAAAAAATCTGTTTGCAAAGGATCAGTGCTGCCATCCAAGCAAGCAGTTTAATTTCATAACCAAATATTTTGTCAAAACTTCGTTAAAGTATGTAATCCAGGTACTTAAACTAAATAAATTTCACTGGGCTACCCCTAACTACCCCTTGGCAGGCAATATTACCCCGTTAAACGGTAACTGTGTTTAATTTTTTAATAATATTTAATATCTTCTGTGACTAATCTTTGTGCCATATGTGAGACGGTGACATTGTTTTTCAAATATTCGATTTATTATGCGATTCCACAATTCACTTCTTAACCCTGCTCTTATTGGTGAGAGTAGGGGTTCTCTCACCAGTCATAGTCAGGCGCAGTTTTTCAATACCTACATGATGCCCCTCCGTTCCATATGTTTCTGTGAAGTGTTTTCTGTGTTCCAGGAGTGAAGCCCATAATTTTCCTACACTAAATATACTATTTAAACGAGTAGCATGACTGAAGTCCCGCTGGAATAATTTATGCACCAGTTTCAGTAACTAACATCATTTCTAAACTTGTTGTAGTATAGAAGCACCAAGCATAGGCTTGACAACACTTGTCTTGGACACGGTATCACCACACAATACATTAACACATTCACACCATGCTTTCGACATGGAACTGCAAGACAGTACTTAACCTAACGCAAACTAGGACACACACACACTTATCACGTCAGCCCTAACGATGGACCCTACAATGGGATGCGAAATGTCGGCCAGAGAGTTCAGATAACTTGGCAGAATATCTCAGATAACTACACACAGTGGGATAGAAGCATTTGCTTTATTTTTTTTCCAGAATATATATGTATATCTTGTGTGTACGTAAATTATTCGGTATGTTTGATTTATGATCATCATTCGCAATATTAGGAATTTGAAAACAGTTTTAATAATTCAAAGCAACAGAGAATCAAAAAAACAATGTTTTTTCATCTCTAGACATAACTTTGATTCATCACAGAATCAACATAGCCCTGCATGAGGTATTAGAGCATTCCTGACAAAATGGACACATTTTCATTAGAAACTACAGCAGTCAAAGTACCATTCACTTTGTCACACTGTCATTATTAGGGAAATGAAAGTCGTGCCTTACAGTAGTACGTTTGTAATTAACGTTGTGGATGAAAAGTTTTTTCACATTTCAAAAATTGTTCTTCGTTATTTTTTTAAGAGAACGTAAAATGAACTGTAAAGACGCAAACCAAAAGCTTTGACTTTGAACGAAAATAAATTAATTAATTACACCACGAAAATAATTAACGGTAAAGCTAACGGAAATAGGAAAAAAAAAACATTTCGCCAATCCAATTACATACTTTATTTTTGGGATTCCTGATAAGCAGACAACTCGTACAAAATTATATGAGCTTTATATTTAGACCGTACCTCTTGATACAATCAGGAATATGGAATCCTTTCAATTTATATGGAAAATAACATTTGAGTTTTGTAAGAATTCGGATTTGATCTCATTAACACATTAATAAAAATGTATTCTCACACTTATATGTGATAAGTAACATTTCTCTTAAATTAATTGTATTTATAGCGCGTATGTGTACATGTGAACCAATATAATATGAATAATCAAAAACCCCATTTCACATTAATCAGGCATTCACTTTTTCATCATTCGGTTTTATCATCATCATTTGAGAAAAAATAAAAATGAGTTTAAAGAATAGAGAATGGTCCAAATAATGGATCAAAACCAGCAATTTTTTTATGAACTAGTACAGAATACACCCATTGTATTATGTTAACTATTGCTAATTAAAAATTCAGTTGTAACCAAGTGAAGTTTATTATCGCGGTTAGTAATTTTCAAATCGGATTGAAATTTTATTGTTTTTTTTCATTTTATTTACTTTTTCAATAGCTAAGCTAAGATTGTTTAAAATCCTTCAATTATATAATGTATTACATTATATGAATATATATTTAAATTGACTAAAGAACTTTCAATCACTAAAACATGAAACCTGAGTAACTGAGTATTGTACAAAGGGAATAGATATTTATTATTAATTGTATTTCAAACATCACATCGCGGTATATCAAAATAATGCAATATTTAATTACAAAAAAGACTTAAGAAGTTTTGCTAAATACTAACAAAATATTAAAGTGTAAAACATAGTCACTAGATCGCACTCAGGCGCAAGTGTGACAAATATATTTTCGACAAAGTAATGAATGAATTTGGAAAGATTGTAAAGCTGAACTCAGTATGGTGAATGGATTTAAAAAATGGTATTTTGGTTTGATCATGATCATCAATAGTTAGGCGTATGATAGACATATAAGCAAGCATTGACGGCATCAGAGGTGTCAAAAGCGACCGCAGGAGATTTGACATGACCAGATTAACCAGATACTGGAAGGTGGTCAAGCTAGCTGCTTCAACGATCAGCGAATGCGAGGAAGTACAGTTGCCGGCAAACTTCATGAAATTCTTTGGCTAAGTGGGGGAATGCGCAGAAGACGAAATTTGGGTCTCGTTGGTAGAAAGGTAGATGCGCAAACGTCCCCCCTCTACGCCGCAGAATTTCAAGATGTTTGCCGGCTACTGTATGAATGTGAATGAGTTGAGAGCAGTGTGCCAGGACAGAAATGTGCTCCATCCTCGCTGCCTACCCACGCGCAGAAACTGCGTGGCTGTGAGTTAGTTAGTTAACAGTATAATTAAAATGTGAAATATATTTTCTTTTAATAAACACCCAATTCTGTTAAAATGAGGCATTTTTAAAGTCATACAAAGTATTAAAAATTAATCCCAATTATTAGGTCCATACATATGAAATTGGCGTTTAGTATGGGAGGAACATAAAGCTGATTTTTTTTTATTATAATATATTTATTTAATCAAAGTATGTACCATTGCTATCTATGCACTTTTGCCATCTCATAGGTAGTTCATCGATCCCTTTACTAAAAAAACCATTCGGACGGGAATCAATAAAATCTGTGAAGGCGGTTTGGACTGCCCCATCGGAGTTGAATTTTTTCCTTTGCAAGAAGTTATCCAAATTTCGAAAAAAATGGTAATCTCTTGGGACAAGGTCCGGAGAGTACGGTGGATGTCTTAGACATTCCAATTGAAGATCCTCTAATTTGGTAGCCGTCTGTTGTGCAGTGTGTGGTCTAGCGTTATCATGAAGCAGCAGTGGCCCAGAGCGATTAACCAGCCTCGGTTGTTTAGCAGCTAGCTTTTCCATCATGGTTTGCAGTTGCTGATAATAGACATCTGCCGTAATCGTCTGGCCAGATTTAAGAAAGCTGTAGTGAACGACACCAGCACTAGTCCACCAAACGCTCACAAGTAACTTTTTTGGAGTCAATTTTCGCTTGGGGCATGGTTTGGCTGGTTCGGCAGGGTTCAGCCATTGCGATGAGCGCTTCCGATTATCGTACAGGATCCACTTTTCATCACAGGTAATGATTCGATTTAAAATCCCTTCATTATTGTGCCGGTTGAGTAATGCAACGCAGCAGTCAACGCGCGTTTGTTGATTTGCTTCACTCAATTCGTGAGGTACCCACCTTTCAAGCTTTTTCACCTTACCAATTTGCTTCAAGTGGATTAAAACAGTTTTATCACTAACACCGCAGCCTGCAGCTAACTCGGATGTGGTTTGCGATGGATCCGCTTCCACAATAGCCTTCAATTCTTCATTATCAACTTTGGTCTCCGGCCGTCCACGGGGCTTGTTCTGCAGGTCGAAATTTCCAGAACGAAAACGTTGGAACCAAAAACGCACTGTGTTTTCTTTTGCGGCACCGTCGCCATACACATCATTAATCCTTCGAGCCGTTTCTGCAGCACTGGTGCCACGGTGGAACTCGTACTCGTAAATAACGCGATATTTCAAGTTTTTCATTTTGTAAACTGAATGACGCAAAGAAAAAAACAATTGAGGAAAAAACAAATGAATTATAATTTTCAAAACACAAATACATGAGTAAATAGCTGTATAAATTTGGATTTGGAATTTCTAACCAAAGAGAAGATATTTGAGATCAAATTTGCCAGTACGGCAAAACGCCAGTTTCATATGTAAGGACCTAATATAATAATTTCATCTGTCTGCCGGTTCCCGTAATTACGTGGTATGTCGGTAACTTCTTTGTAGTAATTTATTTCCCTTTTTTTCTAAAAAAAACTTTTTAAAAAAATACGTTTTTCTTACAATTTTTTTTTTCTCTGTTTTTTCTTCATACCTCGTATTTTTTCTTTTTTTTATGTAAATAAATAAATACTTATTCCTTAGGAACCGACATGTAAAACTACCGTCATTTTGACGGATTACAGCTAGTGTTAAATGGTTAAATACTAGCTGTTACCCGTCAAAAAGACGGTTTTTTCATTTATTTATAAAAGAAAGAAAAAGAAAAAAAAATAAAAGTTTTTATACCATAAAGAAGTTACGGACGTTACACGAAGTTACGACTGAAAGACAGACGGACGGATAGATGGACAGACAACGAAATTATTATAATTGGGATCAGTCATGTAAATTAAGTGCTTATGACTTATTGCATTCCATGTTACTTATTCCATGTTACTGTCACTGTTACAGTACCTACTTGTTTTTAGAAGCAATTTTATAGTCTTAAAAGATTTGATGTCAAAGATTTCTCTTTCCTCAATCAACCAAATAAGTGAGGCCCAATCTAGTGGATGGTGGATCCACCTTGGAAGATTTTTTTCTGTTTTCAAGGCATTGGGTGAGCAGTACCTATCGCAAGAGAATGACTTCTAAACGTACATTTGTTGTCAGCCCATTTGCTGTATATATATATATATATATATATATATATATTGCTACGGCACTGGCGGATAGAGCGCCAGTCCACCCATACTTGCCGTGCATCCACCAGCTAATTCAGAGGGTCACGAGACTTCTCAGGCATGGTGCGTGCTTCTCATGGAGTTCCAGGTGCTGGTCATTGCTGGAGGGTGTGTCGTGTGTGTGTGTGTGTGTAGTGTAAGTGTAGATACCTGACCACTCCGGAAGGAATTACAAAAATCAAAGACGGTCATCTATGAAAGAACAACATTATAATTCATGACCTTGACTTAATAAAAGTATAAACTATTACAAATTTAATATAAAATTTAATATAAAATGAGAGGCGCGTGCCCCTAGGCATCGCGGCCGACGGGCCGTGTAGGAATTGAATTATAAATAAAAAACTTATGAAATCATTTCATACAAGGAAAAAACATAAAAAATGGGTTAAGAAAGAGAATAACTGGCTCTGGCGAACGGCCCTGGTAACGCCGGCGCCAGGCGGGATCTTAAAACAAAACACAGTCTTCGCCTGAAAGGCGACGCACAATTTACAGATACTGATACTAATCCGGGTTATTAACATTAAAGTTCGTCCGGGATGCAGCACAGCATGATAACATATGGCGCAGGTCACGACACGCGATTAATTATGTACCCCCTTTTTGCGATGTGGTAGTCAACAGGATGGGGTCCGGCAGCGATGGCGACCCCAACTGCCTGGATCGTCTCCCTCGGCGATGCTCAAACGTGGCTAACGGGTCTCAATGGCGTTCTTAGCGGCGTTGGACCGGCAGCATCCCGGCAATCCTGTGGTCTGCCGACGCGCCCCAAGACGCCGCTTCATCTCAGGCATCGATACCAGCACGCATACGGCCTGCTCGGGCCGTCACGCGGGCAGAAAAAAGGACGCTTCTACGGGCCCTAAAAAGATTTATATTAGACAACCGAACAAAAAACAAAGACCACGGACGATTATTGCTGTATCGCGTCACCTTGAATCTTGATAAAAACTTACCAAGGTCGCCATTTCGCGAACCCCTTGGGCCCGTATCTGGAGCGGTTACCTCGCGGGCTGTCACCTCTAGATTTTTTCTATTCCAATGGCGCCGCAAGGCAAAAAACAACTGGTAGCCCTGCACGCGCGCCGCCAACCGCGCAAATCGAAAGAAGCTATTTTTATTTGCCAAATTTAGGGCTGTTGAGAGCACTCGTATTCGGTTACATCTCAATATATATATATATATATTATGAATTTTTTTTAATACATAAATCTCGGATAATAAATAATGATTCTCCCTCTAAATAAATTGCCTGTCTATTTTTCTACTTAAAAACATTTTTTCGTGACAAATACATTCTCTTGGATGCCAATATCTCATGATTGAGATATTTTTAAAAAGTCTTTATTTTTCATTCTATAATAAATGGTAAAAGTTATCTTAAAAGTTCAGTATTTATGGAGAATTTATTACTAAGCAGAGAGAAGCCCCTATTTGCGGAACTTTAAGGACTAAATGAATTCTCGGAAATTATTGTTTCCAAGATAATCGTTCATTCGTAAGGACAGAATCTGTTTAATGTTTGTTTGAAATTTACAAGATACTGACTACTTTTATTTAACAATTACGAAAGCTTAACAGTGTCAGCTCATTTACGAGGAAGAAATAATATTACATTATAAAAATTTAATTTGAATTTTAACTATTTGGACTCAATAAAATTTCATAAATCGGACACTCTAGAAAACAGGTGAAAATTGTCAGATCAATCCTTTCTTTTCCAAATAATTCATAACCTTATTGATTCTCCTGAAATCACCAGCTTGCTAGCTTTTTACGTCCCATTCCGACCTACCAGACACTAGCACTTCTTTTTCCTTCCAATTTATCAAACCAACAATAGGAAATCCTCTCCCACTCCACGCAAATGCTCAGATTATAATTAACTCTTAAATTCAGTAGATAATTTTAACACTAAATATGCAGAGTATCGGTGAGGCAGATACTAGAAACTCGTCCCCCTCCCCGATCATGTATATTATATACATCACGAGTCCCTTTATGTCTATGTTAAAGTTAAATTTGTTAAATCAGTTAAATGATGTTTTATCTGTCATTTTCAAATTGACTTACCTATGGTTACGTCCTATTTGTGTCATCCTTTAATTGTGGAAGACATTTAACTTTTTTTTTTTGTATTTCATTTTATCAAGCGATTGTGTCTCCCTGTTGAATGACCGAATTAAAAAAAATGTTTTGTATGTAGATACAATTATTTTTCGTTCTTTTGTTTTTTATGTAGATACAATTATTTTTCGCTTTTTTGTTTTGTATGTAGATACAATTATTTTTTGTAAATTCAAAATACATCGTAATTAAATGTGCTGATTAGTCTCGTCGCTTTAGTTTCAGCTGTTTGGGTCTTATTTATTTATTAATATTTATTCGGAAAACTAATAGCTAACAATAATTAAGTAAATACAGAGAATGGGTAACATAAAAATCGATTATAATTTTTCATTTCAATAAATATACATCCCAACAATTTCGTTGTCTGTCCGTTCGTCCGTCAGTCGTAACTTCGTGTAACGTTCGTGTGAATTTTACTGTTTTTATTACAAAATGTTTACATTGCATTAATATACGTTTAAAATTTTTTTCTTTTTCAAAAAAAAAACAAACAAATTCAAGCATTTTTAACAACACGGCCAAGTTAATACCTACAATACTTTATATTTTTTTTTTTTCAAACTTGTTGGTTGAAACAAGTCAGACTTAATATCAATCAGACAATCATCTTTGTAAATAAATTATATTATAGTTCAAAGTGACTATAAACAGAGAGACTAAAATTATAGGTACACCATTTGATCAGTTTGATTTGAACAGTGATCCTCCTAGGGCTTCATGATACGTCACAGCCATAAAATAAATTATTATGGGAAAGCTTTTTGCGTGCTCTGGAAATTAATTTATTTGTCAAACGCTACTTTTACGTAAATATGATTTAATACAGACAACCCCCGTGGAGTAATACTAATTTATTTCCGTCAGAATCCGCACAATTTATAAAAGTTTTTTTTTAATATCATCACTTTAATTTTTTTTTAATATCATAAATTTTTTAATGTGTTGGTCGGTTGTTTTCAAAGGACATGATATGTGGGGTATAAAAGCAAAGACAGCAATACCAAAAAAATTAAAAAAATGTTTTGAATGCAGTCACCGAGGATTACTAAGAATGTTCTTAGGTTTTCATGGCCACTCAGAATCTTCAAGTTTGTGTTTACTGGGGTATTATGCCGTGTTGTTACGACCTTTCGGGCCGACGTTTCGGATCCCATTGCAGGGTCCATCATCAGGGCTGACGTGTTGTTGTGGTTAAGTATCTGCTTGCAATACCGTGCCGAAGTCATGATTTGTTGTATTGTGTTGTGTGTATGATTCATCTGTTGTCTGATCACTATCTCTGCGGAGTCTGCGACGAGAATGACTTTGAAGCGCCGTATACGAAGATGTTTTTAATTTGAGACCATCATCTCTATTAATATTTATCGGGTGCTTGTAGATTTCTAGTGCTTCCTTGATAAGACGCGTGTGGTGACTCTTAGACTTTTTAAGGATTTTTGTTTCGAATGCAAAATGATGGCGGTATCCAGAAAATACTCAACCAGTGCTGATTTTTCTGGATGACCGAGTTTGCATGCCCGTTTGTGCTCGTTGACCCTTTTGGAAATTGTACGCGCCGTTTGTCCCACGTATACTTTATCAGTCTTGACAATCAAGTCTATACACACCGTCTGTTTCTAAGCGATCTCGATCTCGAAACGTCGGCCCGAAAAGTCGTAACTATATGGCATAATACCCCAGTAAACACAAACTTGAAGATATCGAAGATTACTAATTTAAAATGTACTGAATTATAGATTTTATGTATCTGTCCCTTCCAAAATCATGTTCCCTATAAATGTATAGGCCACATTTCCTGTAAAATTTCGAATTCAGTACATTCTTAATTAATTATCCATGATGACTGCATTCAATTTTTTTTATTGCTGCCGTTGCTTTTGTACCCCACACACAATATGTATATTACGATAATCTTTTTGAACGTGTACTGCTGCATAATAGTATGTAAATGTAACTTTTTGAATTTGTTCCTTCTAGTACACATTTAAAATGATTGTGAGTTATGACTTGCTAATTGTGAATGGTACTCCGTCTTAATAGAGATATAACATATTTTCACTATAACTGTCGAATAATTGACATTTGACATAATACAGCCTACTACGAAATAATCGAAAATAAAATATATTCGAACATAACGTAAGCTCGGTAAGCTATTTTAATGTTTAAATAACATGCACATTCTTAAAAGTAAAATATTCAGAAAGTATTCGTTCATTTTAAATTCTTTACTCTTTAATTGAATAATGTTCTGTTAATTATTATATAATATCTAAGAGCGAACAACTACCTCCTAGAATGCCGCAAGGAATTTGCGTGCATTCTAAATATTATAACCAGTAGCCCGCGGGTACCACGTCTACGTTTTGTACGTAAAAGCATACATCCATATTATGTTAAAGCACATATTCACATAGGTACATAATAATTCAAATTTAATATTATCTGAACAGAATTTATAATTCATAGAATTAAACTTTGTTTACACCACTTTTTTTATCATTGAAAAAATTCATCATCTTTTGAAAACCAATGGCTTCTTCGTCAAGATAACAAAAATAAAATTTAAAAATCGAAGTATAAATAATCAGAATATTAAAAAGTTATATATGGAAAATGAATAATATAAAGTACCTACTTAACATGAAAATAAATTTAAAAGATAACCATTTGCAAAAAGGACCTGATTATTTATAACATTCAATTTACTATTAACACTCTTTCTTATTTCCGAAATTTCTAATTTATCAAACTGTGATTCTGTTTAATTTGTATGTAAAATTTGTAAACATTAATATCAAAATAATGATTCATAGCTAAAAGAAGGTTAGCAAATTTGGAATAATTATTGCTATTTTAACACCTTAAGTGTTCCTTAACTCTAACTTTTTGAAGTTAAGTAGAAATTTTGATTTCTACACGTTTTTCCTATATAAAAATAATCACAATCATTACAAATCAATTTATAAGCACCCGATTTTTTTCAAAATTATTCTTTTCTTTATTATTTAATATATTTTTAAAATTTTATTATTATAGTATAAAAACAGAATTTATTTATGAAACTATCCCGCGTCGGTTACGCCTGAGACAAACAAATATTTTCTAGCATCCTCAGGAAGGAACAAAGAGCTTTGACAAATAATCGGAGAGTTGTGTCCACGGAACCAAAATAATCAAGTGACATCCAATCATTTTGCCTGCAAAATACGTGGGTCGGAGTATTAGCATTTTTTTATGAGACCAATTTGTTTTACCTGGTCCTTTTCCGTTATCCTTAAATTCAATAAACCCACGCTACCGAGTCACGGCCGTGCTTTTTTCGTAATGTTTTTTTTTTTTAATTGTCACTTTTATGTCTGTATTGTCTAAAACCTTTCGTTTTTAAAATCTCTCGAATCTTTCTTCTTCTTCATCAGCCTTCGTCTTTTCACTACTGGATATAGGCCTCTTCCTTATTTTTTCTTCTTCCCTGTTGTTGGCTAATTGCATCCATTTATTTCTCCCTACAGCGACAATATCATCGGCGCATCTCTTTTGAGGTCTTCCGATGCCTCCTTTATTTTCCCAAGGTCTCCATTTCAGAACTCTGGGAGGCCGTCTTGTAGTATCGAATGGTCCACATAAATTTACAATCAACTAGGTTATTCTCGTAATCACTAGAAATGTAGAAAAACTACACGAACTTTTTCGTTGCGACGCGAAACCAACAATTTTGCGTAAAAAGCGAGCGAGCGTTAACGGCATTTAGGCCGATATATTATATTTCATTTATATTCATACAAGACATCATAATGTTGAGATGTAATTTACATGTTTTATTTGTAAATACGTATGCTATGTCACTATGCCAAAAGAAGATATAGAAGTATCTATTGTTATCGAAGCAATATTTCTTCCTCCCGGAGGTTTCACATTTCCGGTTACGATTAGCATTCTCTGTGGGACTCAAAAATATTGTGGAAAACAGTCTGTCCTGGATAAGTCTGTAGCATTTCTAGGAAAGAGACATTTATATGTCTAGTGAAACACAGTCTTTAGCGAAATTTGTCTGATGAGTTTGTGGTAACATTTGTTGTATAAAACTGCTATTTATTGAATTGTCGACATGATTTGGAGGCGATAGCCGTTCTTTTTATTATTATTTTCCATTATTATGTTTTTTTTTTTTTATTTTCCTTCGCCCTCATGATTAATATTCATAGAAGTAGACAGAGAAGACTATAAAAACGTTTAAGGGTGGTCATATTATATTTATATTGTAAAGTCTCAATTGCTTAAGTTGTATAATACTCTCCTATTGAGCTATAAATATTTTAATAGAATGGCTTGTTGGTGTCAGTAGTTTGAACTCTATTCCAGGATATCAGCAAGTAACCTATTTTCAAAGCACAAGCGTTAAGCTTAATTTAAAAATAGTAAGAATATTGATGTGACGCGTATTCTGTGTTTGGATCTCTATTCATTTTCTAATGGAAAGTACATCCCATTTCCATAATTTTTACTTTCAAATAACTTTTATGTATTTTATTTCATGCATATATAATACTTATTTAATTCATCGCATACAAAATGTTTCTAACGTTAGAAACGGGATAATCTTAATCGTTAAAAATTTTCTCGAGGTGATATTGATCCCCAAATTCGGATGAATTACAAAATAATCACCCGACCGCATCACTACCTTTAGAGTATGACAATACCAGATGATGGAAGAATTTTAATCAAGATTAGTTGGTTATCTTGGAGAAAGATCATCGAGGCAGGCTTTCACGGCTCTGCGGCCGCCTCTAGTAGTGCTTAATGATCCGTGTAATTCATCTGGAATGGTCCAGGTGTGCTGAGCCTGCTTAACAAGGCGTCCGAAAATCCAATTTATTTACGGAGACATTCGTTATATTTTAGATTTTGTCGCTAAGCAGAAAGTGTATAACACCCACAACGCA
Source organism: Agrypnia vestita (assembly GCA_016648135.1). NCBI lineage: Eukaryota > Metazoa > Arthropoda > Insecta > Trichoptera > Phryganeidae > Agrypnia > Agrypnia vestita. The sequence goes on along the minus strand of JADDOH010023165.1, from coordinate 157,049 downwards.
CCGCACCTCATCGTTACTTACAATTTTTATTCTGAAAAATATTCCGAGAAATAACACCTTAACCATTGTTCTCACCATTTATTATAGGATTCAACATTTAAACCATTTAGTGAAATCAATTTTTTGTAAATAAAATAATAATAGTTTTTCAAATATATATTTTTTCATATAATTTGAATGACAAATAGTTTTTTACATAATACATACGCATCTCCATGAATGTTTTTAATTTTAAGCCACGTCAATTCGCCAAACTCAGTCAAGATAACCTCGAGAGGTTTTGGTTTCAGGTATTACAAGACCATATAGTTTTTGGACAACCAGTAAAAAAAATTGGTATAAAAATGTTTTTTTTTTAATAGAGATGCGAACACGCAATACGTATCACATCAATATTCTTACTATTTTCAAACTAAGCTAAACGCTTGTGCTATAAAAATAGAACTAACTTGCTGGTCTGGAGTGAGGTTTAAACCCGCGACCTTTGGATCACGAGGCGAGAGTCCTAACCACAAGACCAACAAGCTACTCAACTACATTGGAACACTATTTAGTGGTAGGTGAGAACAAATACTACAAAATAATCGTATCACATTAATTTGAGGAAAACTAATCTGTAAAAAAAATATAATCCAATGTGCTTAATCCAATTTCGCCAGATTATTACTTTGTCGTTAATGATCGCACTCTTCCATTCAATATTTAGTAATTTTGTTATTTTAATGATTAAAAGAAAAAAACATGAGTAGTATAATTCCAGACACCGCTAACTCCAAACCAAAGAAAATTACAGCAGGTCAAGTAATTTATACCCTATTGTGTGAGATGTTATTACCTATGTATTACCTGTTAGTTTTTCTAGAAAGTTTGTTTACATTTATAACAAACTTTCTAGAAAAACTAACAGTGTAGGTAATAACACCTCATGCAATAAGGTATAAATTATTTTGATATGGAGTTAGCGGTGTCTGGAAATATACGACTCAAATGCAATATTTAGTAAAACAACTTACTTATTTACTCACTTACCATCACTCCGTTTCCCTGTGAAGGTGAAGGTAGGCAGAGAGATAAGAGCGCCACATTCTTCTGTCCTGACATACAACTCTCACCTCATCTACATTCATACATCTTTGCATGCAAGCTCGCCGGTTTATGAGGCTTATAACGGGACCATCTTCCAGTATCTGGTTAATCTGGTCATGCCACGTCTTCCGCGGTCGCCCTCTCTTTCCGGCGCCATCAACACGTGCATTATATATCTTTCTTACCACTCTTTCCTCATTCATTCGCTCAATATGCCCAAACCACGCCCTTTTTTAATTCTATTAATTATGCTTAGATCAGCAGATTAATAGTAAAACAATATATTATATCTACAAAAAATACATTTTTCATGTGGTTTTATTAAATATTGTATAATACGCATAAAATACGTTTTAAATGCATTTGCTTGTTAATTATAATTTTATTCTTCTTCAATTGTTTTCAAATTCTCTTTGTGACGCCATTTTATAAATAAAATGTTTCAAACTTTTTTTTAACCACACTTAAATTTTGTTTTAGAAACTTTAATTTTTTGGGAGCGATGCTCCTTTTTTCAGAACAAAGAACAACTAAATACATGTGCACACTAAAAGCATTCATTGTCATGAAGAAGGGAGCATCGCTCCCGAAACATGATAAGTTTTTTATACAAAATTAAAGTGTGATTAAAACAAGTTTCAATTATTTTAATTATAATTTACGTTTATAATAACATTTATCAAATATCATACAAAAAGGCATTCAAAATAACGATTTAACTAAATTAAATTAGATTGATAATGATCACTGTTAGAAATTACCTTACAAAACCAAAATTGTTAAAAATTGCTTTAACTGTCTCCAAAACTGAGAGTAAACCACAGGCTCGAGGCTGATTAAAAGTTTCGCGTCTACCTAGAATCACCATTTAGATCTAAATGCTAATTTAGCTGATAAAACAACTGCTAACCCTGTAAAATCGACTCTCAGTTTTGAAACGTATAATTTTAACGGCTTGCCATAGTTAAGGCTAAATACGAAAGGTTAATTCCAATAATCTTCAATATTCAATGATCTACTCTCAGAAAGTATACCTAAAGAGATAAATAATGTTTCGAGTAATATATTTGTAAAGACGTACCTTCTTTGGTAAACGTGATATCATAAATATTCAGTTTTAATTAATTAAATATATCTTAAAATCAATTTTAAACAATGAACATACAAGGAATCCAAATCAATGAATATTTTATTCACTTTGATTTGATATCTTTACCATGACAGTTTTCAAGACATGTTAATCTACAGATGAACATACATTTTGAACACAAAGGCTGACATATATGTTTCTCCTCAAACAATTCTCAAAAGTATTAGCCTGTGTAAAGTATAATATGTGTAAAGACTATTGTTTGATCCTTGTTTGAATCTGGTTTGGTTCGCAAGGCCAGCATAATCAACATAATAACTGGTGAAGAATACTTGTAAATGATGCACGAAGCACGATGATCTTTATAACAAATAAGGCTGACCATGTGCAAAGATCTAGGCATGTGCAAAAAATGAGAATGAAATTATTAAATTGAAATGAAAGATGGCTCCTTGTTCAAGCCTTAATTGATTCTGAAATCATTTGATGTGCCTATCTATTATCTATATCTATATAGTAAATTGAGTGAATATGCCACCGATTTTTTTGAATTTATTTTTTAATTAAAATCCAATTTTTTAATTAAAAAATAAACTCTTTGTGTTTCGGAAAGTACGTTTCTCAAACTAAGACTAAAAGCAAATCTAATCAAAAAATTAAATAATTAATAATCAATTTGAGCTTTATAATAAAACAGAAAAGTGCCATATTACCCATAGTTACACAGTTACCCATAATACCCATAATACCCATAATTAATAATCAATTTGAGCTTTATAAAAAAACAGAAAAGTGCCATATTACCCAAGTCCACAGTAATATTGCACCACTGACCTGGGTAATATGGCACCAGTATATATAATTACAATTAAACCCAATATTCAAGGAACACAATATATTTAATTATAATGAAAATATTAAAAAAATAAAGGAATGTTGAAAAAGATAACATTATAAAAAATTCTACGATTAGAACAACAATACCATTGCATTGCAGTAATCGCTTTTATATGTTACCTGGGTGTCATTGTCAATAAAATCCGATATTTCGATAAACGAAGCCGAACTCCAAACGGAGAAATCCTTCCGAGGCGTATTACCCCATAATGCAATCATAAACATCATACATTAAAACAAATAATTATAGGTGTCACGACGGACAACCGATGAGCGAATTGACACCGCTTGAGATATATTATTGATCAATATATCATTAACCACAATACAATGCGTCATTTTTATATGACACATAGTTAATATTGATACATTCAAAATTAGGGTTGAAATATTTTGGTTCTTTATATTTATATCATATTTTCCTTTAAAAATCGTATTTTTTTTATAAAATATGACACACAAACACCAAACGAATGAAGTACGGTAAACGACTGAAGAGTTTAGCTGTTCGCTTTCGCCATCTATTTACAAGTTTTGAAAATGTAAGGTCCAATGTATTAGTGCGGCATATTACCCATGGGGCCATATTCACACAATTTACTATATACACCATTTATCACAATGATGTCGCCGATGGTTGTCGTTCTCAGATCAATGGGTACATCAATTACGAATTAACAATCAAAATTGTTTGGTCCCAATCCTTAGACTAGATGACGCTCTTAACATAACGTAGCAGGCGCACCTGCAGAATGAAGATTTCATTTTATCTCAAAAGATCGAACAATTATTTTAAGTCCTGTGTTCTTTCCACATAACGCGCATCCTTTAATTTTTAGGTTAGAATGTACCCATGGTAGGAAATGTGTCAAATTCAAACGTCTATACAGCGATGTATCATCTATATTATGATTGTTTTAAAAAAGCAGTATGCATTGCGTGGTTTTGCCATTGGCAATTTCAAAAAAAATATAAATCATATGATAAGCCAATTGGGGATAGCCAATCGCAGACATTAATGGCCGGACAGCAGGCTAATAAATATTCTGGCAAGTCGGTGAACCTCTTGAATGCTAATAACGATACAACAGTGTCACGCGACGGCGGTCAGTCATCCATAACCGCAAACTCTAGAATGTTCCGCACGCTATGCAGGGTCGGTCATACCTGACTGCATTCTCTCCATAACGAATCTCATCTCGAATATTCTACGACACTCCATAACCCCTTAAAATACTAGATTGGAAACACCTATAGAATTCTACGGACTTCTCATTACGGATGACTGACCGCCGTTGCGTGACATCGTTTTATCGTTATTAGCAGCGATACCGGTGGAATAAAGTAAGAATACCGGGGCGAGTATTTCCTTAGAGCGAACATTGAACATAATTTACTAGTAGTGATCTAAGCGACAGAGGCAGTGTTAATTAGAGCGAATTAAGGAAAAGTTCAATAATAAGTGTGTGAAATATTTAGCGACTACAAAATTTCATGAAAGATATTACAATTTAAATTGTATTTAGTGACTTTCTTTGATAATAAATTAAACTAAATTAGTTTCTAGCGTTTTCGTTTGCCTTCCAAAGCCTTTTCGTGACTGTATATTGTTAACGATATGTTTTTGAGAATGACAAGCATCATTTATTGTTTAATATTGTTTTCTTCTTGATGTTCATTGTAATAAAATTTTCAATCAAACGCTTTTTGCTAAGATTGATAAGGTCCTGTATTCATATAATTACTTAATATTAGAGTAGAGTCACATTTATGGAAGCAGGGATAAAAAATGTTTTCAAACTATTGATTTAATTTTCACATTTACAGTCTGTTTGGGTTTGGGTATCCAGAGGACATTATTTGTTTTCAGTCGTGTCCTGCACAGCACAGCCTCAGGTCTGGTACATCTTCTTGCCTCATTTTCTTTCCATTCATTTCCAGCTAAACTCCAGATTTCACTTCATTACTTCAACCAGATTTTGCTGGTAACTTGTTGTTACTTTGTTTCAATAAGTACCTAGAGTTAACACTTAAGTAATGTTTCTGTTCAAATTCGCAGCCAAGTTAAACATCTCGACATACACAAGCGCGAGTGTAAAGCTGACTTTGCAGATAGTTTAATTCTCACGTTGCCTTATCCTTCTGAAGCAACGTAATCATCAAACATACAGGAAAACCTCCAAAAGCCTTCACAACTTCACCCGGCGTGAATGAGGTGAGAATTCGTTACACAAGCTATGAGGTGGGTATGAGATACTCGAAACTTCACTGGCGAATTTTTGATACTATAATTGTATATTAAGTATTTTTTTTAATTGGTATATTAATAAAAGTATCTATTCAACAAGATGAGTAAATGAAAAACTACGTTTAAGGTTGAAGAATTTCTTATTATTGAAATAGCAAAGTGTTCGTACTTTCTTTGAAAAAGTACAAGTTTTAGCAGTTTAACATTTTTTCGTATAAAATTCTAACAAAATTACAACTTCTTTGGTTTATCAACATAAAAATATAAGCAAATGAATTATTCATAATCGAAATAAGTTACTGAAATGATAATTCAAGTTTTTGCAAAAAACAAGTCAGATATATTGAGAAAAAAAATGCAAACTTTGATATTGCGTATCTCCATAACTATTGATATTGGGTCATGGTTTCTTGAATATTTTAGACTCATAACATAGGCAGGAATCTACAGGCCAAGTTTCTGCTTCTAGCTTTGCTACACACTGTATATAACTTCCGAAAATTTGATAGATGCCGTAGTCTATCATTGGTGGAACTAGTGAACATTATATTGTGTAAAACGATCACTTAAGCCAGCTGTACGATAGGTCGTAAGCTCTATTGATACCCAAAATAGACTCACGTTCCTATTTTTCCGTATAAAAATATTACTTCGTCTCTAGGAGACATCTATAGTATATCTTGATATCCGCATGTTCTCTAAACAATTTTACCCACTTTGGCTGATTAGGACCCTGCGCAAAATGCAGTTACTTATACTACTCTCTCCCTCCACCCCGCTCGCTTCTAAGAAATAGCAGTTGCCCTTTGATATTTGAATTGTAAAATAAATAGAAATGTACCTACTTAAATATAGTAACTTCTCCTCTTGCCTGTACAGAATTTTACATTTATTATTTAGGTCCTGTGCAAAACAAAGGCGTCCCCTTCTCAACTCTCCTCCTAAACCGCTATCTCACGTTTCGCCTTGTTTTCAAAATAGCAAGATTGTTACATTGGTTATTGTTACTCCAACATTCGAAGACATCTGTCAGATGTCAATATTTCTATCATAAATATGATGAAAATATTTTTTTTGATTTAATATTTGAACTCTTTGGATGTATAAATTGATAGATATAGGTATGTGAAACAAACAATTTCACAACTAAAAAACTTAAAAAAATAATTCATAACCTTATTGATTCTCCTGAAACCACCAGCTTACTATCTTTCCACATCCCACTCCAACCTACCAAATAGAAGTATCTCTTTTCCCTTCCAACTTATCATACCAATAATAGGAAACCCTCTCCCATCCCACGCATATGCTCAGATTATAATAACCTTTTGACTTCAATATATATTTTTAATGCTTAATATGTAGAATATCGTCTTATGGTAAGTAAAAACTCGTCCCCCTCCCTGACCATGTGAATTATATACATTACGAACCCTTTTATGTTTACCATAAAGTTAAATTAGGAAAAATCACCAAAACGAAACTGTACAATTGTTTGATCTGTCATTCATATCAAATTGACTTGTCTATAATTATGTCTATCTATATGATCCTTAAATTGTGGGAGACATTTAACTATTTTTTTCTGTATTGTGTCCTACCAAGCTATTATATCTCTCTGTTGGATGACCGGATAAAATAAAATAAAATAACAAATTTAAAAATAATGTAAGGAGTTACAACAAATAAAGACATATAAATGAAAAAAAAATGAAAAAATTCATTATAAACTAATATTTTAGCCAAAAATCCAGATTGCAATGCTTGATTTGCAGAGGCGTGTAGTGAGTACAAGAAGCATTACTTTTAGTTAAACATATATTTGGGAATGAAATTAAATATTTTTCTGGCAGAATATTATGAAATATTAAAATTAAAATAATTTGTTTATTATAATGATAGGAATATTACGAGATATATCTCTTATTTCAGTTTCTTTTAAAAATATATGTTTCGAAAAATGTCATGCTTTTTGTTTTTACTGTTTACTAATCATTATCTATTTATCTGACTTATTTCTTGCAAAAATTTAACTATCATTACAGTAACATAAATAAAATGTAAAAAACCTTGTACGAAAATTCTATTAACAATTTTTGCAACAATTTTATCAATTTATTCCACTTAAATTAAAGCTAATGAATTGTTCACAATCAATATAAGTTACTGTAATGGTATTTAGTTCAACTTGCAAAAAATAAGTCAGAAATATTGAAAAAATGCAAACTATGATATGCATAGTGCATAACTATTGAAATTTGATAATTTTTGCTTAAACAATTTCGACTCATTATCAACCTCCTGTAAAATTTTTGCTACTAGCTATCTGACACCCTGTATAGGAGTCTTGCAAAACTTTATATGCATGTATGTTTAAAAAATATTGATGGGTCTATTTTAATTTAAAATTATTTATATTCTATTACTTTTTAACTGGCGGGTATTCAATAATGATGTTGAATCATTGTCTTTGTGCACATAATCCAGGATACAATATCTGTTTATAAATCCATTATACTCCACATTCTTCTCATTCAATATCTTACTTATTAGATCAGGTATATTCACAATTACTTTCCAAAGTATCATTTAAAAAACTAACCCATAAAAACCAAGTTTTTACTGTACTCCCTTTCTTTGTAAACAATTAAAGACTAATCAAAATACTAAACATACAGGAAATAAATATATTTCTAAAATTTAAGCTTTGATTAAACACTTCATGCTTTGAAGATTATATTCTAAAAATATTTGTCAGTCAATTTCATCAAGATTTTGATAGATTCAATTATCAGAAATATCGTACCTTATGAATTTCCAGCGTCAAATGATTTAAAATAGTCAGAATCAGATTTGAGTATTGCAGAATTCTACAAAACTAAGCAGATATCTATATGAAATAAATTATTATTCGATTTCTTACCAAAAACCGAAGGGTGCTGTCATCTGTGAACCAGTTATCATAAATTTTCGAAATTCGTAGTGAAGTACCTGTTAAACTGACGGACTAATTCAAATTTTAAATATCCCGTGACGTCATTAGTCCGCCGTTGATAGTAATCAAACTTTTCTTGCAAACTGCGGTTCAAACAGAATATAACGTTGGTGTTTTGATTTAAACTTGGTATGGGTGTTGATATTTTTTAAGTGAATATCTATATTTTTAATTTTAATGGTTTCACGTTTTTTTAAAATCGTGTTGATCATTCTGTTTCCAATTTGAAAAAAACCATTAAAATTTCGAAAAATCCAAAATTATACTATAATTATTTATTTTTTCTAAACAAAATGTTAGATCATTTTCATCGTCGCCAGGAGTCTGCCTTCAAAATTTCAACTCGATGGGATCACGGGAAAAGGGTTAAAAATCGATCCAAAGTTTTTCGACAGACAAGCAGAATCTACGAGTTAAAAGAAAGGGAGTAAAAATACGCACTGTTAAAACGATCGTTAAAAATGCCACGTTCGTCCAAACCCTCAGGAAATTATTTAAATGAAATGTCACTTTGTCATCCTTCCTAATTCTACCCTCGGCGTCTGTGCTACCCTCCGAAGCGCGCCCGGCCTGGCGTGCCCGGCCTGGCGTGCACGTAACGCACGCGTGACGCGGCAAGCAAATCTCGCCATTACGCCACATTCAATAAAACATGTTCGAACGAAATAGTATCTTTCTAAAATGTTTATTCATCCTAATGCTCTATAGATTCATCTGTCAAGTCCAGCTGGGCGATACGTTTTGTCTGTTTTTTCCGTAATTAGATATGTGACGTGAATGTAAAGTATTTTTTGGCAGGCGCGATCGTAATAATTCAGGTGACAGAAAAATATGAAAAATTGAAACAGAGGCAATTTTCGCAGAGGCAGCGTAATAGAAAAACATTTGAACTTTGAAAAATTATTGTCAAAGGTCGCGGCGTGGGAGACAAGTGAAACACTAGAAATTTTTTATTTATCAAGATATGTTATGGATGTCTCGTAGAGACGAAATTATATTTTTTATGGGAAAGTGGGTATGGAAGCCTTAGATATTCATAAAGCTAAGGACCTGCTGTACGGCTAGCTTAAGTGATCACTTTACACAGTATAACGTTTATCATTTCCATGATATAATACCAAATCTATCATATTTTTGGAAGTTGTACATATATTTGTATATATATAACTACCCGTTTTTTCTTGATAATTATAACATACATATGATGGTAAATAGGATGGTAAAAATTAAAATATAAACAACTTCCAAAAATTTGATAAATGTTTTATTCCGTCATGGATGGAAATGGTGAACGTTACATTGCATAATATAAAGTGATCACTTAAGCGTACGATAGGTCATAAGCCCTATGAATTACCAGACTTCCATTCCCTTTATACTTTATACTTTATACTTTATACTTTATACTTTATACTAAATACTTTCCCATAAAATAATTATGTTGTTGTCTCTAAAAGACATCAATATCTCTTGATAAATGATGTCCCTAGGACAAAACCCAGTACTGTGTTCGGAAGACTTTGGACAATCTCAAAATATTATCTTTATTTATCACCAAACCGGAACACCGGACTCGGAAACTCGCCGACATGGCCACCATCGCTTCTCCGTGGCCCTTCAAAAATATACTACACATTGTACGAGCAGGGCTTAGCTAAAACTCGAATTATTAATTTACGTCTTCTACGTTCGACGTCTTTTTTTTATCCGAATTACAATAATGTCGTTGTCTGTCTGTCTGTCCCCGTAACTTCGTGTAACGTACGTAACTTTTTTTATAGTAATTTTAGCTTCTCACAAAAAAAATTTCCCTAATATTTCCTTTTCAAAAATTTCTTTCAATAAATAGTAATTTTTTTTTCCAAAAATTTTTTTATTCGAAACAATTTTTTTTCAAATAAAATAAATGCATACTTATTCCTTAGGATTACGACATGTAAACGCACCGTCATTTTTTATTTTTTAAATTTCTGAGTTTCAAGGTCAGCGAAAGCAATTGTCGTGACACGCAACAATAAGCATGCACTATAATATTAGGTCCTTACATATGAAATTGGCGTTTAGTATGGGAGGAACATAAAGCCGATTTTTTTTATTATAATATATTTATTTAATCAAAGTATGTACCATTGCTATCTATGCACTTTTGCCATCTCATAGGTAGTTCATCGATCCCTTTACTAAAAAAACCATTCGGACGGGAATCAATAAAATCTTTGAAGGCGTTTTGGACTGCCCCATCGAAGTTGAATTTTTTCCTTTGCAAGAAGTTATCCAAATTTCGAAAAAAATGGTAATCTGTTGGGGCAAGGTCCCGAGAGTACGTTGGATGTCTTAGACATTCCAATTGAAGCTCCTCTAATTTGGTAGCCGTCTGTTGTGCAGTGTGTGGTCTAGCGTTATCATGAAGCAGCAGTGGCCTAGAGCGATTAACCAGCCTCGGTTGTTTAGCAGCTAGCTTTTCCATCATGGTTTGCAGTTGCTGACAATAGACATCTGCCGTAATCGTCTGGCCAGATTTAAGAAAGCTGTAGTGAACGACACCAGCACTAGTCCACCAAACGCTCACAAGTAACTTTTTTGGAGTCAATTTTCGCTTGGGGCATGGTTTGGCTGGTTCGGCAGGGTTCAGCCATTGCGATGAGCGCTTCCGATTATCGTACAGGATCCACTTTTCATCACAGGTAATGATTCGATTTAAAATCCCTTCATTATTGTGCCGGTTGAGTAATGCAACGCAGCAGTCAACGCGCGTTTGTTGATTTGCTTCACTCAATTCGTGAGGTACCCACCTTTCAAGCTTTTTCACCTTACCAATTTGCTTCAAGTGGATTAAAACAGTTTTATCACTAACACCGCAGCCTGCAGCTAACTCGGATGTGGTTTGCGATGGATCCGTTTCCACAATAGCCTTCAATTCTTCATTATCAACTTTGGTCTCCGGCCGTCCACGGGGCTTGTTCTGCAGGTCGAAATTTCCAGAACGAAAACGTTGGAACCAAAAACGCACTGTGTTTTCTTTTGCGGCACCGTCGCCATACACATCATTAATCCTTCGAGCCGTTTCTGCAGCACTGGTGCCACGGTGGAACTCGTACTCGTAAATGGAGCGATATTTCAAGTTTTTCATTTTGTAAACTGAGTGACGCAAAGGAAAAAACAATTGAGGAAAAAACAAATGAATTACAATTTTCAAAACACAAATACATGAGTAAATAGCTGTATAAATTTGGATTTGGAATTCCTAACCAAAGAGAAGATATTTGAGATCAAGTTTGCCAGTATGGCAAAACGCCAATTTCATATGTAAGGACCTAATATTATAACTCTAATGGTTACAATATTATAGTACCTATCTAGGAATTTTAGTGAAAAATAAAAAGAAGTCAATAAAATATTTATGTAATTACAATGTTTATGTGAATTACATTTCTCTAGTTTTAAATAATAATCGGCTATTGTCTCGAATCGTTTTCGCGTTTTAGCGAGTATCAACATCGAGGTGCGACTGAACCGACATGTTCGCACTGCCATCCATGTAAATAGCAAATATCAACATCGAGGTAGCGAGCTGAAACCGAGACCGCGAGGTATCGCAGTGAGGCATCTTCGGCATGTTCGTACCCCTACGCATTCAAACTTGGAGATTTGGAAAAATATCTCATTAATGGGCTTTAGTATTATAAGCTATAAAATTAGTATTGGATAAGGATACAGACATAATTACGATTTTGGTAGCCGGTCATACGTTTAAGGTCTATTGATCGCAACTAATTTTGTCAAATTTCTTACATAATTATACACCTGGTTTTAGGTTTCTTCGTAACTTATGTGATTTCATTCATTTCTCTTTGAAACAGATTCCTTCGAATGTGCCCCATTTCTTTTGAAAACATTTCCATTCATTGAAACTAATTGACGCAGTTGTATAAACCGCTTTGTATTTGAACAAATGTTGCCGTCGATACTTGTATAAAAACTTATAGTGTAGTTTATTATACGTGGCTAATACACGATGTGTGACAATAAAGTACCAGACTTTTCTATGATAACTGTCATTAGCACTGCTCGCCAATTAAGTTTTATAACAGAATCTATATTATGTTCCAACATCTTATTTTTCTGGTTATTTCAAGTTTTTCTGGTACATTGCCTATTTTGGCTCCTACAACTCTCTGTATCATTTTCCACCCACTCATCCAAGTCGCTTATGAAATTCACGAAACTCTATTAAACTATCTAAGTGGCTCTATCACTTTAAAAACTCTTGCACACATTTAGAAGACTCTCTCACAATCCTGTTAAAAATAGCATAATCTAGCTTGCATAATAGTTAATAATAATAATAATAGGTTATATTAGTGCGAAGTCGATTTTTCTATATTATATTGTTATCCTTATATTATATTGTTTACTCTCTTTTCAACCTTTTCGCGCCTCTTGATACTTGATTCACTTTAAAAAAATATTTTTTTCTTACATACCTAATCCATAGATATTATCAAATACAAGTTTAACTTTTCTGAGAACAGTTAAGCAAGTATAAAAAAATGTTATACATAATTATACTGTAACATGAATCTTTTTTTCAATAAAAAAAGTATACAACTTTATATACATGGTACTCAGGATTATTGAATTACGAGTACTTGTGACGAGTACATTCATTTTGTTTGAGCAAAAACCTTAAAACAAAACCCGTTTCATACCTATTTCTCCTTTGAATCCTCGGATATAGCCTTTCTATATACCTTATATACTTATATACTCATATATACCAATATTTATATCCTTTGTGTAATTGGATTAACCGATTCTCTATTGAGGATATTTCATTTCATTGTGTTTCTTCATATAAAATAAAACGATTCAATCATCCTTCCTTTGAAATAAAGAAGAAATACTTTGACAAAAGCCTTGGAACAATAATTTTGTATTAGGGTAGCAATTTAATGTTTTACTCAAAGAGCAAATTGCTGTTCGTCCTCAAAAACGTTTCAGAGATAAAACGCGAGAAATATATCTGTTCCCTACCGCGATTTCTTCGTGTGATGTTGCAATAAAACCTCTATTTTATCTGTTTGCGTTTACATGTATTTCATGAACCTTTATTTGATCTCCGAGTAACCCAACAGCCGATCCTTAACTTCCGATGAATGCGAACATTTGCATTTCACCGCCGTTAGAAATAAATTTTCTCCGCGTTTTTTCTTTTCCCTATTTTATTTTCCCTATTTTCTGAACCAGACGATGTTCACCCTGGTGACACAAGAAACAACATAGAAAAATAATGTCCGGGTGAGCTTCGAAACTGATTTCAAAAATGTTTTCGCCTTACAAATTGACTAACCAATAATCATGCTTTTTCTTCGCCGAGGTAGGTAGACAGACAGAAACTCCACACTTTTCTGTTTCGACATTGCGTTATCTACATTCTCATGCAGGCTTTTCAATCAGTGAGGGTTTTAACACAACCATTATCTAGTTATTAAAGAGTTAAGGTTGTTATTACGGTCGTTAGACATATTTAACTGTAACTGGTTGCGGATATTTTATACGAACCTTATGTTTTTCCGAGATACTATTCTCGACGTTTCGTTGAATTCTTACTCAACATCATCAGGAGGATGACCTTAACCCGCGGAGGTAGAGGGCATAATTATTTATTGATTATTACTTTTGAGGGCGTAAATTATATGCATTTTGTTGTGGAGTGTTCACTTCTTCTACAATAGAGGTCGCCAGTCAGTGTGCAGTAGGTACGAGTTACGTCGGCGGACTTTACTGCGACGTTTTTCAAGGGTTGTAAGAACAGGGCGCCAAATACTTGATAGTTTGTAATTGTCATCTCTATTGAGATAGATGTTTGTATATTTCAATGGACTCACTCATTAATCTGGGTATTAGTGAGGGAGTCCATTGTCTCTCAATGTCGTAAGAACAGGACGCCAAATACTTGATAGTTTGTAATTGTCAACTCTATTGAAATTGGGATGTTTGTATATTTCAATGGACTCCCTCATTAATCTGGGTGTTAGTGAGAGAGTCCATTGTCTCTCAATGTCGTAAGAACAGGGCGCTAAATACTTGATAGTTTGTAACTGTCATCTCTATTGAAATTGGGATGTTTGTATATTTCAATGGATTCCCTCACTAATCTGAGTATAAGGTGCGGTACTTTTGATAAGATTTTTGTCTTGTCATATCTGATGAAGTGACAGGGATTCCCTTTGGATGCACGTTCGCAGATTGCCGATATAGGAGTTGTTATTTTTAATTGCTGTAATATTTTCCTTCAATCGTGTAGCGATATTGCGTTTGGTTTGTCCTATGTAGAACGCTCCACAATCTCATGGCACTCTGTGTACACCTAGAGACTCGAACGGTGTGCTATCATCTTTCACACTACCTAACATCTATCTAATGTTTGATTTATCTGGTCGTGCCAAGTTTTCCTCGGATCTCATCTATTTGTGGAGCCATTAACCATTTTTCCAATTCATCCTAATCTTATTACATTATCTCAGTCTTTATATGTGACCAAACTGCTTACTCACTTTTATCTCGAATATATATGGGGAACTAATATAAAGTAAAGCCTAGTTACAGTATTTTTATTTGAAATATCATCAATCACAAGATGTCTGTATCATCGGGGATGGGAGTCAAGCACCGTTACTCTAACTAGCTTGTTCTTTTAATAGCAGAAGCGCTTAGCCTAGATTGAAAAATTGTAAGAGTATTGATATATGATATGACACAGACTAAAACTTGGTTTGATTTCTCAATTACATGACAGCTAAAGTTATATCTCATTGTTAAATCAAATAAGTAAATCGATAGCTATATTATTCGTATTTAAATTTATTTGCATTTTTTTTCCAAACTGAATTATTCTTAAGCCTTTATAATTTTTGCCTTTGACTCGATGAATTAATATAAAATTATTAACATTTTAGTTGCGGAGTGTTATTTTTCACCTTTTATAAAATTATTTTTATAATTTTCTATGATTAAATAAAATTGTGAACTTACTTTAAAATCAAGAATTACCCTATTATGTGACATTTTGTAAGAGACTAATTACTTTAAATATAAAAATTCAAAATATTGGGTGAATATATTTGGTGAAATTAAAAAAAATATTTTAATATATTTTTTAAATTTAAATTAATTTTTAATTTATATTTAATTTATATAATTAAGTATATAATAACTGTATTTCTACGTGCCTGTTATACAGGTGGCCCAATAGTCACAACACCATTTAAAAATGGAATAACTTTTTAATTTTTTAATAATTCACTTTTATTCCTTAATATACACTAAACACACTTCTTGGAAATAATTTTAATCTAGTTTTGAAAATTACATCCCTTAAATAACCACCATTTTGCTCTTCAAACTGACGCGCTCTTTCTTAGGCGTCAATCATCACCTGTCGAAATGTTTCACGGCTTATTTCTTCAATTTGTTCACGGATATTGGCTTTCAATTGCTGAATGGTCCAAAAGATTAATTAACTGATCGGTATATTTTATCTTTCAAATACCCCCCACTGGAAAAAGTTTGGAGCAGTTAATTCAGGCCAGCGTGGCGGCCAAGTGATTTCAGAATTTCGCGAAATTATCCTTCTCCCAAAAATTTGCCTTAATAGTTCATTTATCAGACGAGCTGTATGGACAGTAGCACCATCTTACTACCAATATACCTCTGGTTTATCCTTTTGGATATACCAGAGTTGGACAGTTTTTTGTAGGATCCACAAAATTCTCCAGCATTTCTCAATACCTCTCAGCAGTGATGATTACTGCGTTTTCTGCCTCAAATTCAAAGAAGTAAAGTCCTAGAACCCTTCCTGCGGTTACACTACACCAAACTATTACTTTTACGGGATGCAGACTATGTTGGTGGACTATTCTTGAATTTTCTGTCCCCTGGAATCGCATGTGTTGTTTGTTAACAAATCCGTTTAGGTAAAAGTTGGCCTCGTCGCCCATAATGAGATAGTTAATGAAATCCGGTTCTTGCCTTGACAATTATTGGATCTGGACAGCATACGCTGATGGTTCTGATAATCTGCTAGCTTCAGTTCCTTGCACTAGCTGTGTCTTATACGGATAGATGTACAGCATCCTTTGAATCCTCTGGAGCGAGGTTCGGGGCGTCTCCAACTGCTGGTACCGACTTCGAGTTGACATTGACGGCTCTTCTTCAATACTGAATGTTGTGCTGTGACCTCCCTGAACATGGCTTCTCAGAACGTGATAAATCACCCATAGACCCTTGTATTTCAAACTGCCGGAATAAATGAAGTATATTTTGTTTATGTGTTGGTTTTCTGACCCCAAATTGACGGATATAGGCTATTTGCGTTAGCACAAATGGTCGTTTATTTTCTATATAGAATTCGATTATTTTAGCATGTTGCTCAGTCGTGAATTTCTCCATAATTAATTTCCAAGGATAATATTTTAATAATCTGAAATCAAATTAAAAAAAAATTATGAATTGTAGAAAGTTATTGGAATTTTAAATGGTGTTGTGACTTTTGGGCCACTGGTTACTTGGTTTATATTTGTCACAACATTTATTTTTTCTCTGTACTGCTTTGATTATTATGTTTTATTAATTACTTTCTCTTTTTGGTTTTTCTTATTATTGTCTTTTCTGTTTTACTTTGATTTTTCTATGGTGTTTCAAGGTATTTTATTAACTATGATATTTCATGGTTACGGTTCTCTATAATTAGTTTGCCGACTATGCATTACATTACATTATAATGTACATGTCTTTATAAACAATTATTCTGTTGAGATTCCTTAAATAAAATAAAATAAAAAATAAATTATTGTCTTTAATTGCCATTAGCTCTTGATGAAGATTTTATAATAAATTATTTACGAAAAAATTGTAAAATACATTTTTCATTGATGCTCCATACATTCAACGTTGATGAATTTGAAAGAACAAAAACAAATTTCGGCAGAATTATTCAGGAATTTTTTATTATTCCGTCTGGAATTTAATTCAACGGTGTCTCTTTTATCTATTATCTATAATCTAGATTTAATATAAATTATCTAATCGATCAAACAAGCTATAAATATTTGATGACAGATCCTGATCATGATTATTCCTCAAGTACTGAATATTCAATAGACTGGGTAAATTATCAGAAGATATAACATTGAGATAGGGTGGACAGTAAATTTTCTAGATAGAATCATAAAAGATCGGCCAAGCTCTTAAAAATTTTAAAATATGATTGTATTTTATATATCAATAAAGTAGGCGTTTGAAATGTCATTCAAAATCACAACAGAAATGAAACAATGTTTTTTGAAAAATGCATTCAAGATGCTAAAATGGATTAAAGATGTGCGACATCTATTGCATATATTTTAAGAATCTTTCAAACATAAAACAATTTCCTGCTTAAATTATGAGATATCGAGAGCTTCCATTCGTTCCCCAATTACCATTTAACACGTCTTCCTGACAACCACAAGGCAGCTGCCCCAGCAACATGAAATCTCCGTCCACAGGACAAAAGGAATCTACCGTATATATCGATCGTAAATCTTTCTGATGATAAATCAAATTTCATTTTACAAAATGGATAATTACCTGAACAGTTTTATAAAATATCTGAATCTGGGAAAATTATGATCATAGAAATACCAATAAGTTGTTTTAGTATCTACCTGTGCTATTGTGTTTAGAATTCGTCCCCTTTTCTGCAGGTAGTCTGATAGGTACTCAATTCTTTTGTTCGACTTTTGCATAATATAAAGGTTGATACAATTCTAAATTAGAAAATAGAGCGTTATTAAAACATATTTTTTAATTTAAGTGTTAATAATTCTTATTTTTCATATTTTTTTATTTATTTATTAATGCCCTACAGGGCTTTTACAAATAATAAGGTAAAGTGTACATTTATGGAATGAATACAGTCAATGAAAATTAAATGATTGCTCACGAAATACAGTTAAAAAAAATGATAACACAATGATAAATAATAATAACATAAGGATAAGAACTGTTCTTGTCGGTGAATTGCTCACAACGCATCTCTGTCCAGAAGTTACATATGGGTGTGTGCATTTGTCTTGCTCAGTATTTAATGAACATATTTTCTTGAAGCGCCCTCTATCTGCTTTCTACAATCAATCCCTCAAATTTCTTTTTTAGTTACGCATTGCGTCGAAGAATGTGTCCTGTCCAACATACCCTTTCATTTTCTATATAGATTACCCTTTTTACTCTATTTTCTTATTATATTTTTTTCATCCAGCATATCCTTTTCATTCTTCTTTATTACCACATCAAAAATATATTCAAGAAATTTATTGAAAAAAAAGAGTTAAATAGATGTTTTTTCTGATTAATCGTCCAGATTTAACATGTATGTACGTAGCAGTGCTGAATTACAAATAAAGGTTTTGATCAATTGCTTTTTCGTCGTTCTGTTTATTTGTGATTTGCAGATTTATTTTTTGCGTCAAAATCTAACAATGAATGATAGTAATATTAATATTTGCTTGCCATTAATAATCTATTACTAATTATCCAATATGACGCTTAAGATATTCCACCAGTTTCAATATGAGGTAACTAAGCTAAACTTACTTAGGCATAACCTCAAAGTAAGTTTAGCTTAGTTTGAAAATAGTAAGAATATTGATGTGACACGTATTTCGTGTTCGCATCTCTATTAAAAAAAATGCTTAGTGAAAAAATTTAACAGCGTCAGAAAATCTTTTCTAAATTTAATTTGTCTGATAACTTATTGTCTACAATCCTGTATAAGTGTGAGTAACAATGCGTTTACAAAAACTCGTAACAACTCGTACAAAAACAACGTTGAGTAAATGACAGACGCAAAAAATAAATATAAATACTATTTTATTTTCTAAATCTAAAACAAGCATAGGCACAAGTATTATAAATAAACTCATTCCGTTTTCAAAATTAATACAATTTTGAAATTGTTATTAAATAAAATGAAATCATTAAGTACATGCTTTTTAAAAATAAAATACTCTAAATTGATAAATGTTAAAAGTTTTTTGTGAAACATTGTGGAAACTCATTTTTAATATATTAAATATGAACCGAATTGAAAAACACTGCTTTTTTCCACTATGTATTTTATTTCATTGTTAAAACTTTTTCGATATCACTCTCATTATCAATAACAAGTTTTCAACTAAATTAAAAACAATTATAGACAGTATTTATATGAATTGGGCGGGGTTAGAATGGATAGGAATGGGGAGAGTGATCTCGAAAATATTTTAACAATTAAATTAAATATATAGTGGAAAAAAAATGTGTTTTTCAATTCGATTCATATTAATACTCTAAATTGGATTTTTTTCAATTACTGGATTTTTAAAAATATTTCAGTTAATTGAAAATTAAAACTAATAAGTAAATCCATTACTATAACATATATGTCATTGGTATCAATCATTAATCAAAATATATAATTCTCTATGTAACAATGTTCGTCACCAATGCTACCAGATGGCTCAAATAATAATGTGACATAATATAATAATGAGGTATAAGAAAAAATGCCATAATTATCTTTTTAATAACGTCCATCACTAACGTAATCAAGACGCTACTCTAGATAGGAGTGTTCTTCCAGTCGTATCTGGCAGACGAAATATATAATAATATAAGTACGTCATTTTTGATGGGTTAGAGTTACATTAATTAAAATAAATAATATTTAAGCAGGTTTTATTGTGGTTAAATGGTTTCAAAATCTTATAATTCATTTTAATCAAGAACATAAACTATTGTCGTCTGTATCGGATTTCCAATCTTCTTCTAAATTTATATTAAATTGATCAAAGTTTGTGATCACCGTATCTTTAAATAAAAAATATTAAACAAAGAAACGACCGCTCCATATGACCGCCAGCATGATACTGAAGTGGCCAATGGAGCAGCTTTAAAAAAAATATCACTACACAATTTACGTGTTACAGAGGGTATATATACTAACACTTAGGTATGCATGTGGTTTTCATAAAGTGAACGAACCCTACAAGTATTTGCCACGGCCGCCTGAAAACAAAAATTTTAATACATAGGTGTTCGTTTTGTTTTTTTTCAAAAATTTCAATACATATAAAATAAATAAAAACACAAATTAAAGAATATTTTATCACTTAATAATTCCATATAGTCAAACGAAAATGTAAAGTTATATTTTGATATGAAATAAAATAAAAATCAATATTATTCTTATTAAAGTATAATAAATATTTATTGATATTTATAACTATTAACTTTTAACGTTTTAAATCACGGTAATGAATGGATTCGCAAGACTGCCGTGCAACCATTTTGATAAGACGATTTCGGTTATTATTGTTTTTATTACTGTAACCCGTCAAAAATGACGGTAATTTTGCATGCTGGTTCCTAAAGAATAAGTATTTACTTATTTATTGTCGACACCCATGAAATAGTAATAACGACTTTCATCAAAAATTTTTTTTTTCGTTACTGGCCCGGGGTTCAAGCACCATCTTCGGTCGTTTAATTTGTTTTTTTAGTCGTGAATTAGAACGAAACTACGATCGTTGCATGAATTTATGGGCACAGAAATGGATGGAAGGACAGACGGACAGACAATGAAATTATTATGTTCGATTGCCAGGAGAATGATATACGAAGATGATTATTTGAAACTACACTTTGGAATTTCTTTAAAAAATATATATATATACAATTATTCCTTCTTATTTTGAGAATTTAATGTAAAAAATACCATGACAGCCACATAAATCGAAACTCAAGCGCACAGGTGTCTTATAAGGTCTTTTGTCAGTGTAATGTGACGAACACTGTGTCGTGTATATTAATTAATCATTTCAATTCTCGCTCAACTTTACTTTTATGTTTAATTTAGCAAAAAGTTTGAGTGACACTTAATTAATTTAGCACTCTGATTAACACGATGTATCACATTCAAGAGAAAACACATCAGCACAATTTTGTGAGTTCAAATTTAAATTTCAACATAACTGTAGCCACACCCCCGTTCAAAATTGATTTGTTTGCTAGAATAAATAATGGATAGTTAGTTTGCGTCCGTCATGATGAAGACACAGTGGTATCGAAACCGGTTGATGTAGAGTTACTAGTTAATAAAAAATTGTTTAATTAATTAAAATTACCTAATAATTATGTCCAACCACAAAATTAACGCTATAAGCATCAAAAAAATTAAATATTAATTTTAAGTCCCATGAATTGCTTAAATTTAATGTCATTTGTAGAGTGGTATGATTTTTAATGCTCGAATGTTGATCGACATTTAGAACCTTTTAAATACTGGTCTCTTCAATAGGAAATTTTCCCGAACACCGAGTGATCCATTAGCCCGGGAATCGATTTGTAAATAAATGGGGCTTAATTTTTCATTTTGGGGCTGTCAGATGGTGTTATGAATTCATATCAGGCTTTTGATAATATTATGTGGAAAAAATTATCAAAGTTCTGCCCGAAATTATGAAATAAAATCACACTGTTTTACGTGAGTACTCTTGCATTTAATTAATATTTCCACTTTAAATGTTTAATTGCATCAAAATTACATAAACCAGAAAATTAAATGACTTACTTTTCATGAACTTTTATTGATTAAAAAAATCAAAAATAAAAAATAACTGATAATGGCCTAGTCAGCCGAAACGATTTTCACGTGTGTTTTAATAATATATTTAACTCAGAAAAAATCGTGTGTTGATTTAAAAATATATATATATTAAATAATGGAGTTCTTAATAATTAATAAAGTCAGTGTACAAGAAATTAAACCATAAAAAAATCTTTTCATGAACTTCTATTGATTAAAAGAAAAAATAATTTGAAAACCGATATTTGATCTAAAGATAAATTAGCTCAGGGAATAATTTATACTAGTATTATTACATTACAAGTATTTTTTCCCAGAAATTTATTTTTTTAATTTCTCGATGTTTCCCAGAAAATGAAATAAAAATTCTACTTTTAGATAAGTACTGAGATTTCAAATTTCTTTCCAGAGTTAATATTGTTTTCAAGTCAGTAGGTGTTAAGTATTACTAGATAATACAAAATTAAATATAACTTTATTTCAATATATATTATAGATGACTCGCAGAGACAAAATTATATTTTTTTACGGGAAAGTAAGTATAGAAGTCTTCGGGTGTTCATAGGGCTTACGATCTATCATAGGACTGGCTTAAGTGATCGCTTTACACAATGTAACGTTCACCGTTCCACCCATGATAGAATACCACGTCAAATTCATATCAAATTTTTGGAATTTGCAATATTTAAATTTTAAAACCTGTTTCATATATGTGTTGTAATAATCATTAGCGCGACTGGCATCCAGAGCCTTTTTTTCAATCCCTTAAATAACTACAGATGTCACTAATGAGATATTTATTTTTAATTTAATTAAATTTTTAATTTGATTTAATTTTTAATTTAAAATTTAAAACTCGTGTTACATATCAACGCCCTTTCTACATTGGGTTACATTTGTTCGAACCAACTATTTATTGCTTTTAATAAATCTTATGAAAAATATTTTAGAAAAATTTATTTGAATTATTCTTCATAATTAATAAAAATTCTTACGATGTGCTGTCAGAAATAAGCCAAAATAAAACTGGACAATGTTTATTATTATATAAGCTTATCGTAATAAATACTAATGTAGTTTTCAAGGAGGATTAAACCTTCAACTGTTTTGGCACTAGGTCATTGCCTTACCACTTTAAATAAAGTCGTATTTAGGTGTAGCTTACTAGAAATTATTACCATTTTTATCGCCTCTTCTTCCCTTTTCCCCTTTAAAACTTTCCCTTCCTCTCTTTCTCAACCATTATTTCTAATTCTCAGACATTTTGTTTCCCACGAATTGTGTTATCTTGCGTAATTCTAGATTTTAAAGATATGATAAAGATTACCCTTTTACTTAAGCGTGTAATTTGTGTATTCAAGACACGCATACATCATCCTTTTTTTATTAAAGGGTAAAATATCTATTGAAAATATATTTACCATCTTAAGTCATTAAATTTATATTTTTTTCAAAATCATATTCTACACTTTTGGTGAATTATTATTTAAGTAAATTATTTATTCTGTCGTTAAATTTTTATTACAATGGAATGGAAGATGTCATTAACTAATCGAATAATAATTTTCTGAAGAAATACTTCTCATAAGAAATATTGTTTATTTTGGTTTATTTACTATTAAATTGAACTTGTGTAAAGCTTAAATTACTTTGGTTAGAAAACACCTTGCTCGTTTATAAATATTCATGCACAGCGCTGTGAATACGTTCATGATGTGTACGCCACCCACTTCCTGAATATGGTCCTGGTAAATTTTCTTTACGAGAATTCCCGGGGGAATAATAATTCACACGCGTCGAAGAAATTTTACCGGAAAGCTGGGAACTACGATTTACTATTGCAAATCATCATTTTAAGTGACTTTTCTAGTTGATTATAAATAAAATTCTAGATCGTATTATAAAATAAATAAATGCTTTTTTCATTTATATTATTTTATATATTTTTATATAATATTTTTTTAATATGGGTTCTGTGTTTAAAAAATATAAATATATATATACTACAAAGAGGACCAAATAATGTGGCAAAACGCAACACAAAATCTCCCGGGTGCTTATTATTATCAATATATGCGTTATGTCCAAAGGTAGACTATATGTACATACAATGCAATTTATAATTATTGCGTAAATCGGAATCAGAAAAAACGCAAGTTCATAATACGTCAATAAAGTCGTCATTTTATATATTTATTTGTTCCTTTGCTTCTAAGAAACTTTCCCAAAAAGTTATCCCTTATCTTCAATATTCTCATTCTTTGTGGGGAGTGTTTCAAAGGAATGCTGCATTCATTGTTCGAACCGATAGAGAAATATTTACATAATAAAATCAGTTATGGACCTACGGAAGTCCTCGAACACTGTTGTACTTATTTTGTCTGCACTTACAATAATTTCTATCTTAAATATTTAGATACGAAACATTATTTCTTAGATAAGATTCAATTTTGATAAATATCATTTTTCGTTTTCGTGATACATTTAGGAATTGTACTTGTAACTTGTAACAGAGTGTTAGTTATATTAGTATAAAACAATAACAGATTTTAGGTCTACCGGTTTCGAGACGTACCCGTCTCTTCGTCAGGACCAACACACTACACTACTTTGTTCATAATACTACACACCACAACCATTGTACTGTTAACCTTTTTAGCAATATTTATCACATGCGTGTTAACCTTGTCAAAGACTAGAATGCACTAAATTGCCTACAGAACTATCAGAAATCTACGAGGGAGCGGGAGGTAATGTGACCAGTGATAGGAGTGCGTAATTCTTTTTAGCCTCGTTACAGTATGTATATTAATGTTCTTGGTGACATTTTTTTCATTGATTTCTAACAAAAATGTATGCTGCTAAATCTTAGCATAATTTGGTTCGAGTTTCCAGGGTAAAATGTGATAGAATACGATCAAAACGTTATATTCGGAACATGAACAGTACAGTGTGACAGAACATGAAGAGTCTATAAAATGAGTTGTAATAATAAGTGGCGCCATCTGCATCTGACATTTGTCTCTTACTTCTCATCTGACATTTGTCTCTTAATTCTCAGGAGCCTATAAAAGAGGCCTTATACAATATATTTTTATGGTTACGAAAATATTTAATAAAAAAGATACGTCTGCAAATTAAAGACTTATATTACGTTTGATTGACGTATTTGGATACTGAAACATATTGATATTTTAAGTATTGAGATTCAATTATTGACGTTCTTGCTAAGCTTATTGTTGAACGTGTGATTTGACAAATGGAATTTGTCAAATCACATGGTTATGTTGAGTACATTTATTATTTTATATTTTATTATTTTTATATGAATTACTGAGTTCAACAATTACACAAATTCAATCTGTTTCTATTTACATGAATTAGGGTAATTTATTAAGAAACTTCGTAAAATGTAGGTTTTTGAATATTTTATACGCAATACGGTATGACACTGGCTTCTCACACCGAGGGTTCGATTCCCGGTTTTTTACGACGACATTGCCATCGATGATATCATAAAATGTTTGATTTGTTTTTGTGAAAAGAAACTTATATCTGAAAAAAGTATTATTCCCATTTTTTTGCCATATTACCTACACATAAAATATTTATTTATTTAGAAAATCCTTGTTTACAATACTTATTTTATAGTGCAGTTATTTTTGTGGATTAAAGCTACTCAGAATAGTTAATTATGTACAGTTAAAAAATTCAAAATGTGTAGGTATATACCGATATGGTAAGTATATGCGTATATATATTTTTTAAATATAGGTATATAGTCGGTCACAGCATAAATTAAGTGTATACCCACTGCACGCCACTGCCACTGATTCGATGTTATATTTTCGCCTTTCTCTCTCCAAGGACCAATCCACAAAGTTGAGGCTTTCGAGAAGTGGCTCTACGAACGCATACTGAAAGTTTCCTGGGTGGTTGGAGTGACATATGTTGAAGTCTTCCTGTCTAAAAAAGGCCGACAAGTATTGCGAACCATAAAGTTAAGAAGAATTGAGTATCTCGGTAATATTATGAGAGCACCAAAGTACAGTCTAAAACAACCATTGATCCAGGGAAACATAATTGGTAAGAGAAGCGTAGCAAGCTGTAATTTGAGGGATCCGTATAAGCGTAACCCAAGTTGTTCTGTACGGTAGTAAATACAGTCGTAATCGCCAATACGACCGGCCGCGGCGATAGGAGATAATAAATAATAATAATATTTGGATAATTTATGCAGCGCCATTTTCGCGAATACTCACCTCAAGGGCGCTTTACACAGAACATTATCTCACAAAACAACTTACTGCTAAAAAAACTTATTTACTATTACTTATTCACTAGGTAGCATGTAAGAAATCGAATTAAAGTTTATTGGGAGTGCCTGAAAAAATTAGATGTTTTCGCGGAGTGCACACTAGGAGAGGAAAACATTAGCTAGTGTTGTGGTCAGATTCTATAGGTTTATATTGAACTGTGGTAAGCTGTCTGTTTGTCTCAGTTTATTAGGTAGTTTATTCCATAACTTTGGTCCAGCCACCGCGAAAGCACGATCACCGAAATTAGTTTTGTGGACGCGATTTACTTCAGCTAACCTATTTGTATTAGATGTTGATGCTGAGCGAAGTGTTAGTTGTCTGTTATTTGCGGAGAATGGAATGCGAAAGTCGGTTATGTATTGAGGGACCATGTTGTGAATAGCTTTAAATATTGTAAGGCAAAGCTTATATTCAATCCTCTCTGGACATCTAAGCCAATGAAGGTTTTGAAGATGGTGTGAGATGTACGCAAACTGTGAAACGCCGGTAATGAGTCTTACGGCGACATTAAATACAGATTGTAATTTGTTTATTTCCTGTTTCAGACGGCACCATAAGAAGAAGATAATTTAATTAGATACATTTATCTTTTTTATACTTTTACCTTTTCCATTTTACACCTCAATTGAAGGTCTATGAACCTAACATATGCTTCACAGAAAATCTAGGACTCTCCATTTCTATGGTACCTAATCAATAACAATTGAAAAAGGATACTGCGATGTATTTGCCTGTCTCAAAAAGGAATACTGTCTGAAAAAGAATACTGCGATTATATTGCCTGTCTCAACACAGAGCTCTCTAGTGAATTTAACTCAAACAAATGTAAAAGTAAAGAAATGAAATAAATAAAAAAATAAAATAAAAAATTATCTTCCGTTGTAATATATTACTAATTTACTAACACATTAATGTTTATTATTAATGTTTAAACAATTAAAAATGGTTTGTCATTAACGGTTCTATACTATTTATTGAAATAATTTATTTTTAGATTGAAATATAATAAAAAAAAAATTTTCTTCGTCATATATTAATGAATTTTCAACCTCAGGTAATCTACTACGGTTAGACTTAGACGATTCTTATTTTTGACCAAAGAACATTTTTCACAACATAAAGTATATTTATTTATTTTATTGCAACGGTTAATACCTTTTATAATAAAAAAGATTTTATATATTACTCGATAACACACACATATAAACGTACACATATACATATTATGTACATTATTGTATAAATTTTTCAATTCATTTCGTTGTACCATCTCTAAAAGACAATGTTTTAAATTGAAGCTTTATGTAATTTTTTTATTAAACGATTTATTGCTTACCTTAATAAATTAAATTTGTAAAAAAATATTTTTATTTATTGTATGTAATTAGACTTGTGGCCGATTCAACTTACAATCAAATTTTAGGAGCATCAGTTGCGGTTGCGTGCCGAGCATACGGTGCATGAATAGTACTCATTTTTTTACCGTCTTCAGCTGTTATTTATCCACTGCTAAATGAACGTCTCCTAGTAAAACTGCCACTCCTTTGGGTCACTCCCAATCACCGATAAGTTCGGCGAATGGTAAATACAATTACCGATGTGGAAATACAGTTTTTTGTAGTAAAATTAATTTTATAACCTGAATAAATGGTAGGTATTAAGAGAATTACATATATAGGGGTTGTAAGAATACCTTGGTCATGACAAACGATAGAAAATACATTTATTTGTATCTCTTATATTTAGAAATCACGTAAATAAACGTTTTTTACTAATGTAATATTTCAAAAAGTTTTACCAAATTTTGTAAAAGATTTAGTTTATGTGTGCAAAATATTGAATCTAGATTAATAATGTTGAAGATATGTACGAATAAGGCAGTGTAAAATGGTAAAATGTTTTATTTTACTAATTTTTTTAAACTATTTTTCCAGACCATTTATTTAATAAAACGCCGAGGTCTTCTTTTGTTAATTCTGAGTAATTTTTAATGGCCACCTTACCTGATGACCTCGTGGCTAAATTGCCTGGTTAAAACACGAGTCTTATTGCCGTAGCCCGGTGCTTGAATTAAAAATGAAACATTAAATCCATTTAGCCCCCATTTGCGAGAGAATAAAAACCCTCTAAATTTCTTTATTAGGTCATTAGGAAAATCTGTGCGCGAAATAATATTTTTCTTCATAAATGTTTGATGATACAATATCCTTAATGTAATTTGTTTTGTGCTCCCAGTACTACGTGGCCGTCAAAATTGTCAGTTATCGTGTAACGAGATTTGTTTCAGACGTGATTGAGTTTATATTACCAACACCGAAAAGAAATATGTATTCTTAAAACATCAGTATTCTTATTTTTTACGAAATGTTGGTATTGACATGTTCAATCCGATTGCTCGACATGCTCGACATTCACCTCCATAAATCTCGGTCCAGCTCAGTGTCACAACTCCTCACAACTCCAAGGTCTCTCAAGTAAGATGCACTGCCTCCATCCAGGTCCACTTCATCTTAAATT
This sequence comes from Agrypnia vestita, assembly GCA_016648135.1. Taxonomy (NCBI): domain Eukaryota; kingdom Metazoa; phylum Arthropoda; class Insecta; order Trichoptera; family Phryganeidae; genus Agrypnia; species Agrypnia vestita. The sequence goes on along the minus strand of JADDOH010023165.1, from coordinate 128,231 downwards.
TGTGCCTAGGACAATTTATCTTTCAAGGCTTTCGTATTGATCCATATTGTGGGCGAAAATTGTGTATTTCTTGATAGATTTTGCTGTAGTTATGATTTGCTGCGATATTGAGGCGAGATTGAGCATCGTGTTATCTATGGGACATCCTTCTCCAATGGTACTTTTGAACGTTTCTTTTTTAAACTTATCCCTGTTGCGGACGTAATTACGTACATGTTTACGACCTTTTTCATGCGGGTAGGTAGAAGAATGTAGGAAAAAAAAAGATATCTATTTTCTTTAAAAAAAAAAAAATTGTTTCTTTCGATATACCATCATATGTTCATGTACTACCGATGGGCCTTTGTATTATTAATAATACGCCTATGTTTCTTCAAAATTAATTGATAAACATATTGTATTTGAAGTAAGAAATTATTTTTTCTTTAAGATACACCGGATTGATTTAAAATATTCTTCAAGAGAGGAAAGTATAAATTTATTTATGGCTTTTGTGTAAAGTTTGTAAAACTCCATGTTTATTTTTAGTGAAATTTAAATTTTAATAAATATTATTATTTTGTTCTGCAGGTTAAGTGATATTTTAAATGTGAGAGCTGTTTCGGCTTGTAAGGCCATTATTGTTTGATAATGGCCTAAAAACCCGAAACAGCTGTCACATTTAAAATAATAAAATAAAATTTAACCTGCAGTGCTTAATAATATATATTTTTTTATTAAATTTATTTGGTAAATGTACAAATTTAAGAGTGACTGTTTTCAATATAATATTATTAATACACATTTATATTACACGCTTACCCACTTTTAAATGAGAATTTATTCTCGTGTTTAAAAATAATATTTATGAAAATTAAATTTATTTTAAATTTCATAAAAAAAAGAAAATATAAATGAATCATCAATATAAAACACGTCCGTGTTATTGGAAGTAGATATCCGAGCCTACATTTCCATGATCAGTGACACAAATATGGTCAGTAGTAATATTTATAGTCATAAAATAATTCTAAACATTCAAACACCCTATATTACATTCTCCCTCTTGTCCATATTAGCCCCGCCCCGCAAACCTACCCCTTTCCACCACTCCACTCCCCACCTGACCCGACAAGTAGTCATTAGTCTAAAGATCTAGTTAGTTTATTACTGAAGATGACGTAGAAAGCGTCGAAAACGTTATAATTTAAACTTTTTATTTGAAGTGTTATAGTAAGAAGTAAAAAACGTTGTATTTTAATTTCTTAAAAAGTATATAACAATGAACTTCCAAAAAGTTTGTCACGATAATTTCGAAACATTATAAAATAATTATTTCAAAAATATTTTTTAACTATTTTAATACGTACATATATTTTATTTATTTTTTATTTATTTATTTAAAAAATCCTTGTTTACAAATAAAGATACTTAATACTAATTTAACAATAAAGCATAAGATAAAACATAAGATAAATTACACATTTTTTTTGTTTTGTTTAATTTGCGGATTATGCCACTCTACTAGGCTACGCCTGTCCCAGAGTGGCGTTATAGAACACAATTATAATATTTTTTCGAGCTCGTCAGTAGTATTTATTTTCATAAGGTAGTTATTATGTATCTGCAGAGTATCAAGTGGAATGTTAGTGAAAGTTGAGTTAGTCATAAGTCCAAGTGTCCAATATGTGTAAAATAATTGTTTAATGTAAAAAGGGTTAAAGTTTTGTTTAAGATTATTTTTTATTTTCCTTAATTAATTAATTAATTTATATAGGTATATATTTTTATTTGAAGACATTATTATGCAATTACAGTAATATGTTATTACAGTATTACAGTAATGTTAGGAGTTATTGGTTTTCACTTCCGAGATGATATAAAACTTGTTTGATGTTAATAGAAGGTAGTGCTCGCTATTTTTTTACATTCAACTTTCAACGAATCATTATTTACTTTCAACGAATATTTTATTCAAATGAGCCGACTCATCCACCTCTTTATCACGAATCTAATAAAAGTATTTACTGCTACTTTAAATAAAATCATCGTTATCCTTTCTAAAGTGCCACGAATCCCCCGAAATAGTTTAACGCCAAAGCGAAGAAAAATTTATGTATCGTTAACTGATTCACAATGAAAGTCGTGTTGAATTATTATTTTAAATTATTTTTAAAGCAAAATATGTAACTCCACGTAAAATAAATGTTTATTTTAATTTTTTGTGTAGGAAAGTGATTTATTTCTATTGAAAGAAGTATTCGATGCAAAATTTATTCAAGTAAAATACTGATATTTTCCTGTGTAAAGATACAATCATGCCGAAATAATATTATCGCACAGGAATAAGTATAAACGTATTAAGAATTAGAACTTAACTTGATTAATTATTATTTAAATATTTATTCATTAATGAAAAATAATCGTCTATCAGGAAAAGTTTGACTATTATAGAAATACTAAACTTTGTTTAATTAATACTATATTGTTAACATAATACGTAAGAGGGATATAAAAGTAAAGGCAACAATATCCAAAAAAAAATTTAAATGCAGTCACCGAAGATTACTTATTAAGAATGTACTGAATTCTAGATTTTATGTATTTGTCGCTTCCACAATCAGGTTTCCTATAAATTTACTATAGAATCTCGAATTCAGTATATTCTAAATTAGTAATTGATGAACTTGATAGATGTTTTAATTTTTTTTGATATTACTGTCTTTGCTTATAAAATAAAAGCGATATAAATCGCTCGTATAATGATCATGCATATTCACAAGTTTTATCGACAAAATAATGAAATTATACCCAAAAAGTAATTTAATACTTTATATTACTTTGTTCTAACGGCATTGATAGTTTTACCATTTTTAGTCATTAGTATTTTATTGTGTTTTCTCGAGATTTTGGAAAATAATTGAGATAATTAGATTTATAGATTGAGATTAATAAATGAGTCTATTAACAAAAACCAATTAAAAAGTGAATGTGTTTTTTCTGAATTCGATCATTATTTTGTGAAAGGATTTGATTAATTGCCTCTACTGCTCCCGTTACTGAAACCTATTTGCATACAAATTGTCACCCGCGCACGCATTATCGCCGGACCTCCGCATATATAGTTTAAGGCTGCGCTCTCGTTTCAGTTCAAAAATTAGGTCGTACATTTTAGCGCGACATCTTACTGACGAGTTAATAATAAGGCTCGATTGCCTAGCATGCTTATTAGCGTCGCAGCGAATTCAATGAATAGGAGAGAAATCTGCAAACCCGGCTTAATAATGTCGTAACTTTATAAAATCCTCAAACGTGGTGTCACTAATCCTTGGTCTCGAGCATTTTTCTGTAAAACGCCGCGGGGATCTCCATCTGAACAATTTGCGTCGTGGGATTATGAGACTTTAATGCGGATGACGCCGAAGGTCTCTCGCTCTAAATACTAGGGGAGTTTGGGAGGATCATAAGGATATTTCGTGACAGTTGTCGTCCGTGCTACCATCTACCCTGAAAAATCATTTTTAGGTCAACAATTTAATTCGTGACATAGAATATTTCACTCGTTAACACGTTCGAAAGCAGCGCAAATATAATGAATTAATTTTAGATTTTATTAATACACATTAGAATATGAAATTATAACAATACATATTGTTTCTACATTATAAAACCAGCTTCTGCGCTAACGTAGCAGATTTATGTGCAGTCCGAGTGCGCTATTCATTGCTGTGTTACATAAGTTTTATCATTTATCTGAAATGCTACCGTTATTCACAACACTATTTATCGTCAATTAATATGAATAAGTACTTTTGAATTAAAAGTGTTGTGTGGTAAGAGGGGGAATGGGAGTGACCTATGTTTCCCGCCGGGTACTAAAAAATAGACAGACAGAGTTGCATAGGTGTAGTTTATGACTAAAGTAAAATTTCAGGAGTTGCATACACTCATCTACAGACGTAATTGATAACGGTAATTTAATTTTTATTATTAATATCTGCTGACGGGAGATACTTAGATTCTGGACACTTGAGCCATGATTAAAATAATATTTTAGGTTTGTGTGTCGTACAAGGTTTGGTAAAATATAAAATGGATAATATTTTTCCCGAGTCCAACGTGTTGGAAAACAACGCCAAATGGGGTGTGTAGACAAATGCAATTAAGAATTACTTCAGGGGGATGGTGTACTGAAGAAGGTACACAAGCGTAGAAGTGTGCTGCACTCGTTAATTACACCAGAACTTCCAGTGGAAATCCCCACTTCGCAATTAATTCTCCCAGAGCTACACTTTATCAAGAATTTTAGTGTCCATTAAAACGGTCATCAGGCCGATCTTAAAAGAGATTAATGTAGTTTGTAATTTATTGTTTTTTAACTTCATGTCATTTGTAGGCACTTTTGAGACGTGATATTATAATAAATCAACAAAAATAATTTTAACAAAATGTTAGTTATGTTAGTATGTTACATACTAACATAACAACAAATAAATCAACAACAGCAGAGATCTCCGACTCTAAAAACGGAGTGGTGAACCTTGAGTTCAACTCTATCCAAAACTGGAGGGCTCATCCACTTCCAAATATTTAATAAACGCTCATAATTAAATATTTGATTAAAATTTAATCCATAAATCGTGAGAAATACGGAAAGAAAACCAGTGTTAAATTAGATTTTTACAGTCACGTTTCTTTACCGGGTACGTTTCGATATTATAGACCATACAATTTAAATGAGATGTTTACAGTCATGTTTCTTTACCGGGAACGTCTCGATATTATAGACTATAATATGTGGGGTATAAAAGCCAAGGTAGCAATGTCCAAAAGCAAATAAATGCAGTCAGCGAGGATTACTAATTTATAATGTTCTGAAATCGATATTTTATAGGAAACGCAGCCTGTAAATGTAAAGGAAACATGATTGTGGAAGGGGTAGATATATAATAATATCTTAAATTCAGTACATTTTCTATTGGTAATCTACGGTGACAACATTCAATTTTTTTTTTTAATTTTTGGATATTGCTGCCTTTGGCCAAAGGCAGCAATATCCAAAAAAAAAAATTAATGCACTCATCGAGAATTACTTATTTTGAATGTACCCACTGAATTACAGATTTTATAGTAATTTAGCCTATAAATTTATACGAAACATGATTTTGGAAGGGGTAGATACATGAAATCTAGAAATCAGTTAATTTTAAATAGATAATCTCGGTGACTGCATTTAAAACATTTTTTTTTAATTTTTTGGATATTGCTGCCTTTACTATATACGGCATATTGTGTACTGTATACAGTATTTTCATTTTTCATTTCGCTTCGTTTAAAAAAGTGACTGAAAAGGGTAAAAATAGGTGAAAAAAAGGTAAATATAAATAATCACGCGTCAAATTTTATAATATAAAAATGTTTCATTGAGGGCATAACATAATAATTATTCTTATACCCAGCTTATCTTTTTGTAGATCAACGATATTTCTTTATTGAAACCAAGCCGTCAAAAATAATGTATGACTCCATACTTGAAAAGATAATAGATTAATGAAATAATTGTTAGTTACGCCGAAAATTATAACACAAAATATGCTGACCGATGGAGAAATTGTATTTTTTGAATTATGTCACTTTTCCCCGACCAGAAAGAAATGCGTAATCTGAAAATAATATGAAATTACTAGCTGTTCGTACTCGGCGTTGCACGGGAAAAGGATAAAGATGAAAATAAAGTTGTGGGGGAAACAAAGATTCCATTGTTCTGCAAAGCCTCTAATTAAAACAATGTTTTTATTTAATCGAGGGTGACATGGGTAGAAATATGGCCTATTTTTTCCGTCGGGAATAAGTATAAAATTTGGATCCAATCGGTGAAGCGGTGTAGATTTGTACAGAAAATATATCTGGGTGAGGGGATGGGTTAGAGGGGCAAGAGAAAATGTTCCCTATATTACCCGACTGGTCCTAAAGAATAAGTTTGCAAAATTTGAATCCGGTTGGTCGAACGATACAGAAATATATTGGATATATATCAGGGGATGGGAAAGGAATAAAGGGAGAGGAAGGAAATGTCGCCTATGTAACCCGTCGGTTTCTAAATAATAAGTTTTCCAATTATGAGTCAGATCGGTCAAACGGTACAAATTGTTAATGAAAATAAATCAAAGGAAGAGGAAGGGGGAAATTTCACCTGGTTATGTTCGCCTGAAATATTACCCACCTGGTTCTAAATAATATGTTCCAAATTTTGAGTCCGATCGGTCGAACGGTACAGATTTGCATTTAAAATATATCAAGGGCAAGGGAAGGGATTGAAAAGTAGGAAGTAAATGTTACCTATGTTACCCACCGGATCCTAAAGCGTAAGTATGCAATATTTGAGTCGAATCGGACAAACGGTGTAGATTTGTATAGAAAGCAGACAGACAGACAGACATTGATTTTTATAGATATAGATAATTAGCTACAGAAGTATGGTTTGTTGCATACATAGTATTTATGTATTAGTATAAAAAATTCAAAATTTTGGGAGATTTACCAGGAAACTTTTATTTATAAATTGGTATTTTTATATTTTTAACACGATTAGAAAAACTAACATCGTATAAGTATTCGGCTTAAGTGTATTTGAAAATTCATTTTGGATATAATGTACCACCTAATTTCGGAAGTAAAAAATAATCGCCTCAGATAAAAGTATCCATCTCGAGTGGAAAACTTTTCTCAATTCTTTTTATTGCAGACATTCCAAATCCGCATAAAAATTAATTCATTTAAATTACATGTAGATAACGATTATAGAGAAAAAATGTAATTATATTTTGAATTCTTATATAATAAAATCATGAATAAAATTTTAAATATCCAAGACATACAAGTTTTTTAATATTACACTTCTTAAGCTTATAAAAGCATCAAAAAATGTTAGCAAGCAGGAATATGGATGAATAAAAAGCCTGAATGATGATAATTTATAAGAAAAGTGAAGGAATGAGTACAAATACCAGTGAATAGAAGAAAAAGGTGAGATGTTTGAATTAGGCGATATTAATGTTAGGACAGAGAATGTGTTATAAATTTCGTACCTTGGTTGTGCATGGGTTATTAATAATAAAGTGTTTTTTTTTTACATTGAAATTTCTTAATTGAAAATAAAAATATTACATACATTTTACATTAAATATATTTTTTTTATGTATAATTATTTATGTCCCCATTAAAGTAGTACAGAAGAGCAGGAATTAATAAGTATGTATAAGTTAATAATGGAACAGTGTAGAGAAATAAAAACATCATTAGATAAATTTTAGTGACTCAAGTATACTAATTATTTCGGAGTATCGTTATTTTTAATAATTATAACTATTTTTTGTTTTAATTATATATATTCTATTTGTTTTATGTGTTTCTTGAATTTTGTATAGTGTTCTTCAGTTCTAATACTCATCGGTAAGTTATTGAAATATTTGACACCTAGATATGTGTAATGGTGTTGTGTGGCTGTTTTGTTATATTAAGGAATGTTTAAGCACCCTATTATTTGCGCTCTTTGGGTATGACTATGAGTATTATGAGTTTGTGGTGTATTTATATTTTGTTGAGTGAATGTTTCTTTGTGTATTTGTATAATTGAGGTGTTTTTGTATAATCTGTCTAATGTTGGTATATTTATTTCTATAAAAAGTAAATCTGTAGGGAAGGTTCTAATTTTTTTTTAATATTACTTTGATAATTAATTTTTGAGTTGTTTTAAGAGTCTGTTAGTTAAGAGCCCCCCCAAACTATTATTCCGTTTTTTAATATAGATTGTACAAAAGTATAATATAATGTTCTAAGTGATTCAATCGTTAAAATGTTGTGTAATCTTTAAAATATATATATCATTTTTCGCACTCTATTTACAATCATGTTTATGTGCTTCTTCCATTTCAATTGTTGGTCTATAAGAATACCCAAGTACTAAACAGAATTCGTCATATTTAATTTGTCACAGGTTATAGAGCAACAGTTTTTAGTATTGCAGTTAGGACTATGTATTTTTAAAACTATATTGTTTGGGATATTAGGTAGGTTTATTGTGAAAGAGATGTATACCGTTGTTTCAGCATTTAGGGATAAGAAATAATTTTTTTATTTTATTTTTTTATTTAACATAACATTACATTAAATTAAATTACAAATATATTATACAATAATAATTTATCTTACAATCATACGATAAAATATGTAACTACCCAACTAGGCTGACCTGTTTTAGGGCAAGTTACATATTTCATTTTAAAACACAATATTCGAATACAGGTACTCATTAGTATATATAATTAATTAATGATTTAAAGTTCAAGTAAATTAGTACATTATAAAAATTTAAATTAGATTGATACAGATGATAAGAGGATGTCTGAGAGTGCCACCAGTATAAATTGGCGTGCGAGAGAGGGCGTCCCTGTCGCGAAACAGAAGTTGCCAGGGTGTAAATTTATTACACAATACATAATATACAGAGTGTCCACTGACCGGTGTCAGAGCCTTTAACTCTTAAAAGACTGTGCTAAAAAATACTATCGGGAACGGTGGTGTAACACAGCGTCACCTGATTAAAAATCGGCATAGTTTTTAATATGTGATAAAATATACATATATACAATACAGATAAGACTTTTTAAAGGTCCCTTTATATAATTATGTAAGGTAAACAAACATTTTTGCATTATTTTAGTAAATTATTTTTAAATCATGGCATATCGAATTTGCGCGCGCTTCCGCCAACGTACCATTACCAACTGAATTCAACGATGCAGTCGCTAGGTCGCCTGCACTTCGTCTTTGTCTAACACGTGTTACGCGAATCTACCGTACTCTTTCGATATTGTTTTCGCTTTCACCGAAACTCAAGCAACTGCCATCTCTGTCCTACATGAAATGTGTGGTATTGTCGTGCTCTTTCTTACTCGATTCAACTGCTATGTGCAATATTCTGCTCTCTCTTTCACACTGATCGAAAATACGAGAGTAATTAAAAAATACATACATACGTACATTTGTAACAGTTTAATTTAGTCATTTTGGTGTGAAAATGTCTATTCGATGATTACAAAAAATGTGACGTTTTAGTTTTCGTAAATAAGGTAGATATTTCATATTTTCTATGACTTGTAGACCTATGTTACATCACCGACACAGAGGAGTTAATATAAATTTGGTCGGGCAACATTAAAGAAACCAACCAGTAATGGCGGCCATTCTGTCTAGAGTCCTGTAAAACGGTAATATTGGTCCATCATTTGCTTTTTCAGCTTCCCAAAACTTTAATACTTCATTGGCAATTATTCTTGCACCACCTGCAAGGTGTTGCAAGACTTTTTTGGACATAATTCAGTATATACTGGAAGATGTCACAGCTTACATGCAAATACGAGATTGAACTGAATGACAGGGCGAAGGTTTACCGCCGGGTGCCGGCGTGGCGGGTTCGTTGGTTCCAAAGTTCGCCGCACGCCAATTTACGTTGGTCAAGCTCTAGTAAGGGAAATTCCCATAAATTTTTTACTATCATGTTCTTGTAAATTCGTACACAGCGACGTAAACAGGATTAGCTTCATAAGTTTTCTCATTCAATGAAAGTAATTTAAATAATTTTTTTCTTTTTTTGGAACGCTAATTATTACTCTTCCAAATTCAAACTCCGAATTTCCGATGTTCACGTATGCCATCTCGGATTTAAAAATACCCTTGCCAAAATTAAACTTCACAATTACTACGAGCATTATTATTATTAACTGCACAATCTTACAATTGGATTTGGTAAATTTTTGCCAAATGCAATTGTTTTTTATTTATTATTTAACTTAATTTTTATTTAGTTAAATAATATTTATTTATTTAACTAAACTCATGAATGAGAAGTCAAAACAAAATTTCACATGATTTTTTTTAACATTTGTCACATTTACCAAATCGCACAATTTGTATTAATGTTACAATTATCATGAAATATAACACTCAACTGAGCTCATATAATAGACATCACCTTAAAATCTACCTCGGCTGTAGATATCCCGATTAATATAAAATTTGACCATTAATACTTGCTGCAAGTAACAGTTTTTTACACAAAAAATTTTGTTACCTCTCTTAAATTTTACAATATCAATTTAACACCTTTCAAGATCATTGGGTAGAATTTTATTTCTATAAAATTTACAATCTACCTAAATAATTATACACTTTTAATTTTTAGCATCAAATTTAAATATAACATTTTTTACAAATTTAAATACAGCATTTTAATACAACATTTTTATCATGTCTGGGACTAGATTTTGTAACAAAAAAAATATTATTGTAAAAAAAAAAATTTCTCCACTTGTGTGTATCTGAAAAATATGGTTATTTACATATTATGCAAATATGACCAAAAAAAAATTACCAAGATCATTTAATCCGACTTACGAGTTATACATTAGGGTAGTACCTACACAAACATGATTGGTACCAAGTATATTAGGTACATTTATATCAAATTGTAAATTATATGTATTACTTAATTAGTGTCAGAGCAGAATTGTTTCTTAGAATCGTGCAGAATTACAAAAAAACTTTGATTAATTCTTGAAACTACATACTCGTAGCATCTCTTTTCAACACTTTCCATATAAATACAAGTTGTTGAATGTAAATATTTAGATTGATAATATTCTCATAAGGCGAAAACCGTCTCAAAAACTTAAAAATGAATAACTAAAAAACAAGTGTTATTATTTCCAATTCAGAACCTTTATTGCTGTGCCCCTTTAATAACAAAAAAAAATTTGGTCACTCTACTGTACATTTTAAGGAACTTTTTATCGACTCGATTTGGTGATAATAATACAATAAACAATAATCGACTAATTATATGATCTGTTAAGCAGTAAAATCTGTTCAATATATTTAAAAGTATAAAATTCAAAAGACATTGTATCTACAATATTTATTTCTGGAATGATAAAACATATCTAGATTCCAAACTCAAGTTATTTACGAACAGTCCAAATACATCTGATATGGAGCGACTCGTTCGCAACTTATTTCAACAGTGAAAAGATTAGAGCTACGCTTGTTTCCCCTTCAGATAGCATTGTGACGCACGCTCTTAATCCACGCTAATAACGTCGACAAACTAGATTACAATTTTTATTGAGACTGTTCTTTTCCATTTATATTTCATTTAAAATTTTTATATTTCTTTGCACACGATACGCGTGGGTGAAAGAACACAAAATATGTTAATAGCTATCAGTAGTGTACACTTTACGAATTCAAAAAAGTGGATCATGAATACAATTTCTGAGAATAACATTCGCTAAGTATTTATGAGAATGGAGAAACCGACCAAAAAAAGCCTTTTATGGAGTCGCAAGATTGGAAGACGTTCAAATTATGTGTATCCTTGATCCTTTTAGGGTAGACTGAAAAAAGAAGCTTGAAGGTGAATTCACCACCAGAAGTAAAAAAGAAGAAGAAACCAGGGTATTGAGACCGGAAGGACAAGATCACGAGCCAATGTATAGCTTCAGTTGTATGTCATGGTCTTACAGATTTAGGGCTTGTTCAGACACAGCGGGAACCACGCGGTTTCAGAATCGCGTGGGATCCGCGCGGGTCTTATTTGTGTAGGTTTTTATGTAATAGTTCAGACGTAACCGCGCGGTTTGACAAGCGGTGCCCGCCACTCAAACGCGCGGCACCCGCGTGATTCTATTACGTCACAATAGGAGCACGCGTGAGCGCGTTATGGATAGCTTTGACACTGAACTTTTTATTAATGAAGTGGAGAAAAGACCTGCAATATGGATCTTCAGTGTGAGGATTACCTACTCAAATAAAATTGTCAAGAACCGAGCTTGGCAGGAGTTAGTGGAGATATTTGGAAATGGTGAGGACACGTTGGAAAAAAAAGAGTATTTTAGATTGATATGTATTTATTCACCAAAAATGAACTGACAGAATTATATTTTTATGTTTTTCTTTTGAACACGGCCTGTCGTTCACAAAGTAATGAGTGAATTTATCTCTGATATTCAAAGATGGAGAACGGTACCGGAGCTGTCATTATCGAACTGACATTTCGCGCACACAAATCGCTTATTAACCGCGGCTGTCTGAACACATGACACAAATCTGCGGTTTCAAAACGCGCGATTTGCAATCGCACGATTCCCTTGTGTCTGACAAGCCCTTAAATATGACGACGGAAGGTACTAATGAATTATAGAAGAGAACAAAGTGGAGCAGAATGATTAGGGTATTGTACGTAGGGTAAGGTAGAAGAACTAAGAATAAATCTCTGGAATAATGCCTCGTCTCGCAAAAATTGATGTGATGGAAACAGAGCCAGTTACTTAATTGACGAGTTCGTACTTCCGTGATATATTTTCACAATATTTTCGTTATTTATTCATAAATAAAGAAAATATTATGCTGTTGTAGATAAAAACAATAAGTATCTATGAGTAAAATACCATTTTCTATCAATGAAAAATAGAATTAAATACTACCGTAGTTTCGCCAAGAGATTCATTCATACCGTTGGCACGCCACTTTTTCTAATAAATTCGGGACTAATGTTACAAGGGACAGAATTGGAGCCGTAGATTTTTTTATATTCACAAAGGAATAATTAGTCAAGCAGGGCCGCTTCCAGCCGCGCGCGACCCCTCCAAAATTAAGGCGCATTGAGGCTAAGTAGACAAGTGCTCAGGCTCAGTTTTCACCGAGTGGCAACACTACGTGTTTAAAAAAAACTCTTCGTAGATGTGACGGAATTGACAAAAAATATATGATGTAAATAAGCGGATTTTCTTATTCCGACAGGGTTTTATTATATTCATTTTTATTAAAATTTCCACGCTTATAACTTGCAGGTTTTAAGTGCGTACTGTGTTGCTGGTTTACTAAATTATTTAATACATTTGAAATACTAAGAGTATACATTTTCGTTACTGTATCAAGCACGACACGATAAAAACAATTATATTTTATTATATAAAATTCGATTTTTTCATTAATTCAAAAATATAATATGTTTTTTCCCTTACTTGTACAAAATAATTATAAACAATTATTTTACAATTTTACCCTAAAGAAGGAACGGTGGTTCGAAAACCAGTTGATGTTACCGAAAATATTGTGGCTTAAGCGAAGTGAAATCTTGATTGCAATGAATAACCACTAAGAAATAGCTGATTGTAATAGTATTTTCTTAATTTTTTATAAATATTACTATAATTAACAATACATATTATCTTATTGTATTATTTAAAATAGGGGATACATTTTAATTCTGTAGGTATAGGTAAAAGTTGTAATTGTGATAAGTTTTATAATAATTAATTTTATTTGTATTTAATGGATATTGTTTTATGTTGAATGGTTATGGTAAATAACTAATACGCGGTATTAGGTTTTGACAATTAATTGAAAGATAATAAATTTTCTCCTCCCTTACGATTGCCGAAAATGGATTGATCTTAATTGTCGAGATAATAATAATCGAGATAATAATAATCGAGACTAAAGATTAATAAGAAAATGACATAAAATTTGCTTTATTATACAAATACGAGATAACTTAATGATGTAGTTTCACATTTTTTTATACGTACGTATATCATCAGTTACCATTGCTATGAACTCGTAAATGATTTGATTTTTTTTTTTGTAATAATCAAAGTATCATTGGCGAAGCATCCAAAGACTAGTCTCTCTATATTTTCTTTTCTTTTTTATTTATTGTTAAAGTTAATTAATATTAAATATCATATATTTACTAATATTTTACGTATTTACATTTATACAGGGTGTACCAGAGCTAGCAGCAGAAACTTGACAGATAGATTTCTGACTATATTATGAGTCTAAAATGTTCAAGCAACCATGGCTTAATATCAATAGTTATGGAGATATGCAATATCAAAGTTTGCATTTTTTTTTCAATAATTATTACTTATTTTTTGTAAAAAAATGAACAATCATTATAGTATCTTATTTCGATTATGAAAAATTCATTTGCTTTAATACAAGTTGAATAAAATGATAAAAACCTTGCAAAAATTGAAGAAAGTCATTTTATTATCAAGTTGTATTGAAACAAATGAATTTTTCATAATCGATATAAGTTACTGTAATGATAGTTCAACTTTTTGCAAAAAAAAAATAATAATTGAAAAAAAAATGCAAACTTTGATATTGCATATCTCCATAACTATTGTTATGGTCATGGTTGCTTGAACATTTTAGACTCATAACATAGTCAGGAATCTACCGGCCAAGTTTCTGCTGCTAGCTCTGGTACACCCTGTATAATTTATGAAACCCCATAATCTGCAATATAATAAAACTTTTACAATCTATCATTAATATATAATCTATATTAAATATCATTTAACCTACAATACAATACTATTTTTACAATAATTGTAGACTTTTTTTCAAAATTCATTTAGCTTATTATCTTCACATCATACATTATTATACATCTCTTCATTTTGTGTATATTTTCAACCTTCCAAGAAAAAAAAAAATTTTAAAACATGCTCGAAATTTGCTGCCAAAGTTAACGTACAACATATTGAAAATATCAAAGTTAACGTACATACATATTGAAAATATACTTACTAGAAACGTCGGAGAAAGGAAGATCAATATGTCAAAAAAACATTTCTAATTTGCTATACGCTGATAATACATTGTTCTTTTCTCTGCTTGAAGAGATATCGTAGCTTTCCTAACAGAATTTAGGTATTAGTTTTATCTTCGGGTTTGCAAGCGATGGAGAATAAACTAAAATGATGTTCATCGGCCATGCGAACAGGCTTATCACAAATTAGAATCTATTAAGTTGTGTCTAGCTAAGGATTGTTAGAACAAATATAGTCGACGAAAGAGTGCGATGACTCGAATCACTATTATATAAGGGTTACATAAAACGTGGGATGTGATCAAGGCTAAGAAAATGCTTCTTACGAAATCGCTGGAATTCCGATCTTCGTTTACAGAACATAGAAATAATACTTTTTTTTCAAAATCTAAGTGTTTTTGAAACGTGTTGCATGAAGCTGAGTATCTTAGATAGGCACGTAATAATTTCTTACAAAATGTTATTTTATACTATTTTTACAAAATACTATTTTTACATTTTTTTTATTTAGAAAAAAATCTGAGAGACTCGAGGTGACTACAAAAATTTCATGTTCATGTACATATATCTTAATTTGTATAATAAAATTATATTCTTATTTGTATTTATATTTGTCATCCCTTTTTAGGTTAATTGTCTACATCTGTGTACGTCTCGGTATGTTTGTCACTTCTTTTTTGTAGTTATGAATATTCAGTTTTTTTGTTTGTTGCATTAACACATTAAAATTTTCATTGAGAAAAATAATATAGTTGTTATTTTAATAGGTTTTGGATTTAAGTTTTTTTAAGATACGACTTCTTGTTAGTAGGTAGATAGAAAGCCTAACAAAATATTATACTGCGAGGGTGAGGAAATATTTTCTGAACGATGTCTAAAGTGGTCGAGGGTTACGTTTCCCGAACTAGCCCACATTTTATGTTTATTTTAGATCCTACGTGTAACTGAGTAATGAAACTAAATTTTCCATTTTCCAACCCGCTTGCTCCGGCAAAATTGGTATTTATAATGCAAGTCTGTGGTGCGTATAAGATGTGGCGTACTATACTAAGGTAATAAAATAACTATAGAAGCGTGATCAGGTGAATTCACAAGTCCAAAAATAAATAAATATGTTTTAACTTCTTCAATAACTGTAAAATGGCTGTGATAGCATTATTTATATTGATAACAAGAAAACTTTTTGTAATCCACTATTTATTGAATGATCCTGTATCCTGATGGAAACATGTATGCTGATGTAGGGATCATTGGTAATAAAATCTTGATAATTTAATAAATAGTGGTTTATACAAGGTTTTTGTTAGTTATTAATATAAACGAATTTTAATTTGTCAAGATTTCTATTACCGTATACTTATATACCTATTACAAAAGTGAGTATTAAAAATGCTGTGATCATGGATGGACATGGATCCGAGATAGGCACGACATCAGATTTAGAACTTCAAATTTACCGTGATCTTCTGCGTGTAGCTTTCTGCGATATTCTGCCGCATAAATTCGACCTCTCTGGCCGACGTTTCGGATCCCATTCGGACCCTGTAATGGGAGTCGAAACGTCAGTCAGAGGTCGGATAGCAGAATATTACAGAAAACTGCACGCGAAAAATTCTGAACGGCCGTGAAAATCTGAGAATTTTTTTATCGTGATCTTGCTCAATGTAGGTAAGTGACATCATCTCGTATCATCAACATATGATAGGATCCGTCATTAAATATCATGAGCAAAGGCAGAAATCGAGAGTAGCTCGATGATCTGGGGGCCACATGAGAGCAAGTACTCTCTTATGGTGGAGAAAGTCCAAAAAAATAAATAATGTGTGCACCTCATTCTAAAAACGTCTAAAACGTTTTATTTGAAATTAATTAAATATTTAATGAAATACTATTATCAGAACAATATTCGATCACATTGAGTAATTAAAAGCACATATAGTTTTTATTTAAATTATGGCTGTCACCATCATGAAAATTAAGTACTTGTTATAAACTTAGATATACGAGAAAAAAGCTATAAAAGGCAACAGTCTGTGCGCGTTCCCGAATTGATTAAAAGTTGTGAGAATTAATGGTTTGAATAAAGTTTTGTGAATATACACATTACTGTGAAATTAAGAAAGCGATTCATTGTGCCGGAAATTTAGTACAAATTGTTAGCGGTATAAAGTGCCTTACAGCAATTTGTGCTTTAATCTTTAGAAATCTTGAACATTCACGCTAAAATTGCTAGATACGATGCAATAAAAAGACGTTTCCAGTTCTAGATATTATTTAGCATGTGTTTTATTTATAATTTAATTTACTAAGCTTATGTGAGGGGTATAACATCAAAGGCAGCAATAACCCACTGAGCTGTTTTTGATTCTGAGATAAATATATAAAACCTATGACTACTTTAGAAATTTCTCGGGAATATATAAAAACTACATCTTATCGGGAATAAGTTTTTAGAAATAATTTCCACTTCAGTTTTCCTTTTAAATACGTGTATAAATAAATACTAAACTTTCACGCATGGATATTGTTGAGTTTGCTACTAACAGTGAAGATTCTGTTTTTTCTGTTTATATAATTGGATATTGCTATGATTTTTCTGTCTAAAATCGAGATTAGTATGCAGCGGCCAATTTTCCAGATAAAACATACAGAGATGCCAAGCTACCAGCCATTCTTAGTTAAATACGTATCTGGAAAGATCCTACCAGTCTGTTCTATTTTCTTTTCTCTCGATAAATGTTACAAGTTTTGTGTTTTATACCTACTCGTTGCGGGAACAGTGTAAATAATATAAAAACGAAAAATTATGGTTAGAAATTGTGCAAGGTTTTAGTATTATTTTTACTTATATTAAAGCAAATGAAAATACAATATTAGACGTAGGTAATAAGTCGAAAATATCGAAAACAAATTCAAACTTTGAAGTCATTTTTGCCTGAACATTTTCTACTCATACAGCCGTGTTACATCCTGTATATATTACCACGCACACCATATTTTTGTAAATCTAATGATATTAATAAAGCTGATGTGTTGAAAATTTTAAAGGGCATTTTTAGTGGCAAAATTAATTACTTAAAATATAAATATTAAATAAATATACTTTGGTGAGATAGATAAACCAGTATAACTTATTTTTCTTCGTCATTTATTATTTATATTATATACCTGACAGATTAGTTGCGGTCATCGTGATTGGACAGTTATTACAGTTAAAACTATCACGCTGTATCCGATCTGCGTCACCTTTGACAGCTATCTGAAGCAAGCCATTGGTTGTGGACTTCGCCATGCATGCCATCATGTCGTTCAAGGTTCAAAATCATCAAGTTTTTTTTAAATCATTACCTGTAACGTCATTAGCTCGATCTCTACCATGATTTATATCTGCCGGTAGTAGTTTCCAGGACTGCAAGTCTTCTGTTTCAATTCATATACTTGGATTTGTCTTTGCCTCATTTTCTTACGACTCAAATTCTTTGGTTTTACTTGTATTTCCTCACATAAAATCATGTGAGGAAATACAAGTAATTCTGTTTCTTGTATTGTTTGCTATATTGTTGACAGCAAAACGCTTTCTTGTGGACCCCTCCCCACGCCGCTTGCACTAATACAAGTTTAAGTGGCGTGGGGAGGATTACCATTAGATATGAAAATGCCGAATTGGGTGGTGAAAGTGTAGTGCCAACAAGGGAGCTACTTAAACGGCCTTGAGTATGTGGTGGGTGCCTCTTAATTGTCTCTGTATGTTATTAGATAAGTAAAACATCTATATCAACAATTTTAAGGTTAGTAGAACATATAATAAAATGAACCATTTTGTGTTGTAATTCTGTTTTCTCTTCTTTACTGCAAGAGGAACGCGTATTCGCTGTAGCTGTGGCCCATTACTTTTTATTTCTTTTCCTGTCCTAATATCGACTTGCCCTCTAAATAGGGATGGGATTCTCTCCACTGGGATTAATAGTGCACGCCCTTTTAGTGTCTTCATAATTTATTGGTCGCTTCCTTCGTGTAGGGCTGAAAAACGCAAAAATCATTTCACATAATTTAACTGGTCTAATGGCTATATTTCGCAACCCTTTTTGAAATACATTAAGATGGAATAATTATTTTTATATACCAAAAGTCAAATTTGTTCCTAAAATACAATAGTATGATCCATTCCGATATGTTTTAAAGTCAGTAGATTTAAATATAAGCCGCATCATTTTGACCTACCCATTACCCATCCAATCTGTAATGGGCTGTCTAATTCTCCACAATTTATTTGCTGCCAAAATATTTTACTGTAATTGTAACAGTTTGGTACTCAGAGAGTACAATCGGAACATTGGAGCATATTTATTTATTTATTCACTTTTTGCATGCATATTATTACATTGGCGGATTTATTTGACAATTTCTTCCAAACAACTACACAATTTAGTTAAACCATTGAAATATATTTCCGATATACAATGTGATAGTTGCAAAACTATGATAACTATGACGAGTAGAAGATGAATGAGGGACAAGGAAGGGTTAAACTTGGTTTTAGAGAAGATGAAATTGCTTTAATCTGCCTTTGAAGATAGGTATTTGATGTGATGTCTGGGCATAGTTGATTCCACTTGATTGACTGCATTTCGAATGAAGAGCGCGGTTTGTGCGCGAACATATGTTTTGGAAAAATTAGATAATTTATCTAACAGAATACAATAATATATTTAAATCTGAGTTACTTAATAATTAATTTATTAAAATTATAGATGTCTCACTGAGACGAATCTATTAACATAGGAAAGTATGTATGGACTAATGTGGGTGTTACAGGACTGACCTATCTGAGGCTGGCTTGAGTGATCATTTTATACAATAAAACGTTCACCGATTCCACCCAAGATCGCCCACACACCTATCAAATTTTGTTATATAAGTGTTTGCTTTTTCTCTACTTTGGACGCTATTACACGGTTCTTCTCTACCTTGTTTTGAATTAAATAATTACTACACTGACGCCATCTATGCTTTCAAAATTTGTCATTCCCATGAAACAGTATAGATGTCGTAGCTGGTAAATGAGACTTCTTTAGGTTTGTTTAGGGAATATGAAGCAATATTCTTTTTATGTATCATCATCATCATTACTCTTGGCACTACAACCCTTGGTGGGTCTTGGCCTCCTCAATAATCTCTGTATCTTTTTGTATATATGACATTTATTCGAAATCCGATCATCCTAAAAATATATTTAAAAAATATTATGAACTCTTATAAGAATATTACGAGATGTATATTTTATTTGAATTTGTTTCGTTGAAAATTTTGTCGTATTTATATGTGATATATGTATTACAAAGTGTTAAATATCGATAGTGTACACATTAACTAGTATATGTATGCACTAACTATGGATTAGTGTATACTTTACTAGTAAATGTATACATTATCAAAATGTATACATTGTCTATAATATATAGAGTGATCCACCCTATATGGAACTGTCCATCTTTGCATAATGCGACATGGAGCCTTAGCTACTGCGTGTAGTAATGGTATGTGTTTACGATTGCGATAAATTTAATACGCCAAGTGTCAGAATTGTGTCAAACATAACACCCAACCTCCTATGTACTACAGGGATATATGCAATGGATAGCCCAGCTTGCCTGAACATAAGAGCGTGCCTATGTGAAGGTTATATTATCTTATATTGTCAAATTATGATAAAAGGGATAAGTTGGTAATTTAATCAAATTTGTATTAATGTCAACCACGAGTTTGACCTTTTTGAAACACTTTTTTGACTTTTAATTAATTAGGCAAATTATAGGAGTTGAAAATATAGATTTTCAGATGTATTCTAGTACAACGTAATAATTCGAAAGCATATCATATATACATTAAAAGGAATGGAATTAGTTTTGCAGCTAACCATGACATAAAAGCCATCAAAGAACGGTTCGATAACAATCTTCTGTCACTTAATTGGGAAAAAAACATTTTTCATTCCTTTCACACTCCAAGAAGAAGTACCTACCCAAAAATCTCAATATAACGATTCATTGTAAAAAAAATAACGTTACATGCAACACTGAATGTACAAAACTTATTCACAAGACTAATATTAAATATTTAGGAATAACAATTGACAAACATGTCAAACGGCAAGACCATGTTAATCTGACCGTGGAACGTTTAAGAAAAGTGATCTATGGTTTTTACAATCTACGCAATATATTAAACAAAAATACAATTAAAATTGTGTATTGCGCGGCGGTGCATTTTCTCTTACAGTATGGTATTATTGGGTGAAGAGGGGCTTAAAAGTCCACCGTACAGCCATTAATCATTATACAAAAAAAAATATTAAAAAGATTCTCAAAAAACCTTATGACTATCCTAATTTAAATATATTTCAAGAATTTAATGTACCATCACTCACAAAACAAACTACTTATGCCAAATTTACAAAGATTATTTTATAAATAAATGTCACCCCTTAGACTGTATATAGTATAAGTAATAGACATAGTATAAGTAATAGACATAGAACAAAGGGACAAATAAAGATACTTTACAAATAAAAAAACTTTAAGAACCACCACGGCACAACATCATTATCCATACTTGGGAGTTAGATGGTACAATACATTGTTGTCGCAAAACAAATTTCAAGAAAGGAACATTCCAAAATACGAACAGTTTAAGAAAGAAGTCAGATCTTTGATTTCGGACAACGATGTATTGTAACATTTCCCACATGTCTCAAATGATTGCTTTATAATAAAAAATTACTACTTCTAAATGGTTTCTGCTTTTATACTTTAATTTGGCTTGAAAATACCTTTCCCATAAACTGGAGCTTTGGCTCATATTATGGGGAGTATAATGTCCTTAAAATGTTATAACATAGATTCAATTTATTATATTTTTTTTATATATACTGTTATAAATAAATATTATAAATAAATAAATATTGATAAAAAAACTCCTGTCACTGTCCTGAACTTTAAGAAATAAAATATAGAGGTATCATTACTAGTTATAAAACGTGTGTATACTAACTTCTTTTAAAAAATCAACAGATGTCTCTAGCAAAGACCATAGAAATACATGAAAGATTTTTAATTCGAATATATGTATATAGAACTTTCAAAATTTGATAATGTGTTGATATTCTTACGATGGAATTGGTGAACGTTGCATTTTGAAGAGTGATCATTTTAGTCAGCTCATACAGATTATTAGCCCTGAGCCACGTATAAGAAACTTCCGTCCACTTTTCTCATATATAAATTAGCTTCGTCTCTATGAGATTTCTATGATTTATCCTTAACTAATAAATAATCTGTTAAGATATTTGTATACTTATCATTAATAAGTTGCATATTTAAAAATATAAAATCATGGCTGATGATGGACCCTGCAGTGGGATCCAAAACGTCTACCAGAGAGGTTGAATATACACAGCAAAATATCCAAGAAAACTACACGCAGAATATTATTGTCATTTGTACCACTTAAAAACAAATACATAAAGTATTATCAATTATATTAATCATAATTATTGCATTAATATACATTTTTAATTAATGTGCAAATATCAATTGTCACAATCGCACGCGCATGAGCAAACGCTCTCCAATTTTTTCGCATTGTATATATTTTTCAAATCCATAACACGATACTGCCAGGTAATATGCCTGGATAGCTGTTTTGAATATATATGTCTGCAAAGTGACCCAAAATAAGGTCCTGTATCATAATAATCATCATCATCAGACGTTTTCGATCAATTGACTTCTGAAGTGAAAGTTTAAAAAAAGTGTCATTAAAATCCACTTAAATATGATTTTCGCAAGCCTGGGTGTAATTATGGTTTGTATCGCTTCAATATTTGAGCGTTATGGCCTATTGTATCGTATATTTGAAGCATTTATAATAAAGGTACTATTAAATGTAAAATATAAAATAATGGATGTTAAAAAAATAGGATATAATTCAAAAACATATTTGTTGCTTGATAATGATAGTAGATTTGATGAAATGAAATAAATACATGTTACAGTGATTAATATATTACAATTGTTTATACTTGTTTAACTGTCCCCAGAAAAGTTAAAACTTATGTTTGGGGACAGGAGTAGGTACATGATGCATAATGCTAGAACATGAATGATAAATGATAAGTATGCATAAGTCAATAAATGGAATAATATAAAGATGTATTTATACCATAAAATAAATATTAGTGAATCAAGTAGGTATACAAATTATTTTCGGCGTACAGTTATTTTTTAAATTCTAACTATTTAATATATAATATTATACAAATCATTTTTTCTGATTATTAAATCGATAAAGTTTACTACAGATGATAAAATTTAACACTCGGTTATTCAACTTGTCAATAAAATTATTAAGAGTTATTAGTGACCATTGTTTGTGATGTTCTCATTTGCCGCTTCCCAGGCGCGCTGTGGGCGGGTCGCTGCCACTAACTTGTTCGCCGTCCGTCTTGCCATGTAGTGGAGTTTAGTTATACCAATAAACATTGTAACTATAAAGAGTTCAAGACTATTGATTCCACTCCGGTGACATTACAGTTAATATTTTTACTATGTCCCAGGAACAGCTTTCTAGAATATTCGGCATGACCTTTCTGGCTAATGTTTCGGATGCCATTGCAGGGTCCATCAGGACATAGGATATACTAATACGTAAGCCTGCAGGATTGATCCTGTGATGGTATTCGAAACGTTCATTAGAAAGGTCCTGCACTCGCGGCAGAGTATTCCAAAAAACTGTGTTACTGTATAATATTACAAATATATTAGAAACATTATGGAAATAAAGAACACATCATAATTTATTGGGGTAATATGGAAAAAGTCGAATATAAATTCAAACATGCTATCACAAGATTCTAAAATCGAGAAGAACTGCACTCGTTACAGGATTTCCAATGGATTGGATGACTTTGGAATGAATAATGGGAATCTGTAAAACGCGAATATATGCCGGCAAGATCGAAAAACTGAGTCATTATAAATAATGCAACAGCGAGCGGCGGCAAGACAGTAGAATTTGACAGCTGGCGAAAACCATAGAAAACATGTGATCATCAGACTAACGGCACGAATAAAGATTTCCGCAGATGTATGAAATTCAAATCACGAAGTAGTGTTCCAGCTAAAGTTTATGTCCAGTGAGTTGCACGCAAGTTGTACGGAAGTACTGGGCAGCTGGCAGTCCAAGAGTCCAAGGTCCCAAGAGGACAATGTAGCAGCCAAAACAGGTCAAAAGGCCTAAACAAATATGAAAAAAAAGAAGAAGATTTGTGTCCAATAAAAGTTAGGAATTATAACAAGTGTACAATATCATAAGTGTTTAGCATTGCGACGAATCTCATTTACATTCCACGGATTCAACTAAATAAATACATCCGATAAAATCTCCAAAAAAGTTTGCCCGAGTCTCGACCTCCGGGGAAATCTCACAGCCGACTCCAAATAAGAATTGTATTTCCCTATTAATTACCATTTTCGTGAAATTTTTACTGAAGTATGGCCACTGCGTATATTTTAATGTACTTTCAGATCCTCTGTTTTTAATCTTGAAACGTTCCAATGAATAAAACATAATATTTTTTTATTATTCCGCGAATTTACGAATATCTGTATTCGTAACATGTTTCAATTGAACTTTTTTCCATTTATATTTAAATAAAAGAGAAATATGTGCAAATTTCTTTTTTTTATATATATATCTGCTATCATATTCATCCTGTTTTCTCTTTGACTCAATTATCACCACAAACAACCGCTGCCTGCAATGCATGTCATCATTATAGTAAGATACGGGACCATCCCTGTAATACTCTTTTCCTAACTGTTATCGTTTTTTCAGTTAAGGTTAAGGTATTCGACTTCGGTCTTGCTGTAAAAGTTTTTCGATTTTTTCCTCATTTTTATGGTTTTCTGGGTATTCTTAAATATATTTCAAACGGCGTCCATGTATTTCATACAAAATAGAGTAAACGTCAATGGACGGAGTGCAATGATATCCTCGGATTTATTCCTTTGGAAAGCCAAAAAAAGAGAAAGTGCACAATAAATTTAACAAAAAATCAGATAAAATGTACCTATCATCCACTGTAATATTCCGACATGTCAAAAGAATAACAGGAATAATTAATGTATAGTAAAAATGAATTAATAATTGATGTACCTATAGTAAAAATAATTAACATATTTATTACGAAATAAAAACTCAAAAATCTCAATAGCTTATGATTAAATAAAGTAAATTGATAAATAATGTAAATTAAATCACTATGATTAAATAAAGTAAATTAGTATTTCAAAATGTCAAAGGAATATAAAATATTTATTTTGAAGACTGGTACATAGAAATACAGCATACCGACAGGTACTATTGTGAACACTATAAATAAATATGAGTCGTGCTTTCTCACTTTAGAAAACAATCAAAAATCTTTTAATGCAATTAACACTACTAATTTATTTTGTAATTTTAGCTAAATTTCGTAGTTGCTTCACCTTATTTAATTCTGTATGGTGGTCTTAATATCCAATAGATTCACTAGTTTAAGTAGAACACAAACTCAAACTGCCGTTCGCTTTCTAAGCTATTAGCTTGTTAAACTAGTTCCTCGTTCCATAAATTATCTGCGCGGACACCGTACCTAAATGAATTATGTAGAAAATATTGTTTATAAATGTGTATTTTTTACTAACTAAATATTATACACTCATGTCGAAATATTCTACAAAATTTATACATAAACTGATGAATGAAAGCCTTATCAATTGCCTCCTTTTTTGTGTCCATTTTTATTCGCCTCCGCGTGTTTCCGCCGAGCTTATCAGTGCAACGGATTTAAGGGCAGCATCTAGATTCTCCTAGGTAACCAATGTGGTAAGGCGACATAATAGATAAATGCATACCTCTCAAAATGACGATTTATTTAATATCTATTAAAAAATATAATAACCTTTCTTGGAGGCATATTTGACTTTCCATATTATTCATAAATGCCGTTGCTTCTGTGGAAATATAAATCGATGCTAGATGGCGTTGGTCAAGCACGAGTAAGACTGCGCCTCCGCCGGCGGAAAGAAATATATATTTGAACATTGTAACAATTGCTCTAGTTTGATTGCGAATGAACGGATATATAATCGATAAGAAAATGTATAATCATATTTTTTCCGGGATTTCACCAGTTCATATTCTTTTCGCGCGTTATTTGTGACGTGGAAGAACCACAAAAGACTTCTCAAGATATCTGCAAAAAAGGCGACACGAAGATCCTTGTGATCGGACAATTTTGAGTGCCTTCGAAGTTGAAGAGGATAAATAGTTTATCACATGTCAGTAGTCATTTGTGGGCGTATTTGGTTTACTCATGTATGCTTTTTAGAGAGAGGAAACGTAATTTCACATTTTTTGCATTATAATCATATTGAAAGGTATTAATTGAATATTAAATTCACCAGCGGATGGCTATTTACACGCTGCCCGCCTACATTGATACACACTGATTAATTCATTTTATACCTTACGGTGTTCGTCTAACAATTACAAATGTTCATATAATCTCTTGATTAATTTGTAAAATAGATAATACGCGGCTGTTTAGAATTTACTGGTCAGAGTTCTCTGAGATATTCTGCTATGTGTATACAACTTTTCCGAACGTGTTTCAAATTATGTTACAGGGTTATTATTACTTTTTACTTATTTTTTACTTTTTAGTACATTTAAATAAAAGCGTATTTTTTCAATTATCGTAATAACCGTTGTAATCTGTTTACAGGTTTCTTTTCCTGTCTTTTTGTGTGATTTTTGACAAATATAATACAGTTTTCCGTAACTCGAACATTTCGCACCGGACTATTGATTGAAAAATGTCATTTTAATGATAACATTTGAAAATCATTCTCAATCGTCCGAATGCAGTTACAATGATTTTGTCGTATACTATGTACACCTAGACACTTGCTATTTATCTAGCTGGGCTCCATTCACACGGGATTGGTTCCATTCACAACTTTCCTACAGCTTTTGCTTTCCTGACAAGCCATCTTTCTGTAAGCCAACTGCCTGATAGCGGAATATACATAAATTCTTCACATGGTAAAAACATCAACCTTATCAATTTAATACTGTATTTGAACAATATTTTAATCTAGTGGGTTCACACTCCACCACCACACCATTCCTAGAAATTATTTTGAATATTCATTTTATTTTTAAGTACAATTAATTTTGGTTTTAAATAAAATTGGTGGATTTTAACACTTGAAGACCTAATGCATGTTTTTGAAAACGCAAAAAATACCTCATAATTTTTTTTAGGATGTGGGCTTTGTTAGGTAATCGGCTGTCGGGCAAATGTTGAGTTGTCTGGCACCGAATCCACCTGAAGTATCAACCGAGTAAAATAAAATAGTTCATTGTCATGTATGAATCTCTATTTAAAAACAAATGCCTTAAGTTTTCTCAATTCTTTATCTTTACAAAATTCAATTTTTCTCTGCCACTAATTCTTGCAGCCTATTACGATTGTCGTTTCATGCCTTCAAAATTTTTAGAGTAGCCGGAAATATTTAAAATAAGATTGTCGGACACCTTTCTTGATAGGCAATTTACTTTAGTTTAATTTAATTTAGGTACATACTATTTATCAATATAAATTTTATACGTTCTATTTAAAAATTTCTACTGATAGCTTTATTAATTTCTAATGCTTCTAGATTAAAATAAAATACAAATCACTTTGTTTTCACTACTTTATTAGATTATACAATCTACGTGTTTCGAGAACAATGTTCTCTTCTTCAGGATTGTTCGTGTACTAAAAGTGAAAAAAATAAACTATAATATAAAATAATATAATATAAAAATAAATAAGTGTGTTACGGCGAAGGGGAGGGTGACGGGGGACGGGTCGGAGCTTTTAATTATGGAAGGTCATCTCAAGGGGATGGAATCTTAAGCGGAAAAATATTCAAAAGTGGGTTGTGCACAAATTTAGTCTGGTTATTTATTATAAATGAATTAATATTAACACTTTTCCTCATTTCGAGTATTTCTAGATTATTTATTTGTGGGATCTTATAACTAATATATAAAAAATTTAAACCTGTAATAATATTAAATGTATGGTCATATTCTATTTAATTTTTTGCAAAATCAGATTTAACATTGCTAGATAAAGCTTTGATGAGTTCTTTAACCCTAGTTTCAAAATTTATTTTTGTTTTACCAATACAAAAATGATCACAACCGTTACAATTAATCTATTAACTCCTAATTTTCATGGTAGGATCATCGCTGTCTTTGTAATATAGTATGTATTTTTTTAATTTGTTACTCGTATAAAAGGCAGGCTGCATTGAATTAGGAATATTTTTAGTTATGATGACATCCCATAATTAACAGCTCCGCCCCCCCCTCCTCCTCCTCACCATCATGTAAACACACTTACGTAGTTTACCTTTTTAAATTTTAGTACACAAACAAACCTGAAGGAGAGAGCATTGTTTTCGAAACATGGAGATTGTATAATCTAATAAAGTGATGAAAACAAAGTGATTTGTGTTTGATTTTAATAATAATGTCACCAGAAAGTTCAAATCTTCATTCAGAAGAAAAAATATTCTTCGAACAAATTTGTGGCATTGTATTATTATCAGTCCCTGTATTATTATTATTTGATAATATACAGAGCCACAAATTTTACACAAAAATGGAACAGGTTTGCCATTTAACAATCGAGAATCATTAGAAATTAATAAAGCTATCAATAGTAATAGCCAAATAATAAATAAACAAATAAGTTTATTATATAGTCCGGTTTTAAAGTTGTTCCCTCTCTCTTTGCTTAACCCCTCCCCTTTCCTCCTCCCCACCTAGTTGACATTCTGTCCCTCCCTGTATTCTTTCCCTATGTAAATGCTTGTACTTAGATTAGTCAATATTATATTATCCTGATGAAGGTTGAGACCAACAGAAATTAGTTGACGAATATATAGTAATAAGTGGTTTAATACTAAATATTGAATTTTATTTTTAAATTTTCATTAAAATTGACATTTTGGGACAGAATCAGAAAATATTACTTTTTAAAATTATACAGCATAGCTAATGGAAATTAAAAATACCATAAATGAAAAAATCATTAAGAATTTTTTTTAAAAAAGAATTCAAGAATTAAAGAAATGAAGCGTTACGTAAAAAACTAACGACGTGAACTAAATAAAAATAGTAAATTAATGACACCATCAAAATTTCTAAGAATCACAAATAAAATCTGAATAGCCATTAACTATAGCAACAAATTATTATTAATATGTAATTTCCATATAAGATAATTCTATTTAGATAACCGTAACAATATTTATATATTTTTTTATATAATACTAAAAATAATTATTCTATTATATTAAAAAAAGAAAATACATTCAGCATAACTACGTACGACTATCGAGCCTTTCTTTTTCTAATACGGCCTGTGATAAAGAGATTGTTAATAGAGGGCAATATTAAATACTTCTTACTCACTCACTGTCACATCTACGATCATCCGAGAATCATACGGAAATTGTGTGTGATATCATCACCTTGCGGAAATTACCTTCTGAGCTTTGTATGATTCCACTTGTAAATTATCACAAATACAGTGGTTAAAGTTGACATATATATTTGTGTATATTTAATGATATTTTGTTATCGATAAATTGCTTCATAGTATTTTAATATTTTTACCATTTACAATATGTTTGAAGGAAAATGCAATTATAAATTTCATTAACATTTAATGAAGTGCCATTAATACGATTTTATTGTAGGTACAGCTGTAATTTAATGATTTTCTGTTTTTTTTGTAAATGTTATCTGTTTAAACTGGACAGCCGTGATGAAGCTCTCAGACGTAGATAAACAGACCTGAATAGAGCTATTTCGATATATCGATTTTGCCATTTTCGTGACATAGCGGGAAAGCCAAGTTCATTGCAAAGGTCAAATAATGCATACCGTTATGCATGAAGCATACAATGACCAACTGTATATTTCGTGAAGTAACTTTTTCATATTATTTTTCGAATTGTGGCGTTCGCATCCAGTAGCTCTAATATTTGAATAATATGTATTTTAAAACATTGTTGTACATGTTGTAACTATAAATTAGAACCGTCTATATTTCTTCACAGTTTGTTTATGCCAGACAATAGATTTTTCATTTGGTACCAATGACAAATTGCGGCGGTGCATTTGCCGGGACTAGCCTTCGAATTTATTCGTATATTCATCCGAATTAAGCGTATAAAAGTCATGTTTAAGTATCAGCGGGAGGCATTATAATTGAATTGAAATATGGTTTCTATATCGCATGTAAGGGAAAATATACCTAGTGTACCTAGTATTTATATGATTATATTCATGTGTATCTTATATGCGTATGACAATTCCATGACTTTCTTATTAGTTGTAGAAACGAAGGCACCTTTCCTATAATTCAATATTAGGGTGTGTCACTTAGTGATAGTAGATAGTTATCAAAAGTTATCAAAAGTTGCATTGCATTTATAGTTATCAAAAGTTGCATTGTAGATGGTTATCAAAAGTTGCATTGCATTTATAACTACACAAAAATGCAAAAAAAAGTTGCAATTCAAGTATACTTTTGGCTGGTTCTAGCGAGCCAAATATTCTGGAAATGTCGGTTTTTAGTGATTTTTCAGAGGTAATAAAAGTGCTGTTTTCTTCTACATATTTTTATCAGATTACTTAATATCGTTATTATATATATAAATAATATACTAAAACAAAAAATTACTACAAATTTTAAGCTGAATTATTTTTAAAAAATATTATAAAACATACAAAATTTTCCAAAGAAAGTATTTTTAAAGACAGCAAAAGTTATTTTCTAGAATGAAACATTGGCATAATTTCCTAGAATTCTGCTTGGCTGCAATAAAACCTTTTCTAACTGTTTACCCTACGACAGAACCTGCAGCTACAGTCATCAATTTAAGGCATCCACACATTTCCCTACCACACACAGTCAGTAGATTTCTATCTACTGACTGTGTGTGGCAGGGATTTTGGAAAATCGGACATTTCGTTCGACGAAAACTGTCCTCAGCTCTTTACTTTATAAGTACATAGCTCAAAAGCGGTAGTTCAGTTAGTATAAGATTCTCATCCTGCCAGGAAATCATGTCGTAATAATGATCGCTCTCAAAATTGATTTGTGGTGTCACAAAAGATCTCGACAATGATTTTTGCGAGGCACGAGCTTTCAAAACTCTCGCATACCCTATTTTATTACAATTTTGTTGTCATTTGTCAACATTTGATGCCTCCCTGATATCACTCAGTGTAGCCGAAGCAATAGCAGCGCCTGCTCTGATCGATACGCCATAACGATCACATACTTCCGACAACTTTTCGAATATTTTGTACTTTCTCAATTTTCTCTTCCTTTAACTATGTTTCCAATACCTATGCATCTGAAGGTTCTTTGGTCTTAAAGAAATGGCTGGTCTTTAATCGGAACAATTTTATTTTGTCCACATTTACAAGAAGAATAATTTTTGCATTTGCACGCAGCAATCTCAAAAATAATTGTTGATTTATATAAAGTTTTCTATTTTATCTAAATATGATTGACTTTTTGGTTCTTTGTTGAATTTTTTCGAGAGTTGCCTATATTGTTTGCAATATGATAATAGAAGCTGGCTCACAATGCTTGCATTTTTCCAAACTTCAAGAACGGTTCGAGCCACTTAAGAAGTGATGACTTTTGCTTGTGGTTCTAAACTACTTGACTGTTTCATTTCATGACGCACCCACTCATAATGTCGCCAAACATATCCATAAGTTGGTAACATAGTACTTTTGAATTTTTCGGGATATTTCTCAAAAATACGTAATTTCGTACGACCTCTGGTTTATTTTGAACTTGACGGATTCGATGCCATTATGATTCGTTTCATGAATGAATTAAACACTTAAATTTATTACGAATAATATGTAGAAACTTTACGTCGGTTGAAAACAAGTAAACTAATAAATACAACCGTTCGGTATGGAGTCTGACCTAATGAGGCACGCATAACGGGAGCGCGACCCGAAACAAGCCGAAATTGCCCGAACGGGGGTAGGTATTTAAGCTAACAGATTATCAAAATGAACTTAAATATGGCGTTTTCCTTATGCTGGCAATATTATTATTAGAAAAAAGCATTTAATCACTAAGACAATTGATAAATATAAAAAATATATCGTTCTGGTTGGAACGTTATTTTGCAACTTGTTCTATATTTCAAGGCCGTTTAGCTAGCCAAAAGTACCAGTCTTAAGGAAAACTGTAAATACAGCATTTAATAACATATAAAAATTCAACTTTTGAGAACTATTAAATTTGAAAAATCTAAAGTTGAACAAAGTGACACACCCTATTCAATATACCTATATTTCTGTACTTCATAAGTTTATTTTTTGTATTTCAATTTTCTGTTAGCCACCATGATAAATTGTCCAAACGGGAAAGGGCCATAATGTTAAAAACGTGACTAAGAAGGTCGACTCTGTTTAAAAAAAAAAAACGAGGTCGATGATCGGATGATATTCATATGAGAAATTTTTAGTTTTAAGCCTACGTGTGTAATAATCTGCAAATGTCACATGCAACAACGTCGCAATGGATTTCCACTTTTTCTAAACCATGGATGTTCAAGTTAGGTAAAAGAAAACATCATGCGTAAATTTTAAATCTTCAATTTCACTGTTCATCTACAAGAAGTCACCGGCACACTCTCGCACATTTAAGCATTTTTTTAAATAACATGGCATGATAAAGTTGCAAATGCTTTTATTGTTGGCACCATTATCACCTATAACAATCTAACCTAAAATTTACTTTCATGAGAACTGAGAGAAAAGTAGCCTAAGCAATGTGAGTATACAATTCTGAAGTCTGAATACACGGATCTTTGTTCTACGCTATAGCTATTGATGAGGAAGTTGGCCGAAAAGAGCCGCTCCGCAATGTGGTGTATTGCATGCTCAGCAATATGAATTGCTGAATTGCAATACTCTTCAATTGCATATTCAACAATATGCAATTCTGAAGTCTCAATACACGAATCTTATGTTCTATGCTATAGCTATCAATGAGGAAGTCGGCCGGCAAGAGCCGCTCCGACTCTATACTCCGACAGGTATGTATTATAGTAACAAAAGTTAGCATTAAGACACACCCCTTGTGATTGATGGTCGAGGGTCTAAAGGATATTAGTTAGTCACGTTTTTATAGCAAGTTGTTAGAGTTTAGGAATAAAGAGTCGAATACAGAGTCAATACTTAATGGTACGGTTAATGTACGCTTTAAATCGTAAATATTCGGGCTTTAAACTGTAATATGTCATTAAAATATACAAATGTATGTTTAATAACTAAACTTTATAAAGACACTAACGTTATATGTCACGATTGGTATGTGAATTAGTAGTTTTATTCATTCACTGTTTCAACACTCACAGTCAAAAAATGGAACGAAGAACATCGTAACTTTGAAATCGTTGTGACAACAGTCAAACGGGTTCGACCCGAATCTTCTGACACTTAAAGTTGACAAAACAAAATTGGTCTACTTCAGTCCGTCATAAACAGAACAGTCAAAAAATAATTTGGGTGTTTTATGTACTGCATTACAAGACCAATGACTCTTGCCAAATATTTGAATTTGTATCAAACAAAATATTTACGTATCATGATTGATACGTTTTTATGGTGGGATAGGTTGTCGTTACTTTCATATATTTTATAACACTTCGCTATAATTTAACAAAAAACTATGTCTTTGAAATTAATGTACTATGTTTATTCAAGGTGAAACTCAAAACGGATATTCACCTTTGTCCTTTTGAAGATTAATTATTCTTCCACAGATATTTTTATGATTATTTTGTGTGTAAATTATATTATGATATAGTTATATTAACTTATTAATAATAATAATAAATTTAGTATTCTGTATCGAAAATATTTCAGTATTTTGTGGACTTGAACTTAAAATATATGAAATTTTTCTGGAAATATCTGGCTTTAAAATTTTTCGCAATTAGAAATGCTCACATTTATTGACTGCTAATTTTGCGACTAAAATAAATCACGAAATTTTTATTATACTTACGGATTTTTTGAATTCTTTGCTGGCTGAATATGTCTATGTGTATATGTCAAAGCTTGATCGTGGTTTAATATATACCTGTATATACATTGTAAAATAATAAATTTTCGAAAAATTAATTTTTGAACGTACCGTGTAGATATTATTAAAATTTATGTTTGTTTTAGTTAGGTACGGAAAATATTCTAACATTAGTATTTTTTTGCCTGCCATTTGCCATTTGCGTGGGAATGCTAGTGAATAATGGCAAAGCGCTAGTGTCGCATAGTATAACAAATTACAGTAATGAACTTAACCCGATCTTAAGGAATGGGGCTGGGTCACAGCAGAATAGTGTGTCCCCTCGTGTAAGTTTAAGACACATTTATATCGCAGTTAAAGTAATATTTCTTGTATAATCAAGTCCCCTTGTAAATAAAACGTATTTTATTAATATTATTATTATATTATAATATTAATTTTAATTAATTTAAACTTTGTATAAATTACCTGGAGTAAATTTACGTCTACCTGTTTCGTTACCGCTGTTTTTTAGTCAGGACGGACACACACTAATTATCCATTACACATTTTGGTAAACAAGTTAATTTTTGAACGAGGCCGCAGTTATCGTGAAGGTAATTGAAGGTAATGATTGAATGCGTTCGTCCTGACGAAGATACAGTGGTGTCGAAACCGGCAGACGGAAAGTCAGTCCAATTGGTTTATACAAAGTGTTAAATTAATAAAAATTAATAATTATCTCGAACCTCAAAGTTAACGTTACGAACATCAAAAATAACAAAAAAAAAAATTACATCATACGTTATTTTAAAAAAATGGTTCCAGACCAAGTATCGTAAAAACGTATTCTTGTAATAAATTGTGATTTTTTTTACTAAGGCATTATACATTTTAAGAAAACTTATTATTTTCTTTTCACAATTGTTTTAAAATTTACAAGCTCGTAGAATTTTTTTATAACCAACCGGAGCACCAGGTAGTTTACCAAAAATTTACGTTGGTTCATCTCTATGTACAATATTGGTGGTTATTATGCATTAATTTGTATGTATCATGTAGTATTTTCTTTGCCAATGCATCAAAAATAATTTTTTGAAGTATTTATTTTTAACTACATTGAATAAACAAATTGTTTCCCAAAATATCTATCTATCATCTATCTCTAAGGTAATTAAATTTTTAAATTTTAAATACCGCAGAGATTTGTAGAAGTACTATAATTTTATGGTTCTTATAAATTGAACATGATGGATGACTCCCGTCATTAGACATAAGAATAGATATATAAATATTATACGCGATAGTAAAACAAAATGGTTACATTTAAATAAGACTTCAATAATTTTGTCACATTACTTAAACCATTACATTATATTCCACATTATTATTTATATTATTATTATTACATTATAGTCACATTACATTACATATTTAAAATGTATTTGCGCCGAGCACATAATAACTGAACCATAATAATTTTCATTTTATTTTATATTTTGATTTTCAAGCTGTTTGATGTTACGCGTCGCAACGTGACTTTACAAAAACGTATTAATATCGATCAAACAAAGTTCTTCATCTTCGTTTTGCTTCCGGTGAAAACTTTCGTTGTCGTGCAAATGTGGCTAATTGTGGATGACAAAAAATGATGTATTTGTAAATGTATTATGTAAATGATGTATGACAAAAAATGATGGACCCTGCAATGGAATCCGAAGCGTCGGCCAGAGAGATCACATATACATGGTAGAATATCCCAGAAAACTATACATAGATGATGTATTTTCGTTCCAAAAGTGGATTGTGTTTCAAAGTTCTAACCAGGTCTGTCCACCATATTGGTGACATGGATTGCATATCTGAGGATTCG
The DNA here is from genome assembly GCA_016648135.1 of Agrypnia vestita. Classification (NCBI taxonomy): domain Eukaryota; kingdom Metazoa; phylum Arthropoda; class Insecta; order Trichoptera; family Phryganeidae; genus Agrypnia; species Agrypnia vestita. The sequence goes on along the minus strand of JADDOH010023165.1, from coordinate 92,480 downwards.
GAGCCGTTTAGTCAATTAACTAGTATTTAAGAACGTACGTTGAACTGTGTTCAATTCCATAATAATTAAGTAGGGAGCTTGCGTTGCCAGAACCAGATTTTCACGCTGCATGTTTCAGTCATGGAGATATTTCAACTATAGAAAATTATCGATGAAGCTTCTTTCTGACTGGGCTCATTTTTTTTTTTATGTCTTGCCAGATCTTTCTTAGATCACCTGTAGCAGAGACTGTATCAGTTTTTTCTCTTAGTATCTACTTCGCAATCTAGTTTCGGTTGTTATTATTACTATACCTGGTGTTCGCAATTACCGATTCTTGGTCTGTTATTATATTTTTAATGGCCATTATTTTTGTTCTGTCTGGATTTTTTGCGAGGCCCACATTATTATTATTTTGTTGATTGAAGGTTGAAGATAACCTTATCAGCACCGTCAACGCTATTTTTTAAAAGGATATTAACTTCAGCATGGCGCAGGATAGATATTAATTTTATACCAAAAGCAGTTTTCCTAAACTATTCTCAGAAGACACTCAGTGTTGATAATCAATTTCAATGGAGGCTACAGCGTCGGTATAATTTTTCTTTCCGATGCCGATATAGTGTTATGTACATACTATAGAGTTGGCTAAAAAGATAAACGAATTGTTTCTAAAAGGCTTTTCCACGGTTTTTCCCACTTCATTGAGTCGGATGATTTTTCAATTTGATTTTAATTTTATTTAATATTTTTCAGTGCATTAACAATTCGAGGACATAGCATGCATGTAAAAAACGTATAGGTATACAGCAAAGCTCTTACCAAAAACCTTTTGCGTGTCTTAATGTATATCTAAACAATGTTCAAAAAATTAAAAATTATTACAGCGTGACACAAATACAATGAGAGACAAATCATTATAATATGAAAAAATAAGCGTTATAAATAAGATATTTCAAAAATTTAAAAATAAATCAGGGTTAAAAAATAATAAGTAAACAATAACGTAGATAAATAAGCAAGTAAATTATATATTTAATGAAATTTTAATCAAAACAGTATACATGAAATAAAAGTAACTAGGAACATAAAAAGGAAATATACGTAAATATTAAGCATTGCATTATACACGAATATAGGAGTATTCAGTGACAGTAATAATTGTGACAAATACAATATACTGTATACAAATATAATAAAAAAGTTATTTTATGAAAACGTACCGTAGAATAGTTTTGTGTGGCTTGCAAATATGTCCAATTGATTTATCATCATTATGCTGTATGAATAATGTATGAAATCTGAGTGAAGTGTGCGATTGCTATGGTAAGTATCAAGACAGAACGTTTCGTACTTTCGTAGTTATCTGATGCATGCGTGAAGGTCAGCGTGATGTCGATTAAATTTTATTTATAATTTTTTAAAGATACACGAGATCAGCAAATTCACGTCTCGTTTAAAGACTTTCTGATCACTTTATTACTACGCAACTCACTCAGATTCCAACATATCATTGTGAGTTGCATACTAAGGGTACACATTGGAGAGTCAAAGAAAAAGAAAATATTGACAAAACAGACGGATGTATTAAATGGGCTTATGATGAAATAGTCTGCTTCCGAAGCCGAAATTCAAAAAATATTTTCAAGTAGTTGTTCGTACCCGGCGTTGCACGGATTAAGGATTAATTTGAAAATAAATTTGTGGGGGGAAACAAAGGTTTAATTCGAACGGTATATATTTGCATTGAAAATATATCAGGGAGAGGAGAAAAGGTAAAAGGGGAGGGAGGAAATGCCACCTTTGTCACCTGCCGGGTCCTAAAGAATAAGTTTACAAATTTTGAGTCCGATCGGTCAAACGGTACAAATTTGCATCGAAAATATATAAGCGGAGGGGCAGGGTTAAAAAAATAGGGGGGAAATATCGCCTTTGTTACCAGCCGGGTCCTAAACCATAAGTATGCAAAGTTCAAATCGAATCGAATAAACGGTATAGGTTTGTATAGAGAACAGACAGACAGACAGATATTGAGTTTTATAGGTTTAGATTAATTCAATCACCTTTCGGAATTTCGTCTCTGCTAACTGTTATTTGTATTATTATACTTATAAAAGTTACTTTCTAGTGTATTTGTAAGTGAAGCACTTTCGATCCGTTTATATAATACTTAGCTTGCTTAGCACAGACTAGTGTAGGAGTGAGAGTGTATAAATAAGTATTCTATTCCTGGCACACTTGAACCGTGTGAGAATTTTGAGTAGACGCCGGAAAGAGGTTTCTTTCAAAATATAAAATAAAAGTACGCGACCGCCCCCGGACGCGGATTCAACCCCCTCTCCTCCGCCTCGAGTCTGCAGCTTAAAAGTGCAGCAAATGAACAAGTCTTTGGAATGGAGGCTTTGTCTCCGGGGGAAGTTCTCGTTTATTTAATTAACCGGAAAGTGGCAACTTCGCGGTGGCGGCGGAGGGCTCGCTCTTATCTCTCGTATCTCCCTGTACCGGAAGTTCGGTCCGACTCGCCCTGATTTATGCGATGTAGCCTTATTTTTTGCAGTCTCGCAAAATACACGAGGCCAGGTCCGCAAATTCATTCTTAAATTAGTTATTTTGTTTCTGTAGACTTTTTATAAGACTACAGTACTTTGTAAATGTCTGTTTTATATATTTCGCAGAACAATTTAGTTTATTATACTTCGTAAACAATATTTATCTGAATATAATAATTTCGTAGTGTGTCTGTAGTTAACTTCCATCACTTGCTCGAATGACAATGTTAGATTATTAGAGTGTGACACGCAATTCAGCGTGTAGCTCAGGCAACAATAATAATAATAATAACTAAGAATTTATTGAAATCAATAATTATATATTTTATTGTTTGTCTTATACTTTTTTTACTAGATTTGTTTTGTTTTGTTGACAGGTTGTTTTTTATTTTTTTTATTTTATTAAGAATCCTTATTTACATATATACAGTAGGTACAATTTTTGGAATCGCCTCTTAACTAGCCCTTGGGCACTTTCCTAAGTTGCGGTGTGGTCTTGTAGCTGTGTAACAGATATTTAAAAGCATATGTCAAATAGTACAAACATAATAACAGATTAAACATAAAATACGTAATAACAATAATAATATTAAAAAATAATAATAATGAGCAGAAGAGGAAAAATGTTAATGGATGTATAGTACTGTAAGTGGTTTAAAACAAAGTATTTATTTTTATTTTTTATTTAATATAATGTCAAACCACAAAGTGCTTTCTTGATTTGAAAAATATATTATATTTTTACAAAAAAAAATAATGGTTATCTTAAACTTAATTTAAACTAGCATAAAAATATTATTTATCAATATATTTTATTTTTTGGAAATAAAAAAAATAAATACACTCCATTAAATAATTAAAAGATATTTGAATAATGAATAAGCGGCCTTGTACAGTTCCGTGATTATTACTCACAGAACTGTACAAGGCCGCTATAGCGCAATTGGATAACGCGCCTGCCCCGGATAGGAGATACGTGGTTCAAATCCTGGTAGCAGCCAAATATTTTTTGTGGATTTGATTTCTCTGTATTTCTCTCTAATCAATTAATTAATTTGGTTTTAAATTTCACGAAACTTTGTTCTGAAAACATTGCAACTTCACAATAAGAATTTGTTCTTGAATATAATGAATTACCTATTTCAGTAATATTTTTCACAACTGCCATTATTTAAATAAATTTAATTTAGTACGTACCAGGATCATTATAAATCAATTATTAATTTATTAATAGCTAAGGCTTCGAATTAATTATTAATGTCACATATTTCCACAATTTCTGGTATATTTATATAAATGTGTTAGGTCGTCCATGAACTAATGAATTCCCAGATTTTTTCTATCCATGGAAAGTTTTCTACGTTGCTTGCGTATAAAATTAATATGTCTTCAGTCTTCATATACATAATTTTTTCCTCTTGGTAGTATCATTTATACAATATCATTCGACAGTGCCACTTCTATGAATGGGAAATCATTCATGAATTCAAATGGTATTCAGATCGTCTAGCAATAAAATATCTTTGAAAGTTAATGTTCGTTGAAATCGAAAAAAATGCTTACATTATAATTCTTAGGGTAATATTATTTAAATTTTGTGCTACGAGTTTTATGCGGATCAAAAAAAAATTCTAAAGTGGTAGATGATTTTAAATGACGGTAAGCAATACACATGGATGATGGTGTTTTTATTGTAGGTGTAGGTAAGCGGCAGTGAACGGCGTCGTTCGAACTGTACTGATATGCGACGCATAGATGGCGTAATTCGAAGTTCTTTCCATATAACAACCATTTTTCATCTCATGCTTTTTCAATACTTGGCTAATGTAGTCTTGGGAAACTTGTACAACTCTTCAACGTCTTCATTTTCATGCTCCTTTTCATTCAATATATTATGACGTTGCCTAGCCGACAAGCCATTTCGTTTACAAAAAAATGCTCCTCGGACTTACATGCACATCAAGCTCCGACCGCCAGACGGTATTGCAATGAGAATATGGGTTCGTTGATTAAATAAAATCCAAAATTTTACTTTATATAGCTAGAATAATACACATGATACACATTGCTTTATGAAAGAGGTATATTGTAAGAAAAATCGAAATGTTGGCAATAAAATAACATTTATTCATTTAAATAAAAATGAATTCTCCTTAACTGTTCGAAGAATATGTTTACTTCTTCTGTATGAAGGCTTGAACTTTGTGGTGACATTATTATTAAAATAAAACACAAATTACTTTGTTTTCACCACTATTTCACCACTATTAGATTAAAAAATCTACATGTTTCGAGAACAATGTTCTCTTCGTCAGGACTCGCACATATTAACTGTTCGAAGAATATGTTTACTTCTTCTGTATGATTCTCCTTCTTTTCACATTCTCCTTCTCACAAGTTTAACGAAATTCAATTAATAAAAGTAAAGTTATTCCAGATTACGCAAATTGCACTACGATTACTTTAAATTTAGTTCAATTAAATGAAAGATAAATTTAGTGAAACTAAGATTTTCATACAAAAATAATATAAAGGTCTCATTTAAAGCCCATCATTGTATATTTAACAAACAAAATTTAATGATATCTAGTGCACCTTGATCAGTAAATTTCAAGCGATAGTTACAATTTAACTAACAATTAAAAATAAGGACAAGATAACATCCTATAAGACTGCTCCAATATCACCATAAAGTTGAAAGAAAGTTGAAGGTGACCCACCACATACCCTGGGCTGTTTTATGCGCCGAAGCGTCCATATCAGCCCAACACATTCGCCGCCTGGTTGGCATTATTTTATGCTAAAGCGTCCTCTCCGCTCGGCCTTGCGTCCCAGCATTACAAGAAACAAGACCAGGCGAGTCGGTCGCGCAAAACCTTCAATGTCCCATGCTAAAAGTCTTTATTTTTTAAGAGAGGTTTTAGAAAGTTTTTTTTTCGTTTTAGAAAGTTCTATAGCAGGTTCTGTGATAATTCTTGAATAAGACAACTTGAGAAAATGTTACTTGAATCCAGTGAAATTTCATATAGGTTATGTGTGCTCCCAAAGCGCAGCCTGTTCTGTCTCGTCAGTTCTGGACATCATTTATTTTCATCATATTATAAATCTTGGGAAATCCTCCGATTGTTTATATAAAAGTCGTGGCCATTATATGCCAGCTATGTTGTCACAAATTCTAGCGGTTCACAGGTAGCGGGCCCTTTATAACAAAAAAAACTACAAATTAAAAATAGTTGACACCTAATGACGTTAATAATATTTCAATAGTATCAGAATATGTTTGAATATTTACCCTTAACGGGGCCCAGAAGAGAGTATGTCTACATTTTGCCAGTCCGTGGCTCTCGCAATCTTAAAAATGATCGCCGGCAACTTGTAAAGCGAATAGACAATTTCTGTCTGTGCATAGGTGGAACGCATTACATGCCATAAACTAAAATACCGAGCGGCTGGTTTAAATATATCGAGTGGGGCAAAAACTTAACACACGGATTCGTCACGTCATAATATATTTTATATAGTAAACGAAGAGACATATTTTTTTGGCCATTCTATCCTCCTCAGACGTTGAAAGATTGCTCTCAACGATCCCATGTCAACTGCAATATGAATTAAGTTTTATTATCTTATTTTTCACAGAATTTTAACATATATTTTTAGCGGGTAAGTGATTGTGTACTGCATTGGTAGACTGAGGATCCTTCAAGGAGTTGGTTTATAAAGGAAATTTGCCACCCGACTTCACGTATATGACGTGGGAATATTTTTAAACCCACAGGCGCACAAAGGCTCTGCACAGTTCCATGTATCTATCGCAACTTTGTAGATCAGAGCTTTGGATAGAACCCCAATACACCCCTTCCACTATCATTTCATCCCTTGTATCTGTCAACAAATGATGTTGAGTACATACATCTTACTTGTGAGTGCAGTCGGGGATAAAGGGAATATGGCTATCAGCGACCGAGACCTGGTGAGCCGCATCGAGCCCCTGATTGGTTGATATCGCACGATGCGTGCGGCTAGAGGTGCGACGGCTCTGGATCACCACACACTCAAAGTTAGGTATTGAGGTTTACTGAATATAACAGGCGAAATGGTGAACGGTACAACAATCACCGATGAAATAGTGGCAGGTACATAATGATAGGACAACGAACGCGCTTAGCGGTCGGCTGGTCAAGCTTTCGAGATCTTTGTAAGAATAATAGAGTCATTCACCAGAGGGCTCTAGCAGTCCGTGTGTCCTCCATATATTCATATATTCTTCAACCTTCCATTCCGACTGTACCGTGTCTGTTCTGCATAATACCGATCATCAGTAATGTACAAGATACCATATACAAAGTATTTGGAATACAAAATGCAAGATACTTTAAAATCAAGTATTTCAGATACCAGATACAAATAACTTTCTGGAATGGTATCTGAAATACTAAATACAAAATACGTATCTTCCAAATACTTTTTAAAGATAAAATTTTTTCGTAAGAAAACACATTTTATTGAATGTAAGTTTATTTTTTATGTGAATTATTTACCAATAAATCGTGTTGATCGCGCAAATGTGATAAGATAAAATATTATATTTTTAAGGTTTTATTGAGACTTAAGTAAAACCAGTTCTTCAAATAATATGAGGTCGCTCATTTTTCTTCGATGAGGTCACATTATAGATACATCATTGGAAAAAAGTATCTTCGAAATTTTAGTATTTACAAAATATTAAGATACCAAAAGAATGTATCTAAATGCAAGATACAAGATGAATATTCAAAAAAGTATTTCAGATACAAGATGAAAATACATATTTTGCATCTTGTATCTGTATTTCAAATACTTGTATCTTAGATAAGTCACATCTCTGCCGATCATCTATTTGCCGATATTATTTGCCTTAACCTTTCAACATCCCTCATTGAACCTTACGATCTTCGTTGGAGGTCGATCCAGGATTCTTGTATTTTTCTTAATCTTAATCTTTAAATTATTGTATTTTTTTCAGATTTAGTTGTCGGCACAGTCGTTCTTGTTCAGTTTTTTCTTTTTTCGAGTCTTTCGACCACTTTTTTCTCGAGGTTTAAAATTAAACATTGCACCGATAAATCAAAGGATTTATATCCCATTTTAAAATTTATGTATTATAAAAAATACTTAATTACTCAAAATGCGAGATAAGCGCTTTGTAAAAAACAAAAACATAAAGTAACATTTTTAAAATATCCTTCTAGTGCCAGCCTGTTTATCGTTGGTGGCACGTGTTTCAAAATTTTAAAACTCTCGTTACACAGTGGTTTCACCATATGTTTTGTTTCATTTTCTTTTCACAGTCACACTTTGTTGTTTTATTTTCGGCTTCACGGCATTGCAAAGACTATATAGAATTCTGTAACTTAATTTTAATAATTAGTGACACTATTGTTTTTTGGATAGGATATGTTGAATTTTATAATAATTATATTTTTATATTTATGATAATTAATTTTAATTATTACAAATATGGGTATTTATTATTTCAATTGATTCTGCAACATTTTTAAAATATTGATTGTATTATTTGTATGTATCTACTTATATTATTTAATTAATTATACCTACATGAAATGAATCAAAAAACATATGTAGATAATATATTTCCAATAATTGCGAGTAATCAAGAACTTCAGCAATAATATTTAAAAGTAATTTAGAAAACAAAAAACAAAAGACATTGCTCATTTTGATATTTTGACGTACCTATATATAACACCCTTACGATGGAAAGATTTTTCCGAAACATTTACGTGTAATATTATAATATTCAAATATTATAAGTAGATACATACAAATAATACAATCAATATTTTATTTATATTTATAGTAATTAAAAAACCTTTAATATTGCAAAAAAACTAAAATTTATTTATGTTTCAGTAGGTCTTTACGATTAAGAATTTTGTTTCCTTTCTTCAATTTGAGTTTCAAATAGTTTATTCTTTTGATCACTTGGTACACTTATAAAAAATAAAAATAAAATTTGGTAGCGTTGCTAAAAAGATAAAGAAAGTTATTGATCTTTACGCTTATTCAATACAGCGGAAATGATAAATAATTAAAGTATTTCTTTATTCCTTTTTCTCAGCCTTAAATAAAATATAAAATATATTTAAAAATTAGTAGGTAGTTGTACCAAATAATAAGATCTAATACAATTAGACGGGTATAGAAAGAAAATTCTCTACAAAAAGAGAGTAGCAAAGCTCTTGCATTTTATCTTCGTTCAAGAAAATTGCATTTCCTCCTGAGTATCAAGCTCAAGTTACTCTAAGCTTTAAAGTTTCGCAACAATAACTTGATACAAATATACGGGGATACAAATTTTGTAAAGTTTAACACAGTGTTGAATAAACTAGCACATCTGCATAGTTCCTTAAAGGCTTCATATGTAAGAGCAAGGTTTCTCGCCTCTATTTGTTCATATTTAATACAAAATATTATATCTGCTTCGCTTCAGTGTAAAAAGATAAAGTTTACAACATACCTCACATAATAAGTAGGAAAAACATAGAGTTTTAATATTATAAAAAAGATTTTTAAAGATTCTATTTATACAGTAGTATTCATCAGTTGACTATAGCGCCGATACTAGATATCACGTTGATAGGCACGTAGAACTCAGATTAAATATTCATTTTTTCAGATCAGGTGAAGAGATCAAATAAAACAAAGTTTCTATTATTTTTTAATTTTTATGCTTCAACAGGCCAAGAGGCCCAATTATAGAAGAAAAATACATCAAAAATACTCAGGCTTGATTAAATCACATAAATTAAATGTACCCTCACCGGGAATCGAATCCGGAACCCTTGGTGTGAGAATCAGTGTCTTGCCCACTGGACTATGAGGATCGCCAGGATCTACTCGTTCCATTTCTTCCAAACTTATGAGAAATGGAAACCAATTTATAATGTAAAAATAAATGCCTAAATGTAAAACAACCCAAATGCAGCAAAAATATATTTATAAAGCCATTAATTACTATAATAACTTACCTATCGAGATACGATGCATCAGTAATCCTTCAGAGCAAATCAAAAAAATTAAAAATTTCCTAAATTCAAACTTAAATTCATAAATCATTTAAACTTATAGCTTTTTTCAAAATAACTCCAATACTTTCATTATCAACTTATCTTTTTTACCGTATTAATAAATAACTTGTATATACTACCTATAAGAACTGTGTCTCTTTCATCAGACTCAAGAGCTTCTCTTCACTGATGAGGTCCTACATGAGTATAAAGTATTTTAAAAAAATGTTAATCTAATATGTAAATATATAAGAACTGTATTTGTACTATATATTAAATAAATAAAAAATTATTGAAAATTAAATATCATTCATATCATCAAGTCATTGACTCTTTGAGTCTATTATTGTTTCCGATAATATAAACATTATTTTATTGAACTCTGCCATTTTATACTTTGATATGACATTGTTTTCTTAAACTAATTTACTTTATTTTTATATCAAAACTATTCTCCATAACTCTGTAATTGTGTGCTTCGATATGGAAATTCTTCTTTTATGAAAATTGTACTTGGTTTCTAATGTTACATCAAAATACAATAATAAAATGATTAAATTCGACAATACTACTAATTTTAAGAAAAATAAGCATTCAGAAATGACATAAATAATGTAAAATAATGTCTAGTTATTTTGGATGGTTTTCATTTTTTATTCAGCATTATCACATTGGGTTAATATTGCATTGTACGAGACCCCGATATTGGACCTAATTTCCTATCATTTTCTTATCATTCTTTTCAATTTCATATCATTTCTTGACATTCAAGGTCGTGCATTTTATTTGTTAAGATTATTTGTATTTAAGCTTAATATCCTTAATCTTTATAGGAATAAACAAAAAAATATATTGATACAAACTTGATACAAACAAAAAAAATGTATATATTGATACAAACAAAATTGGACAAACAAAGTTTCTTCGGGAAACCTTTTAAAACGCGTTCAAGAAAACAAAAAATATAAAATATAATGTTTTTTAATGCTGTAAAACATATTCAATATAAAGCAGGTTTCAAGTCATGCTAACGTTAAACGTAAGTACCAAATGGTGATAAGCATTTTTTTTAAAATGCTTATTTTATTTTATTTTATTTATTCATGGGAAACTAACAGTACATATACAATAAGATTACACATGATTATTGAACAGTATAGAGACCATCTTACAAGTTTACACAGAATTAACATGTTTTGTATTATAGCAACAATAACTTGAGTTATACAAAAAAAAACAAAATAAGTAAAAGTTTTACCTTACGGACAATCTATGAGAATCAAAGAATTGAAGGTAAAAGGGGAATAGGGAATGGATAGAAAAGGACTAATCTACTTAGTGAAAAAACTAACCCATAAAAACCAAGTTTTTATTACACTCCTTTTCTTTGTAAAATATAACAACAATTAAAGACGAATTAAAACATATAACATAACACTAAACACATAGTAATTTAATATATTTCTAAAATGTCAGATGTTTTGAGCTTTTATAAGACACTTCATGCTTTGAAGATTAAATTCTAAAAACATTTGTCAGTCAATTTAGATTTTATAAATTCGTAGTGAGGTACCTATTTTGTATACCGACGGAGTAATTCAAATTTAGAAAATATTCCGCGACGTTATCGGGCAGCCGTTGCTAGTAATCAAACTTTTGTAATGATTCCAATTTGAAAAACTATTAAATATTTGAAAAATACAAAATTATACTATAATTATAATTATTTTTTAACGAAAATTTGATAGATCTTTTTGATCGTCGCCACGAGTTTGCTTGCAAAGTTTCAATTTGATTGGAAAAATTGGGAAAAGGGTCAAAAATCTATCCAAAGTTTTTTCGACGGCAAGCCGGCAAGCAAGCAGACGCCACGAGTTAAAAGAAAGGAAGTAAAAAGGAGAAGAGATAAGTATAAAAAGAAGTGCAAAAGATATATGTATAGCATAAAAATATCTGATCAATACATCTGCATATATATATATATATATATATATATATATAAACGAGGTCTGGACTAAAGAAAAAATGTGAATTAAAGAAAAATTATTTTATTTATTTATTTATTTATTTATTTATTTAAAAATCCTTGTTTACAAATAAGATACTTAATACTAATTTAACAATAAAACATAAGATAAAACATAAGATAATTTACACATTTTTTTGTTTTGTTTAATTTGTGGATTATGCCACTCTACTAGGCTACGCCTGTCCCAGAGTGGCGTTATAGCACACAATTATAATATTTTTTCGAGTTCGTCAGTAGTATTTATTTTCATAAGGTAGTTATTATGTATCTATAGTGGAATGTTAGTGAAAGTTGAGTTAGTCATAAGTCCAAGTGTAAATATGTGTAGAATAATTGTTTAATGTAAAAAGGGTTAAAGTTTTGTTTAAGATTATTTTTTTATTTTCCTTAATTAATTAATTAATTTATATAGGTATATATTTTTATTTAAAGACATTATTACGCAATTACAGTAAGTAAATTTTCAGTTGCTGTTCTACCTTTGGAGGTAAGCCAGTTGTTTGCTAAAGCTTTTATTTTATTAATTGAGTATATTCTGATTTCCGGGAAGTCTGTTTTAAATATGTTAAATATTTTAGGCCCTATGTATGAGTAATTTTTCTGTCCATGTGTTGTCTTAGTTTTTGGTATTTCGTCAAGGTTTCGTAATGCTTGTCTAGTATTATGTGAATGCGAGTTACTGGTTGCTGTTAGGTGGTTTGTGTTTTTAATGTAGAAGATGAGGGTAGACTTAACGAACAGCTGTCTAACGTCCAGTACATTAAATTCTCTGAATAGTCTGTCTGATTGGTATGTGAATGGTTTCTTATTAATGACTCGGAGCAAGGTTTTTTGTGCCGTTATATCTGGTTTTAATGTGGTTTTGTAAGTACCTCCCCAACTTGGAATCGCATAGTTCAAAAATGACTGGGCAAGAGCATAATAGATAGTTTTGAGTTGCTGTTTATTAAAAATATTACGTATTGATTTAAAAAGGTAAATGAGTTTTAAAAGTTTTCCCGATAATAGTTCAATGTGAAGTTTCCAGTTTAGGTGCCTGTCTATTATGATTCCCAAGTATTTCACACTATCTGCATTTTCCAAGGGGGTGCAATCACAGTTTTGGTGTTGGCAATCATGCATAGTCAATTTTAAATCGCTAGATGGCTGCCCTCTTTTATCTATGCTGAATGTCAAATACTTAGTTTTTTTGAGATTGACTGTTAGCAAATTATTTTCCAGCCAGTGTTTTACTATGTTGCAACCCAGTTCAGCTGCTTTGAAAACAAGATCCCATGATGAAGCGTGGAACAGGAGTATTGTATCGTCTGCAAAAGTAACTACTTTCCCCCCCGTTGTTAGCTTGCATAAATCGTTTATGTATAGGAGGAATAAAACAGGTCCTAGTGTACTTCCTTGAGGGACTCCGTATTTGATGTAATGTTCGTCACTTTTAGTTTTGTCAAGTTGTGTAAATTGTGTTCTGTCTGTAAGGTAAGTTTTGAACCAGTTGTAACTTGCTTCCGAAAGTCCAGTCTGTTTTAGTTTGTGAAGCATTTTTTCATGTGAAACTGTGTCAAAAGCTTTCGTCAAGTCTAGTGCTATTGCTATACATTTTTTATTATTGTCAAGTTTGTCTGAAATATAACCAATAACTTCCTGTATTGCTTCTTGTGTACCCCGATTTTTTCTAAATCCAAACTGGTTGTTGGCTAAAATTTGATATTTTTCTAAAAAGTTGGTGAATTGATTACAAACACATTTCTCTAGCAGCTTAGATAGTAAATTTAGGATGGATATAGGTCGGTAGTTATTTGGATCGTCTTTATTGCCAGCTTTATGTACGGGTGTGATTTTAGCCGTTTTTAGTTGGGACGGGAAAATACCTTTTGTGATGCTTAAATTAAATATATGAACTATAGGTTTTAGTAATATTTCTTTGAACGATTTAATTACTCTAGCGGATATTCCGTCCGGGCCTGGAGAGCAGTCTATGTTCAGGTCATCTACTATTTTTTCCACATCTTTGTAACAGATAGGGGAGATCTCAAATTTGGGGAGATGGGGTCCGTTAGTTTTTATATTATTATAGTGTGACTGCTGTTTGTATTTATTTAATACTTTACGCGCTAGTGTTTCACCAATTGTGGAGAAGTGAAGGTTTAGTTTATCTGCTATTTCTTTCTTATCAGTGATGGTAGTGTTGTTGTGTACCAAAGTATTAATGTTACTTTTTTTATGTGTTTCAATACCATTTAATTCTTTTACGACATTCCATATGTTTTTAGTATTATTGTTTTGTTCGATTTTTTGTTTGTAGTGTTGTTCTTTCCTTTTTTTTATTATGTTGTTACATATATTGCGGTATCTTTTATAATACTGATATAGTGAATGGTTGAATGGATGTTTTTTTACTTGCTGATGAAGTTGGTCACGTTTGTGAGTGCATTTAATTATATTCGGTGTTATCCAGGGTTTTATACATTTATTTATTTTTCTAACATAAGAGGTAGTATTTTTTTCAATATGTTTATTAAGAGTGTTTAAGAATCTAGATAAAGCTACATCCGTTTGTTTTTCTTTTAATACGTCTATCCAGCTTTCTGTAATTAGATCAGTTTTAAGTTCTTCGAAGTTTATTTGTTGGGTTTTTGTTAGATGTTGCTTACTTTGTAGTTTTGTGGTATTGCCGTGTAGCCCTAGCACAGTGCTGTAATGGTCGGTAATTGTTGATTTAATGACAGCAGTCTGTATGCTTAGTTTTGATTTTACATATATGTGGTCAAGACAAGAACCTGACTCTCTGTTTTCCCGTGTTGCTACGCTTATTGTTTCAAGATAGCCATATGCTGACATTAGACACTCGTATTCGTGTGCTTGTTTGTGTTTGAGACCAATAGTGTTGATATTGATGTCACCCGCTATAATACAAGTCTGATAAATGTTAATGTTATGTATGTTTTCTTCTAGTGAGTTAATAAATTCCGTAATACATGCGTTGCTAGGCGATCTGTAGATAGCTAGTATTGCAAGGGTGTTGTTAATTATTATTTTTAAACAATTTGCATGTAATAAGGTAGGTTCATAGATAGTGACGTTTTTTACTTGTTTATTTATATATACAACAACACCATCCGATCTGTTTTGAGAAATTTCTGTCCTGAATGGTTCATAATTGTTAATGGGTCTGAGTATGGTGTTGTCTGTCGTCCAACACTCAGTCAGGATTATTATGTCAAATTCCATGTTGGTGTCAGTTAGGAATATTAATAAATTGTCAAAGTTTTTTTCTAGCGATCGGATGTTCAGATTAAGTATTTTTATGTTGTATTGCCTGTTAAATGAAAGTGAGCATTTAGAGGCACAGTCTAGCGTGTCGGTTTTTATTTGCTTTATTGTATCTAAATTATTTATACATGAGAAAGCCATTTTTGCTTGGGAAGGTAATGTAGTATTCTGGCTTGTCTAGCTTTATTTTGCATTTAAGACATATAACCATATTTATTTTTTTGTATTGTAAGCAACTAGCACTTTTGAATTTATTATTTTTATGTTTTGGCCAACCATTATATATTGACGTTTTATAACAGAAGAACGTTTTTAATACCCTGAATTTTATATATTGTTTAACCCCCAAAATGAAACCAGTTAATTTTTGAGTTATAAAAGTAGTGTAGTGTAGTCATATAATCTTGTTCAAATCGTTATCATTTAATATTTTTATTATTTTAGAGTTATCTGTTGCGCGTACGTATATAAATCCATTACAATTAACCCACGAGTATTTATATTGCGTTTGTTTAGCAATATCGCGAACTTTTTTGTATAAATTTCTATTAGATTTGGTTAAGTTAACGTTAACATAAATTAGACCGGTGGAGTTAGTAAATCCCAAGTTAGCGGCAGTAAGACCCTTATGGCGCCGCGCCTCCTTTAACAGTAGATCTCTCTTTAGCTTGCTTCTGAAGCGCAGTACATGGATGGTGCGTTGAACGGCTGTGTGAGTTTGACCGGATACTGATAGCTGCGACGGCCTGGATTGGCCAACACCGCCAATAGTGACTGCATGATTGGAGGTGGCGGGTAACGTAATAGTGTGCGAGTATTCGATGTCATCTTCGTTCAGTTCGATATTGTAACATCTGGCTAAATTTTTGAATGTGTCGAACAAATGAGTTTCACTAATCGGAGGAAGGCCGTGGATTTCGATGTTTTTTGAACGCTGCCATTGTTCTTGTTGGTTCAATGTGTCCCTTTGTTGATTAAGATCAGTCTTTAGTAACTTCAGTTCCTCTTCAAGATTGTCAAGAGGTTTGATTCACTTATCCAAATACGAATATTACAAATACGAAGTCTGTTTAAAAGAAAGAAGATGGATTAAAGAAGAGGGGAAAAAAAGGTTTATGACTGAGGTGAATATCCAAGAGTTTTAAATTCATAGATTGATGAATTGAAAAGATAAATTATAAAAGTCTCACAGAGACGAATATTGGTCAAATGCGTGTTTTTTTTCTATCAAATTTGATACCCGCTCTCTTTCACCCAATACCCACCACAGTTGACATTCTGTCTCTTTCTTCGCTTAATGCTTTCTTGATTGTTTGTAATTCTGTTTTTGTTTAGTTAATACTGAACCCTGATGAAGACTCAGCTGTGAGTTGAAACTAGTTGGCTTAAACTCAATAAAGTGGTGTTAAACAAAGAGTTGTTTTATTTAAAGAAAAAAAAATCTTACGATTTAACCCATTGCAGATAAGTCGTGGTGAGGACAGGTGCTCGTGTATCTACTGTGAAACTAATGAAGCTTAAGCCTTAAGGCCCTTTATCCCGGAGAGCCAGAGCCACATGGGTCCAATTAACCTTAGCCCACATAACTCGAAAAATGTAAAGCAAAGGAAATTTGTTTTCTCACCAGATGTTTAAATAAGCTGTTTGAACTCAAATAAAATAAAATATGGCCAACCTAATCAAGACTTGCATTTGCATTTTTTTAAATAGTTCAGAGAATAAATTGTTTATCGCCAATTTTTACAGTGAATATACTGGAGACATGAAATACAATAAAAATTTTAGGTGTGCTTGTTGGTCTAGTAGTCAAGATACTTGCCTAGTAATGCGGCCTCACTCCAGACCAGACAGACAGTCATATTTTTCATAACACTGGTGTTTCGCTTAGTTTTTAAATAATAAGAGTATACTTGTGGCATGCTTTCTGAAAGATGCATCTACAAATATATAGGTTTATATTATATTATGATTAATAAACAATAAAAAAATGAAAACATTTCTCCACTTTTCTTTATTTTTACTTAACACTTAGTATGCCGCAAACTTTTTAATCACGTAAAAATTAAGGATTTTTACGAAAAATATAAATACACGTGATTTAATTTCCGCTCAAAAAATTAATTATTTTTAACAGAAAATTAAATTATATATTCCTCAAACCACTTCTGTAAAATATTTTTATGTAGCATTGATAATCAACTATGGATTTTGGCTATTAATATTTAAGAATTACCTGCAACCATGAGAGGAAAAGTAATTTTAAAGTTCAATTTTTTGTAATTATATTAAAATATTTAAATCTACATAGTATCCCAAAAAATTATATATCCTAAACATACACGATGAAAATAAAAAAAAATACATTCATAAGAAAAAAAATATTTAAAAAAAGCTTGCACAGTGTGAAATAATCAGAAATTGACTAAAACAAAACCCGTTTTTTAAAATAAATTTCGATATTCCTCTCTAAGGCATTTCTGTCTATGCCTTATATATTATAGCAGCGACTGGCAATATAAGAGCTGTTTTTATATTCGTTTCGATTTTCAATTAATATTAATTTTTATAGTTTTGAAGCAAAAAGTATGAAAGTTGATAGAAATTAGCTTTTGCACCAAACTTGGAGTAAGTATTAAAATTTTATTCCTGTGAGCCATTCATTAAATTACTCGCTGACATTTAATTTTTTCTGACAAATTTTATGCAGGTATATTGCGACCATTTTTCCTAAATTTCTGATTCTTTGTTGTGCTCAAGATTTTTAGAAACTATAAAATGGAGTCTTTATTTTTTTCTGAATATTATTAACAGTTTATTTATTATTAAATCATTTTTTATTATTCATTTGTCATAAAAAGTGTTTTGAGTAATTTTGTCATATTCAAAATGTTCATAAAATATTTACGCTCACTCTAGGATCATATTATATAAAGGTCAATAATGACGGTCTGTTAGTAAAAAATAAAATTAAATAAAATATTTTTCAAATGAATGTCATTTAAATTGGGCCAGTTACGCCCTGTTCTGTCGGGAGACGCCAACAGACGAGGCCCTGCGCATCGTGACATACTTGTAGTTAGTCGAGTTTCTGCTAATCGCGCGACAACTTATCGTCTAAAGTTGCCGAGATTCTGCATGCTCAGTACAATTTCATTGAATTGCTCGCAGTGCTTAATTGCACAAAGAAGGATTTCTTTTATTTTAAAGGCTTGTGACAAAACGCAGACAACGTCATTTTTAAAAATATAATTAAAATATATTTCCCTACTTAAGTATTATTTTAATACATAAACTATTGCGCGATACTCTAGAAAGGAACATGAAGGATTAGGGTCTGAAGGGATGAAAGACGGAATAATGGTTGCAATACGCTGACAAGGGTTGGGATCTTTACTGCGCTGCAACCCTGGCCCGGTCAGGTCTCCCTGCTTACAAAGACAATTTGACGACTGCACAACTTGTAATCTCGTAAAAATAGCTTTCTGGGTTATTGTACCTTGTACATCATTATATTTAAGTGAATCGAGTCACAAAATATGTAACTTTATATTAAACCACTATTCGCTGAATAGTGATTAAATAACATAAAACTTATTGCTATTTAAACATCTTACGTGCTCCTTAATTCTAATATAAAAAATATAAATATTTACCTCTATTAAAATGATTGCTATCATTACAAACTATATTTATATACCCCCATTTTTAAAAAAAAATATTATCCTTATTCTCGATATTTAATATGGATTTTTTAATTAATTAATTAGAGTGGAAAATATAATTATTTATAAATAAGATTTTTATTCTTAATATGAACAATTATTCGGTTAAATAAGTGCTTTTGTACAAAGCATTTTCTTTTTAATAATATGTAGAATGATATTACAAAGCTGTTTTGCATTTATTGAAGACCAGCTGTTTGTACCCGGCGTTGCATGGGTTAAGGATTAAGTTGAAAATAAATTTGTCGGGGGAAACAAAGGTTCGATTCGAACGGTATAGATTTGCATAGAAAATATAACAGGGGGAGTGGAAAGGGTAAAATAATAGGGAAGAAATGATACCTACGTTACCCGTCGAGTCCTAAAGAATAAGTTTACCAATTTTAAGTCCGATCCATCTAACGGTGCAGATTTGCATGGAAAATATATCAGAGTGAGGGAATAGGGGGTAAAAGAATAGGGGGGTAATGTTGCCTATGTTACCCGCCGGGTCCTAAAGCATAAGTAGACAAAATTTGAATCGAATTGGACAAACGGTATAGATTTGTATAGAGAACAAACAGACAGTCTCAATGTCTGTCTATCTGTCTGTTCTCTATACAGACATTTGTATAGAGAACAGACAGATAGACAGACATTGAGTTTTATAGGTATAGATTTATACATTATAAAACTAAATATGCATATTCATAAAAAAAATCAAAATAAAAAATTTATCTGACATAAATTATTATGTAGATTCTCGAAGAGCGAGAGCCTCCGGCCTACGCCGGAGGTTGATGGGAGACTGACATGCCCGTATAGGGCGTTTGCTACTTTTTATACAGTTTTCCGAACAAATAACTTTCTAGAAGTGTAGCTGTGTGTGTGAATGAATCGTTGGAATTGCGGAAGTGCAATGACCTGTAGACGGCTCGTGTACACTGCTTGTGCTTGCCTTGATTTGCTTATGCAGCATTCTTGCCACGTTTGTATGTGTGTGGCCTAGATTTGTGGTTTATGTATTGTGGTATGAAATGACACAGATTCAAAAAAGGGTAGATTGGCCGTATTGAATAAGTGCTGAGAGGATAATAAGAAAGTGATATTTGAAGCGAGTGTTGATGGCACCAGGAAACGAGGACTGCCGTGGAAGGCTTGACGTGATCAGACAAACCAGATATTGAAATATGATTCTGTTAGAAGCCTCGATGATCGACAACCTTGCATAAGAAGATGTAAGATTCAGTCAATTATATAAAACTGTGCTATAAAATAATAATATACTTGTAATTTTACACATTCTAAAAACTTTGATTTTTTATTTATTTGCGAAAAACTAATAGTAGAAATAAAAATCAGGTTACACGTAAATATTAAATAGTATAGAGACCATCCTACAAGTTTCCACAGAATTAATATGTTATGTATTAAAATTTAGCAACAATAACTTAACAATATACAAAATAAAATGAAAGGTTTAAGTTAAGAACAATCCATGAGAGTGCAAGAGAGTGAAAGTAAAAAGGGAATCAGGAATGGGTAGAAAAGAAAAGATCTACGTATTAAAAAGGGAAAGAATAAGTATGATATGATGATATATCAACGGGACCAGTGAAACACGGTACTGCTGAAATCCTAGCTTGTTTATTAACAAAATCAATTATACAGAACAAATAATAATAATATCAAGTAAGGTGATGGTCTTGTCCAGAGTGGGTGCGTGGCTGTCTGCTGAAGATCTCCGTCGAATAATCTCGAAGATGGTTTGAAGAAGTTGAAGTTCTCCGGCGTCAGCTCAATCAGATATATGTAGGTGATAGGTATCGAAGTTGGTATTTCCGAAGATTGGAAATGCCCGATGATCTCCGTCGATAAATCCCGAAGTTGGTTGGAGAAGTTGAAGTTCTGTTGCATCAGCTCAATCAAATATAATTGGGTAGTATGTACTGAAGTTCGTATTTCCGAAAATTGGAAATGTCTAATGACCTCCGTCGATGGATCTCGAAGTTAGTTGGAGAAGTTGAAGTTTTGTAGCGTCAGCTCAATCAGATATATGTGGGAAGTAGGTACTGAAGTTTTTATTTCAGAAAATTGGAAATGTCTGATGATCTCTGTCGATAGATCTCGAAATTGGTTGGAGAAGTTGAAGTTCTGTGGCGTCAGCTCAATCAGATATATGTGGGTAGTAGGTACTGAAGTTTGTTTTTCCGAAAACTGGAAATGTTTGATGATCTCCGTCGATACATCTCGAAGTTGGTTGGAGAAGTTGAAGTTCTGTGGCGTCTGCTCAATCAGATATCAGTAAGTGGTAACTACGGAAGCTCGTAATTCCGTTCGTCGGAATTGAGTAGTAGATCGATAAATCTCGAAGTCTGCTCGAGAAGATGAAGCTCTGCGGCGTTAGTTCAATCAGATATCGGTGAATGGTAGGTACCGAAGCTTAAAAGTCTGCCTTCAGATAAATTTGTCTATCGTCCCCGTTGATAACTCTCGAAGTCTCGAAGTCTGCTCGAGAAGATGTAGCTCTGCGGCGTAAGCCCAATCAGATATCAGTACGAAGTAAATACTGAAGCTCGTAATTCCGTCCGTTGGAATCGGTTGGTGGCCGTCCGTCGATAAAGCTCCCGGTCGTCTATGAAATCTCCCTCGTAGTGTAGTCGATGACGTCAGCTTATCGTATGATAGGTATTTCTTCTTGCAATTGTCGATCGTTCCCGTTGATAATTTTCGAAGTCTGCTCCAGAAGATGTAGCTCTGCGGCATTAGCCCAATCAGATATCAGTACGTAGCAAATACTGAAGCTCGTAATTCCGTCCGCTGGAATCGGTTAGTAGTCCTCCGTCGATAAATCTCCCGGTCGTCTATAAATTCTCACTCGTAGTGTAGTCGATGACATCATCTTATCGTATGATAGGTATTTCTTCTTGATAATTCTTCTTGTAGCGCTGGGTGGGCAGAGGAGCTGGCGGCTCGTGCCTTTTCTTCTTTCTTCTCAGGAGCTCTTTTAGGTCTTCTTCGCCGGCCGGAACACACAGGTCGAGGCATCAAAACGACCTTTCTTATATTTACTCAAGTAGGCCCATGCAAGAGCCGCCTAGCGGGTATTCCGCTAATAGAACAACGCCACCACTGTGTTTTGCGGTGGTGGGGATCTTACGTATATTCAGCGGCGGGTGACTCCGCCTCTCATTCGTGCGCGCGCAGCCTTCGGTGAATGCCGACTACGACACGGTATTTTGGTTGGACGTAAATTTTACGTTCAGTTTATTTTCACGGTCAAATGCATTTCTCCCCCATTAACAAGAAGCAAGTAGTCGGAATTGGGAGCGGTGTTCAGATGCATTCATCTAGCACATATCAAGTATTTACTCATTTATAGCCGACATCCATGAAATAGTAATAACGACTTTTATCAAAATATTTGAACATTTTTTTTAAATTTTACCTACTTGTACAACTACAAGTACTAAATTCAACAATTTAAACCTCGGGGATTATGCTGGGTGGAACATGAAATGGTTTGCGTCTTTGATAAGCTCTAGTTTATATTTAAAGTGCCTTTTTGGTGGTCCACGGAGAGGAGTTCAGGTTTGCTGGCCCGAGGTTTAAGTTCCATCTCCGGCCGTTTAATTTGGTTATTTCGTCGCTAATCTTTAAGTCGTCGTACAGACAGACAGACGACAGACGGATGGACAGGTGGACAGACAACAAAATTATTATGTTTGATTTACGGGAAACTAATAGTACACATCAAAATCAGTTTACACATGAAAGAGTATTAAATAG
Source organism: Agrypnia vestita (assembly GCA_016648135.1). Taxonomy (NCBI): domain Eukaryota; kingdom Metazoa; phylum Arthropoda; class Insecta; order Trichoptera; family Phryganeidae; genus Agrypnia; species Agrypnia vestita. Next base: position 70,096 of record JADDOH010023165.1, on the reverse strand, counting down.
TATAGACACCATCTTACAAGTTCCGCAGAGTTAATATGTTATGAATTAAAATATAGCAACAATTACTAAACAATAAACAAAAAATAAATGAATTGTTTAAGATACGAACAAACCATGAGAGTCAAAGAATTGAAGATAAAAGGGGAATCAGGAGTGGAGAGTAAAGGACAGATCTACTTAGAAAAAAGGGGAAGAGATAAGAAGAAAAGAAAGAGCAAAAAAAATATCATAAAGATGTGTGAGCAATACATCTGCATGCACGTATAGAGATCTGAACAAAAGAAAGAATATGTTTAAAAAAAAGGTTTATGACAAATTGAAAATCCAAGAGTTTTGAGTTCGTAGATAGATGAATTGAAGAGATCCAAGTCGCCGAATATAGTGTTAAACAAATTAAACGAGCGATATATAAAAAAGTTTTGCCGAAAGTTGGTATTACAATGCGAAAATCTCAAGGTCTGTACTGATCTAATGGATCTTCCGGGTACTCTCAGGGAGATGAAACAAGGAAACAAATGTTTGTATTACTTGCATAAGTGAAATGTGTAATATATATTTAAAAAAAAAAATGTACGAGGACTAAGTGAAAGTTGAGTATCAATAGTGCCTTCTCTAAATATTACAAAAAATATTGTAATAATGTTAATTATCTTTAAAAACAGAAAATAATCACCTTGATGCTTTTTTTGCAGTAAAGGGCTTCGTGAAGATTTTTATTTGTTAAGTTATCAAAGCTTGTATTTTTACCAAGACAAACTTTGTTTTGTGTAATTGACGTACTGCACATTACCTAGAGTTTTCTGATGTTGAACACAAAGGGATTGTTTTCATTAAATTATTTTAAACCTTTTTTATGAATGTAAACACAAAGGAACGTGATTCTTTTAAAATAAAGGATTTTTCTTCAACCGTTGGTACACAAAGTCAAAGAAAATGGATAGCAATGAATTCCCCATAACTATCTATTTTTATACTGTATAAGTACTAGTGTAGAGTGTAGTCATTAAAAACTATGTATACATTAAAAATCAAATCTTTATATAAAAAAAATATGATAATAATTTATCCTCAATTTTAACGTCTCTTTTTGCAAAAATAGTGCTTTACAAGTTATGATTTTTATTTATTAAGTGCCTAATGAATAAAATAATTATTAAGCTTTATAATAATAATGTAATTTATAATACAACACCACACCCTATAATCGTGAAGTTTTCAAACAGGATTAATCGAGATTTATTCCTCAGCAAAATAAAAACTTACAACGAACAAAATAGAGGTAAAGGGCTCGCACTAAATACCACTATCTCCAAGAACAATAAAGAATCTAAACCCATTTACATTTCTGAACACTTAACTGACAAATGTTAATTCTTATAAAGTGAAACAAAACGATTGGCTACCAAAAAAATATTAAATACATTTGGATTAAAAATAGTCGTACTTACGCACGCAAAATGAAACATTTCTATGTGTAAGAACTGAATCGGATCTGTCAAAATTGTAAAGGTTTGTTTTCGACTTTCGAACCATAAAGTATTTATATTGGCTAAATATGGCTGAATTAAGATTGTTGCCACTTCAAAAAAATTATATCTTGTCACTTTAAATGTTTGTATTAACCATTTTCTTTGCAATCAATTTCAATGTGTTTTAATATTATTTTCTCTTTATTATTTAATTATCTAATCTTAGTAGTTACTTGCCTCAAAATTTTATTTCACATTTTTTTCTCCACCTTGCTTATATGTAAATTGCCTTCTCCAACATCTAAGCACCCGTGCTGCCTGATGGCCGTTACTACGCGTAACGGTATAGCTGGCTTTTGGTCTGTGAATGGTACCCACCGCTTACCCAGGACAGTTCTATGAGCAAAAGCTCCCATATCGGTCCTGCTCATTCATCCGGTCTTCAACCGTTGCGAGGCGGCACGGCCGCCAACGGAAACCCATTCAAAGTCCACCGACAGTGCCCATCTTTTTTTACCCCCTTTCTTCTTTTCGTGCTGAAACTTTGCAAGCAGACTCGTGGCGACGAGAAAAATGATGTAACAAATTTTCGTTTAAAATTTTTTAATAAACATAGTATAATTTTTGATTTTTCGAAATTTTAATGTTTTTTTTCAAATTTGAATCAACACAAATGAGTAATTAGCCCGACGCGTGTATACACACGAAACCTGATTCAATGATAAAGGGAGTATAATAAAAACTTGGTTTTTATGGGTTAGTTTTTTTCTTTATCATCAAGAATTATAATCAAGAAAATGTACATAAAATATATACATGAAGAATCCTTAAAAGTAAATTCAAGTAAATAAAATAATATAAAAGAATACAGAAGAAACTGTATTCTTTTATATCATTCTACCCACATTTCAACTTTCAATCTGACGTTTCTACTCAGTTATCTTTTTACCCCATCTGTTGTCCTCTGTTTAATCATAAGCCCCGCCCACTGTCGTTTCAGCCTTCGCTGTCCGATGTCCCTCTTCAAATTTTCGAGTTCAGTGTGACAACGTATGTACTCTCGCATTTACTCATTTATCTTTCTTTTACGTCGCGAAATTCCCCGCACATTGCGTCGGGCTGGGTTGAGCATTGTTATCGTGGCATTCACAAGTGTTCATATATCAAACCCACGAACAGGTATTCCCTGTAAAGTGTCATGAAAATAGAAAATCTAAAGTTTTTCAAAGCTTGTCCAGCGGGTACTTATTTTTCCCCTTAATTTTAAATACTGTTGACCTTGATGAATGTGAGGTTTTCATCGTATAGGTAACACTTGGTAAATTTAAAAAATAAATGATTTTTTTAATGTGGCATATCGTCGCTGTATATATAATTAAGCCTATTTGCCGTTTTAGTACATTCTGAAATAAACAAATGAAACTGTTTTAAAAAAGAATTGCACAGACTAGATTTATAAAAAATATTTTAAATAATTACTAGGCAGACTTGCCAGATGAACGGTAATGTTTTTTTTAGTATATCTCTATTATTTATATGAAAAATTGACAAATTGATTCATTCATCTGAAAATGTATTAAACCGCTTTATTATATATACAGCAACGATATACTCCATCTTCTTTAGTGCTTATTTTTTATTAAGAATTTATTATTATTTAACTAAGAATTTATTCATTAATAAATAAATTCTTTTATTTTATTTTCTCTTTAGATACGCTAAGATAATATCGTAAAAATTTTTCCACATTAAAATCAAAATATTACTGATTATTGTGATTTTAATATGGAAAAAATTTTAGACTACTTTTATTAAGTTATGAAATCGTTTTTAGATTCCATAAAAGTTAAAGGATTAAATACTTTCAATTTAGCTCCATATGTACGTTACCTGTCAGTATTCGTGGACTTCAAAGGGAAAATTAGTGTGAATTTTAAGATACTGTAATAAATATATATATTGAAAATAAATCAATTTATTAAATCATATAAAAAATAAAAGTTTTGCAAATGATAAATTTTGTATCGAAAAAGTCTTATTTATAAAAACGTAAAGTTTGAATAAAACGTTTCATTCAATTGACTTTTATCGCCATATTTTGTTTAAAGTGAGAAACTTCTTCAACAGATAAATAAATTTAAATCGAAACTCCTGATTGCAATAATTTATCCCCAAAACATTTTGCCTTACGTTGGAAACGTCTAAAGTTAGAAATAGGGAAACAATTGTCATTAAAGATCATTACTTTCTTACCATGGTAAAAGTGAACCAGAAGTCAAGAGAACATTAATGAAAAGTGTGATGTAAAAGCTTGACAAGATATGAAAAGATAAGTACCTAATATAAGTTACAATTACGATTAGAGACATCAATGATTAAGGCGAAAGAAATATAAAAGATCCATATGTAAGAAATGTGATATTGGAAATACATTAGAATAGTATAACGGAATGCTCGACGTACCAACGTCCTCAAAAAGTGTTAGACTTTATATATATTAATTGATTAATTCATATTTTTGGCACTTTAATAGAAAACAACGCTGACAGCCTGGAAAGATTCGCAGTGGCCAGTAATGTGATTGAATTCTGAGCTAAATATCCAACCAACCAAATAAAATCTGAAAGCGCAGTAGTGTATGCAGCACTAAAATCCGCATGATATGAAAAATAAATTAAAAATACTATCAAATTAGTAAAAGACTGCGTAAATTTTGCGACTCTCACTTCCTCACATATGAGAGATTGAAAGTTATGCAATTAAGTGATTTGAAGTTATTCCATGAAGACTGTCTCGTACTGTATTCCAGGTTGGTAACGGAAAACATATGAAAATATAATATTGTCATGCCGTGGGAGGCGAAGTCACTGAACACGAATCTAATCGGAGTACTATTCTTTACTTCACACTAAATTTCGCAATTCGTACTAATTATCACTAATCTCTTATCTTAACAATACTTTATACTCGTTTTAAAATATTCGCACGACTACGAACACACTTATTTCCGAAAGCCTGCTATGTATTCCGCTTAATTTATTGTCGTTGCCCGCACTCGATGGTTACACTCTATTATAGTTGATTTTCTATGTCGCACTTGTTAAACGTCAAAACAATAAGTCCCTCGCCGTGCGCGCGCTAACCCTTTTTATAGGTAATATCGCTTTCTAGAAGTTTCCAGAGTTATGAGAATAACCCAGTCGATTCTAGATTGGTGTGGATTATTCTAAGAGCTTCCGATTTGAGTATAAAAGGTATAGAGTGCTGTTAAATCATCTACATGTGTAAGTCTTTCCGATTCTACCATCCTTTGACAGAATTTTATATAAAATTTCTTCGAAGTTATACTTTTAAACAATAAATTTATAAATCCAAGAATGAAACATATAGCACTCTAGATCAAAATTATGTAATTGAGGCCCGAAGTCAGAGTCAATTCTTAGATGATTTAAAAGTTAAGGTAGCTTTAAAAGCGCATTTTCAGTACAAAATAACACTTTTAAGGCGTACCTTAACCTTTAACTCATCTGAGTATTAACTCTGAATTCGGGCCTAAGTGTGTGTACAAACTGAAGAAACATATTTTACATAAGCGGAAATAAATGTATAAAGCTTGTTCGTTAAATGGTAGGGAAAGGAACCACCGAAAAAAAAAATTATTGAATTTACCGGTATATGTTAACTACTACTATTTTTTCATGTTATTTTGTATAATTAATAAAAATAAACTTAGTTTTTAACCTTTTTGTTTAGAAAATATCAACACGTTTCAGAGCCCATGGTCCCTTCGTCAGGATACAATTGTATACTAACAAAATTAAATTCAAAAATCGTATATACAATCAAAATATTAAAAAAGTTATAAATGGAAAATAAATAATAATAAAGTACCTACTTAACATGAAAATAAATTTAAAACATAACTATTTATAAAAAGAACTTGGTTATTTATATTACACAAATTACTATGAACACTTTTTCTTATTTCCAAAATTTCTAATTTATCAAACTGTAATTTTGTATAATTGTATGAAGAGGCTATGGGCTCAGAAACATTTTGATATTTTCAATGCATAAGTGCTGAAAACTAAGTTAATTTTTAACAGAATGTTAGTTAACTTGGTAAAAACTACTACCAGATTTATTAAGGTCTACCGGTTTCGAGACGTACCCGTCTCTTCGTCAGAACGAACACTACACTACTTTATTCACAACACTGTACACCCCAACCAAAGTATTGTTAAACTATCACCAATATTGATCACATGCGTGTTAATCTTGTCAAAGACAAGCTTGCACTGATTACAGCCTACTGAACAATTCAGGAATCTAACGAGAGAGAGTGAGAGGGGGCGGGGTCTAAAGTGGGTGTTACCACATCTTTTGTGAACGTTAAATTAAACAAAGGGCTGTATGGAAAATTAATTTGGTTATTAATGAGAGGTACTCTATTATTATTACTTATTGTTATTACTTATTATTTATTATTATTATTACTTATTATTAGTACTCTATTATTATTATTATTAGTGTTGGTCCTGACGAAGAGACGGGTACGTTTTGATACGAGTAGACCGTAAATCTAGTGTTTTTACTAGTGGTTTTTACTAAGTTTACCAACATTCTGTTATTATGTCTAACCACAAAGTTAATGCTTTAAATATTATTTTGCTCTTTTTGAAGAACATGTTATTTTGATTTTAAATGTAAACCAATTCACATTAGAGATGAACAGAGCTTCATAATAACCAAAATTCTTCATATCTCTTTGGTGTTTTTTTATTGAATATATTGATCCATCTCTTAAAAAAATACTAGTTTGTAATATACTTTACCTAAGAAAAAATAATCCATTAGTGTTATCTAGAGCCTCCAATCCGAATATTTGAACCCCGAATATATTCGCATGTTTTTAAGTATTCGTTATTCGAATACTTTAAAAAATATTCGTTACGTATTCGCTCTTATTTATATTATAAGATTTTTAGTATTTTTCTAAACGAACCAAAGGTTTAGGGACCCTGGAAGTCATATGCAAGCATTCATTCATTCACTCAGGAATACGATTTTTTCCGCTATCGGCTAAATGGAAGTCGGACATCAAACATGTAAACGCTTTTGTCGGACATCTTTTGCTTATCTTTTGGCTTTATGACAATAAGTTTTATTAGATTGTTTTGTCAACGATGGAGTCGGCTTTCTATTATTCTTTAGTATTTAGCTTTCATAAATACTTGAGCCGATAAACAAGAAGTTATATATAAAATAATGAAAAAAACTTGCACCCGGGCTGTGAGATAAACATATCAATTCAACACTATTTTTAAATATATTTATTGTATATGTACAAACATTTATTTATAAAAATTAAAATAATTATATTCTCTATAATTATTGTGTTTTTATTTTAAATATATAGAATGTATTTATCTGTATTTATCATGCAAAGTAAATTATTCCTTTCTTAAAAATTTTACGAATGTATTGGAATATTCGAATATTTTATTATTAACTATTCGATATTCGAATACTTGGAATCACAAATATTTGGAGGTACTAATGTTATCTCTGTAAAGAAGTACTATTTTATCTTACTAATTATCAGATAAAAACGGAATCGAGTAAATAGTCATTTGTATGCCATAAGTGCCAAAAAACACTTCTTAATCGAGGAAATATTAGAGGTGCGCAATGAAATTTTGTTGCCATTGATAAATAAAATAGAAGCCTGATGTCGGTGCATCACAAAATATAGTAATGTGTCAATACTTCTGAGGTCTTCCCTGGACAGGTATGGGAGAGGATGGAGCGCCACTCTTTTCTGTCTTTATTACGCACAGTTTTATTACGCGCACTTGAAAACGCGGTTTGATCGATGTACAATAGGGGCACATGAATGCTTAACCCTAGCAATATATTTAATATATTCTTTATTACGTTACGCAATATAAATTGTATACATCCTATCTGCATTCGTACGTTCAGCATGATAAAATTATCTTAGTGACCTTTTGCGACGCCGTCACCGATTTTCCCACTATGTAGGTATAGTTATTCAATATATCATATAAACGGAGAAAAGAAAATAAAAGCCAACAAGAAAGCGCTTCCATCAAAATTATTTCTGAACCTTTTATTTCCTTTGTTATTTACTCTCGACACGTCCGTGACGTACGCGTTTTGGAGAATATCCAATATACAGCCTCTTGGTCCATTCCGCAGATCGGACGTGGAGCGAGGGTCTGATTTCAGCAATCATAAATCTACCTTATTTGAGATGCGATCCCTAAATATTGGAGACCGTCCTATTCCAATATCATTATGCACTTGGCACCACACCAAACGGAAGCAAGAGCGATCTTGGGGCAAATTCATCAAAGTTTATTTTATTTCTGCTCGTGTTGGAAACGCCGCCAATCTGAATTTATTTCACCTGCTGTAGATACAGGGTGTTTGAGAACCACAGAAGTGACTGAATATACCGTGTACCAAAAGGGTGATAGCTATGAATAATGTAAATTCAACATCATATTGAGTAATCGAAAATGCGATCTTAGTTATTAAAGAGTTTCGGTTGTTATTAAGGTCATCAGACATATTTAACTGTAACTGATTGCGAATATTTTAAACGAACCGTATGTTTTTCCGAAAAACGATTCTTGACCTTTCGTCGAATTCTTCTTTGAATTCTACACAGGACAAACCAAAGCAATATCGCTACACGGTTGAAGGAATCGTGGAGCAATTAAAAACAACAATTCCAATATATCGGCAATCTGCGAACGTGCATCCAAAGGGAATTTCTGTCACTTTGTCAGATTTGACGAGACAAAAATCTTATCAACAGAACCGCACCTTATACCCAGATTAGTGAGGGAGTCCATTGAAATATACAAACATCCCAATTTCAATAGAGATGACAGTTACAAACTACCAAGTATTTGGCGCCCTGTTCTTACGACATTGATTCAACCCTTGAGAGACGTCGCAGTAAAGTCCGCCGACGTAACTAGTACAAATTGCACATTGTTCACCTCTATTGTAGAAGTAGGGAACACTGCACAACAAAGTGCATATAATTTACGCCCTCGAAAGTCCGCCCCTTACCTCCGCGGGTAAAGGTCGTCCTCCTGATGACGTTGAATAAGAATTCAACGAAACGTCGAGAATCGTTTTTCGTATAAATATACGGTTTGTTTAAAATATCTGTAACCAGTTACAGTTAAATATGCAATCTTAGTATTGCCATTTATGATTGATAATAAAACTTTTAAATTTAATGATTTTTTTATCATTAAATTTAAAAGTTTTATTAATTTCTAAAAATTTAAAAGTTTAATTAATTTCTATTAATTATTAATTAAATTTAAAAGTTTAATTAATTTCTATTAATTATTAATAATATTCATTTTACGATAAAATAAAATATATACGAAAAAAACAATAATCCCCAATAATAATAATAATTTCGAATATCCATCTGTAACTATAACTAGAATCTAATAGAGCTGATCATTTCTTTTTCAAAATTAGTATGATAGCTGATCTCATTATTTAACAAAATGAAAACATTATTCCGTTTTCAAAATTAGTATGATTTCAAATAGTGGATACACATAAAAGTTTACATTTTAGACAGATTTCCCTATACACTTTTTTGCTTTGACTACTAATAATACAACTAATAATTAATTAACGAATGTAAAATTGAAATTAAACAATAAAAAATCCGTCATTGTTGACGGGTTAACCAGCTCTATCATAATGTAGAAAAAAATTAATGATGTGATGAATCTCGTATTTAATATTTTTTTAAATTTGTATTTTAATATTTATCGGAAGACCTGGTTCTGAACCATTTTAATAAAAATTTTGAGTATCGAGGTAACAATCACCAAAATAACAATCTTGTTATTTTCAGAATTCAGCTGATTCAGAGGCTTAATATCTTATTATCATATTAATATTTCACTTGTCAAGACACTTACACAAATTGTAAGCTAATTTTTATTCAATATTCAGATCTAATAACAAAATTGTTTATTTTTGAAATTGAATATTTTTTTAACTTTTCATAACCTCATTTATTGATTTTTTATATTTCTTTTTCTAATTAGTCTTCACAATAAATATTAAAATGGTTACTTCATTTAAATATTTAATAAATACAATAGGTACATATGTATTGGTTTGACCCGATGATCCTGAATATAAATGGATAGATGTTCGGAATAAATATATATATATATATATATATATATATATATATAATATATATATATATATATATATATATATATATATATATGTATATAGATATATATATATATAGAAGTCATGTGTCGTGGCTGCAAGAGGAATGAATGAAAACGCTGGGATTTTATACAGGATTTATTGATACCGATTAATTAATTTAACTAACGTACAAGGTCACTTATCGCTATTAAATGTAAGCTATTCCTTAAATTAAATTGTTTCGCATATTTATCACTCGTAAATAGATGCTTTATATTCGCTTTAACACATTACTCACCGTTCACTAGAATATTCCGTCAATTTCCGCACTTATTACTATTTGCTTCAGCTTATAATCGTCGAATTTCCGCTTGCTTGGCATCACTGCTACTACCGCTCGCTTGGCCGGACTGACCGCCGCCCGAGGCTACCTTCGCTTCTGTTATCGCCTGTCAACCGCGTTCGGAAAACAACTCACACCTTACTCCCGTGCGTCGAATTTATATTTTTAATTCTATTATCCAGACGTTTCCAGAGTTGACTAGCAAGTAGTACTTTCCAGAATTTGCTGGTAAATTGCAGACGTCACTCGAAAGTCGGAGGTGATTTCAGATCCTTCCGTAGTATTGTGTCAACTTCAAACAACTTACATATTTATTGGTTTGACCTGATGTTCCTGAATATAAAAATACACAATGGTCGCGCCAGTATCCATATATATTTTTTACAATATGCATCGAACGCCTGTTCACGGGAGGGATAGGCCAATTCTCTACCTGGTATCAATTACATTCGCTGCGCCGACCGACCAGTGCCGAACTTTGACAGTTTTGTTTTGATCGTTGCGCGCCGCTGTCTCATCTAATCATTCGTGAGAGTGAATTTCTCCATGGTGGAGATGGCATCCGCGTACATCCATCCATCCCATCCCAGTCCATCCCAGAAGAGTGCCGAGTTTTCTGGCAAATCGGAGAATCCAAAGGTGAGTTTGCATTGTCTCTTTTGTGTGCGGCCTTTCGAACCTTTTACTTTATAACTGACTCGCTTTGGAAGTCTTCGTACAGCAATAAATATTCTAGCGTACTACTCGTATAACTGTTGAAAACAAGATTCTCTATCAAAATATAAAAAAAAATCTAATAAAACAAATTACAATATGTTAAGTTATAAACATTACTCGCTTTATCAGTGAGCGTTTATTTTTATAGTATATATTTTTTAAGTATCTATATTTACCTACTGATATCAGATAAGATAAGCTGATTAATAAAAATAAACTTTGTTTTCACCACTTTTATGTTGAAAAATATCAACATGTTTCAGAGCCCATGGTCCTTTGTATATACAATTGTATACTGAAAAAAAAAAATTTAAAAATTGAAGTATAGACAATCAAAATCTTAAAAAAATTATATATGTAAAATGAATAACAATAAAGTACCGCCTTAACATGAAAATAAATTTAAAAGATATTTGTAAAAAGGACCTAGTTATTTATAATATTCAATTTACTATTAACACTTTTTCTTATTTCCTAAATTTCTAATTCATCAAACTGTGATTCTGTATAATTTTTATATAAAATTTGTAAACTCTTATTAAAATCAAAATAATGATCCATAGCCAAAAGATGATTAGAAAATTTGGAATAATTATAGCTATTTAAATACCTTAAGTGTTCCTTAACTCTTATTTCAAAATTTCCACATGTTTTTCCTTTATAGGAATGTTTATATAAAATTTTTATATAAAAATAATCACAATCATTATGAACCAATTTATAAACACCCGATTTTTAAAAAATTATCCTTATCCTTATTATTTAATATGTATTTTTAAATTTATTATTAGTATAGAAAGCTGGTTGAATGTCATTTGAAATTTTTTAAGTATTAGAAATTTCGTTACTTATAAATAAAATTTTTCTTCAATGTTTTTCAGTACCAAATATTGATACTGAAAAATACTTCTTATAGTTTTATTCAAAATAATGTCTATTTTGTTAGTATACAATTGTATCCTGACAAAGGGGCCATAGGCTTTGAAATATGTTGATATTTTTCAGCATAAAAGTGGTAAAAACTAAGTTTATTTTAAAAATATCATATATTATCTTTTTAAAGTAGCTATTTGTACTGATATCAAATACGAATAAGCTGAATAATGTATTTAACGTACCTGCTTACCTCTCGTAACGATACACTCGCTTGTTATATAAGGTAAACCTTCCAACTTATTATTATTATCGGGTTAAAGTGTGAGCGCTGAGTTTGAAAGAGATTGAAAAAGTTTCGGCAAAGTAGAAAAAGCTGATCATTGAAAGAAGATTTCGACGCCACTTCACCCCCGCCATCCCTGCCTCCTGCCCGGCCCAGGCGTCGATAAATTGGCTTACATGCTTCAGTTTAAGTCTTCCATTACTTTATCTTACTTACACGAATAATAAGAACTTTCAACAGTTTTTAGTTTGCGAAGAGAGCCATAATAGATCAGTAATTAACCAGTCGGGGTTATTTGACGTTTGAACTTATATTATTTTATTGTTTGCCTTTTTCACTCGTGTGTACAATTTAAGGAATAAAATTGTTATTTTACCATGAGACTAATCCTTGGACATCGTGTGTCGGTATATTAAATTATTTAGAAGATCTATTTAACCAGAGTATATAACGCAATTTATTCTAGTTTAATAGATAAAATGACTTAAGTACTTCAAAGTAAGGTACTACTTCAAACATTAAAAATAAAATAACCATTCGCAGTATTAGGTCTCCAAAGTACGCGTATAAAAATACCTAATGCTATTGAAATTACAAAATTAATAAGTGATCAATGTTATCATGGCTTTGTTTTCCTGACTGGCGCTAACGTAATTTATAATTTAATGCTTCGATCGACGACGATATTATGTAGGTAAAATTCTATTTCACAACCAACAATTTATTGATTGTCATAGAATAAGACGAATTAAAGTAGATGACGGGTTAGCTTGCATTACAAAGTTTAATTAAATTAAATTTAATTAGTGTAAATTAAAACAAACATTTTGCAGCACAAAGTAACTGCCATATCAATCAATTATATTAGATCTAAGACGTATGTGGCAAGCATGATTCAGTTCTTTGGTCAATTGAAGTGTATTGAAAAAATGCAATACGAATATCCAAATACTCAATTTACTATAAATTTACTATAAACTAAATTTCTTAACACTCAATTTACTATAAACTTAATATTGAACTATCATCACTAAAGGCCTTCTTTTGATCATATTACAAAGTAGATATGCTAATTAAATTATGAAATGAGACAAATTAAGAGGTTTCTGCCCTCTTCCAGTTTGAGTTTCCTGTGGTATTATAACGTGTTTCTGTGTTTCTGTGTGTGTGTGTGTGTGTGTGTGTGTGTGTGTGTGTGTGTGTGTGTGTGTGTGTGTGTGTGTGTGTGTGTGTGTGTGTGTGTGTGTGTGTGTGTGTATGTGTGTGTATGTGTGATGCAATTATGGTATAATACCCCAGAATTAAAAAAAAAAAATTTAGTTCTTTAAACTAAAAGATTCTGTATTGCCATTGTACTATAAACACAGCATCTAAAGTAATATTAAATTACGCTCGATTTTTATACGAAACTATCATAATATACTTATTGAATCTACACAGGCAATGTTAAAAGATTCTAAAATTTAATTACTAGTTATAACAATACTAATTTGCAAGTAATATAAATATACTCATTTTTAATAATTATAAATTCTGAGTTTTTGTTATTCACGTCAGCAAGTTTACAGTTTTAAGAACTGCTATAATCCCAATGTCATAGGTAATATCAAACAACGCTGTAGTTTTATACGAAACTATTATAATTTGCATAATGAATGTACATAGCCAATGTTTGAAGGTTGTTACGAGGTATTGAAAACAAATGATGTTGACCGTTTTCTATAACGTGCAAAATTCAGTCAAAATTTGTTAAATTTTCAATATTTTTTTTGCCTATCTAAGGTTATTTGTATAAATATTTTTTTCCATCTAATTTTATATATGCAAACGTTTATTGTGTCGTTTCTGTACTTTTCTTACGCCCCGAATTTCAGTATCATCGGCCCATTGCAGCTTCCGCTCTGTGAATTAAAGCCTTTTTGCCTGTCTCCTTTTCTCTCTCCTTCCAATTTTCCCTGTTTTACGTTCCTTAGTTAACTTAGAATATGAACATAAAATAAGATTAATTAATTAATATCCTGAAAGCTCCGTCAGCAGGAACGTGACGGGGGGGTTTCTTACATAATCAACATCTAATAAAACACTCAAGTACACATTTTATTGTCAAAATAATCTTTAAATTACTCCCCTTAAAATAGCTTATTTTCATGAAACGGTACTTTACATAGAAGTGATCGATTGTGTACGTCAATGATTTGCTAAAAAAAAATCTTTTTCTTTTTGAATATATTTTTTGTAACCTACAGATGTAAAACACTCAATTTTTGTACATATCCATAAATATATCGATTATCCTTTTTTCCAAGTAAGTGTAGTGTATATATTACTAGCTGTTCGTACCCGGCGTTGCATGGGTTAAAGATTAAGTTGAAAATAATTTTTTTAGGGGGAAACAAAGGTTTGAGTCGAACGGTATAGATTTGCATCGAAAATATATCAGGAGGAGGAAAAAATGTAAAAGGGGAGGGAGGAAATATGACCTATGTTACCTGCCGAGTCCTAAAGAATAAGTTTCCAAATTTTGAGTCCGATCGGTCGAACAGTATAGATTTGCATCGAAAATACATCAGAAGGAAGCCTACGTTACCCACCGAGTCCTAAAGAATAAGTTTCAAACGATACAAATTTGCATCGAAAATATGTCAGGGGAGGGAAAGGGGTAAGAGAATAGGTGGAAATGTTGCCTATGTTACCCGCCGAGTCCTAAAGAAAAAGTTTCCAAATTTTGAATCCGATCGGACAAACGGTGTGGATTTGTATAGAGAACTGACAGACAGACAGACATTGAGTTTTATAGGTAAAGATTTATATTTATATGTTCTTTTCAATCACGAGTGTATGAACACTATAATTTAACAATAGTTTTGATATTTAAATCATTCATAGCTTCACATTACAGACGAAAGGAGTTGTGTTATATTAATTCGTTCGTGTTAGAGTTGTAATCAAAACAAAATGTGATTTGAACACTGTGCCGCGAGCTTTCGTACGAAGAGCCCCGCCTCGCCCCGGGACAACATTAAGAACAGCTGTCAGTGTAAATCTTCGCCAGGCCGCCGTACGCGCCATCCCTGAAGCCGCGGGCTGCCTTCAACAAATTGAACAAAGTTTTCACTTCTTTAGTGCCCTTTGTATTACCAAAAAGACAAAATTCGTGGTAATGAGCGCAAACCAATATACACATGTATAATACGCAAATTCAGGCAAACAGACAGAGAGAAAGAGTTAAACATATGGCTTTTCTGGATTAGCGTGATTGCGCGCATCTGTCGTCCTTACGGAGACTGGATTATATCGGGTATTCAGAGATTTGATATGTAATCATAAGGATTTAGATGTTGTGGTGTTTTATCACATTGAGAATATGGGGATTGTTTATTGAAAGAAAAGGCTGTTACTGTTCTTTTTATTGTAGGAATCCGTGTTGCGGACTGACACTACCGTGAGCTTATACT
The DNA here is from genome assembly GCA_016648135.1 of Agrypnia vestita. Classification (NCBI taxonomy): domain Eukaryota; kingdom Metazoa; phylum Arthropoda; class Insecta; order Trichoptera; family Phryganeidae; genus Agrypnia; species Agrypnia vestita. The sequence continues at coordinate 54,718 of JADDOH010023165.1, read as the reverse complement.
AGCACAAAACAGGAAGAAGAACAGAGAGCGCGCCCGTGCGTGCAACTCCTTATAGCCCAACCCCCCTTCCCCTCCTGGCTGACGGTGGCCAATCTAAAGTGTTTTTAGGTTGGCTAATTAGATGGTCTGATTATCATCAATGCCCACCCTAACCACGTGGTCAGAGTATCATGAAATGTATTGTATCTTATGTAGGAATGTAGTGTGAACAGAAGGCTGGTATTTGACAACATAAAAATACTTTGCTGGATTTATTCCAGTATAACATGGTTTAAGATTTACTGATGAAAGGTGCTATCTAAGGAAAATCGGAGACGGTATTATGTGCTGCCATATTAGCGCTCGTTCAGACAAAACGCAGATTAGTACTATGTTTATTGTGGTTGCTCATAAAAAAAAGAAAGAAAAGGGCAGTATTGGGTGCATCCAGTATTAAGTGACAGACTCGTAGATACATGATCAAAACGTTACATTATATATATATATATATATATAGTATATATATATATTATATATATATATATATATGAGAGAAAATTTTTTGATGTCATTAAAATCTTTTGATAGACTAATTGAACTGATCACGGAAGATATTTCGAGCTCTGAAATACACAAGAGGGCAAGAGTGTCGCTGCGCTTGACCGCGCTGAACGTGCGAATTTTATTTGAATAATTCTCACACTGAAGATTCCGTATTGCAGGTTTTTTCTCCATGTCGTCAATAAACAGTTCAGTGTCCACGCGATCCATAACGAGCTCCTGTTGTAACTTGCAAACCGTGCGGTGCCCGCAACTCAACTGAACGCCGAGAAAAGGCTCCATAGTATCCATTCTATTCTCTAGCGGTTGAGTGGCGGTTCCTGTTGTGTCTGAAGAAGCCCTTAGGTGACGGCAGTAGGTACAGTGAGTGCGCTCGCGCGCGAAGTCTGCGAGTCCAGGAAATGGCGAGGCGATGCAGGTGTCTGAGATAGTTGTCGGAAATGGCACAGCACCAAGCCAGAGCACAATAAATTTTCAAGAAGTCTTATAATAATATTTGGATAATTTATATAGCGCCGTTTACGCGAATACTCACCTCAAGGGTACTTTACACAGAAAATTTCCTAAAAAACAACTCACTGAAAAAAAAAACTAATTTAGTATAACATATTCACTAGGTGGCATGCAAGAAATGGAATTAAAGTTAAATACTATAATATTTGGGAGTGCCTGAAAGAATTAGGTGTTTTCGCGGATTACACACTAGGAGTGGAAAACATAAGCTAGTGTTGTTGTGGGCAGATTCTGTCTTTATAGGATTGTCTAAATAAATGCGTCTTAAGTTGTTTTTTGAACTGTGGTAAGCTGTCCGTTTGTGTCAGTTTATTAGGTTAGGTTTTCTCAGTTTATTATCTTGTTGTGAGGAATCAAAGTAGGTAACACCTTTAATATAATTTACTCAAAAACTACCGCCTGTGGAGAATAGACCCAAAATTTTATAATTTATGAGGGGTATAAAAGCAAAGGCAGCCATATTTTTAAAAAATTGGATGCAATTATCAAGGATTACTAATGTAGAATGTACTGAAATATGGCCTATAAATTTTGTAGGAAACATGAATTTTTCTAAATGAATAAACGTCGGTGACTGCATTCAAAAATTTTTTTTGATGTGTAACATCTTTCCTCTCGCTTTCCTGCAATCTGTGGCAGTGATTTTGTGAAAAAGGATGGAAATGCGTAACAGGAAATAAGACGCTGGGGAAGCGCGTGCAATTTCATTTGACCAATGAGCGCGCGCGATGGAAAAAAAATATCGTTTATAAACAAATCAATATCCAGCAAGTACCATCACAGCGAACACGCATACTTCCAATATTCAACGCTTCTGATTTTGTATGTATGTTGCGCGTCTAGTGTCAAGCGTGTTGATATTGTAACTTTTATATATTTTGGCTTATATCTTCGAAACTATCCAATAAATTCTTATTTTTTTACATTAATGTAAACAATAACTATCCTTAACCCTTATGTTACTACCCGGGTACCCGGGTATCCATTTCCGACTTCAAGTAAAAATAATTTTATTTATATACCCTTGATGCTTTTTTCCGCCCGGATCCCCATTATTTGCGGTATTTAAAAGGGATTTATGTATTGTTTCATATAATTTTACTTTTAAAAAGATATTTTATATGACCTTAAACTTGTCTAGTCCTCTGATTACTACCCAGGGTACCCGGGTACCCATTCGGTATTGATATTCTCATTCAGTGATAGACATACATTTTACCATCAGATTTGGTTTTATTGTAAAAATTAATCATGTTCGGTTTGTTTTTGAGTCCCGAAGTTACATCACCACGATGCGCACATAATAAAATTATAACTGTTTTCAGTTTTTTGGCATACAAGAAAATTTTTTTACACTATCATTGGATTCAAATAATAATCCTTTATTTTCGCCGGAATAAATGTCTCAATGTAGCAACGGTTGCCATATTCCTAGATAAAATAATATGTTGTGATTTGGCATATTACATTGAACATGTTTCCATGACTTGGAAGTCATGAAAAAATGTATAATGTTATATTACGTCCACAGCCTTTGAACGGCCAATTCTTTCACGTTGGTGAGTTTCTCGTCCAGATGTTAATTTTCTGGTGTATATTTAGCCAGTAAGAGGATAGTAATTTTTTGCATCACATATCCACCATATTTTTATCTCTTATTTGGCGGGCTTAGACTGAATGTATTGCATAAATTGTATACATCCAATAAAGAAAATGATTGCTCATTGTAAAATTTGGGTTGAAGAATCTATACATGCTGAAATTTTTTTAATTTAGTATCAACTATACATATTTCACGTATCGACGTAGCTCTGCCTTCATTCAATCAGTATTTCTTCATATTAGCATCATTGAAGCGAGGAAATTTGACGCTCGATACTGGGTATAAATTACATTTGGACAAATCAAAAATATAATCTGTATAAAGGTAATCTGCACCGTATAATATGAATGCATTTAACTCGGATGAAGTCAAATCTTTCCAATGTGTTTTATTAGTACGATCATGTTCATTGACTCAATATATATTTTCCTTGCCTCTTTATTGGTGTGACGGACAATAGTATCAACAACTTTTGGTATAAAAACACATTTGAATGTAATACTAATAGATAATGCTTTTCTTGATCCGTGTAAATCACTTCTTTGCCGACGATGAACGATATAATGCGACGTAGTTTTATAGTGAATACATGTGAATTTTTATGCCATATCATTTCATTGCTAGCCCGGAAATGAGCTTGAGCAGATGTCGGTGGTTCAATATTATCCTATCTTATTTTTCGCGTAATGCAATATAGTCCATATCTTCTACTAATTATTCATCGTCACCTTCTGTATTTGAATATTCATATTTATCAGTGCATTCTGAAATCCAATCTTTGTTCTTGCTATGCAAAAAATCCTCTGTATCTAAGTATATCGTTACACAGTAATTGGAGTAAAAAATTTTTTTTCAGAAGCGCTCCATCAACAAAAAAATATAATATAATTCATTTATATTTTTGATTTCATTGAACATGAAAATATTAATAAGAAAACATCAAGGTTATCTCACATATTACCATTGTTAAAATTTCTTAACTTTTAGTGAATTTAAAAATAGTTGAGACGATGAAAACTTAAATGTTGTAAACATTTAATAAATTTAAACTGTAAATAATATATAACATTTAATAAATTGTAACTGTTATAAATATATAATAAATAAATTGCACATAAGACATGTCCGCACTTTACTAAGATTAGAAGGATTAAGGCTAGAATTGAAGATATAAATGACAAATTAAGTTAAAATGTACTAAAAATGTCAAGCAAACTGATAAAAATCAGGTATAAAGGGATACAGATATCATTATGAGAAGAAGTGACCTTCAAAGAAGGTATTTGATCATTATACCAATATCAATTTGCGATATACAAAACAAAAGAATGCACGGGGAACGTCCATCCAGGTAGAGTACCCAGGTACCCTGGGTAGTAACTAGTGTGAAAAATTCCGGGTAGTAACATAACGGTTAATGGATTACATTCTCAAATTTTATGTAATTTATGTGATTATTTTAAAATATTTATTCAAAGTTTTCATATAATTTGTATAGTGGCACATTACCGCCATCTATGAAAATAAATAAATAAAATAATTAACCAAACACATTACTAAATAAAAATGCGTATGTAGATATACGGTACCTACCTTCTCGCATGCAAATTATAATAATCGCACATTAATAATAAATGCACATACATTTTCTTAACTTGTATTTACTAATCAATAAATATATGGGTATTAGCTTTTTATATTTTGATGTTAATTTTTGTTGCAGCTAAACTGATATTTTTAATTGTGAGATATCAAATGTTACACATCATATGCGACTACGCTCGCTTGTTTTTTTTTAAATTTTTTGGATTTGCTTTTATACCCGTCAAATCGTAAGTCTTCATCCTTTAACGACACCCACGCCAATATGGAAAATTTAAACACAGTTTTAACTGTGATAAAATTAATCATAACTATCGCTAACATATTTAAACATTTTAGTTATTTATGATAATGCAGATGTATGCCCTTCATTAAGAAATGATTTTTAATGTAGACTGTTTTTAATCGGAGTAATATTAACTGTGTCACAAAAATGCGTTAAAAATATACTTTTGGAAAGAACGCATTCGAAAATTTGCCTATATTTTTAGGAAGTAGGTAGGACGTAGAAGGCACACCTACAGGATGTAACAAAACTAGTCCACAATACTTTACAGGTGGATTTCAAAATGTTCAAGCAACCATGAAATAATATCAATAGGTTTGAAGTTATGCAATATCAAAGATTGCATTGTTTTCAATACCTCTGACTTATTTTTTACAAAACATTGACCATGTTTTGTAAAAAAGTAAAAATAAAAATAATATTTTGAAATAAAATTGGATATTTAACATGTAGTTAAAAGCGAATCTCGTGAAAACCACAACTGTTATCTACGTAATTATAAAAAAAACTCTAATATTTATAAATTTTCGTATAATTTGTCAACATTATATAAAAAAAGGTTTTCTGACGTGCGGTTTTGTAGATATTTGATTCCAAAGATCAAAAATTTACGAAAATATCTATCATTCATTTTCAAATTCAATGCTATATCCGCCGTGTGTCAATTTATAAATCTTTATTATTTTATATAAAAAATATAAAGGTATATAAATTACACCATAAGCAAGCAGTCAAAAACTCGCAGTGTTGCCAGATTTACTTTTTGGAAATATTGAATTCAAATGACATACCTACATGTATTATTGTTTGTAAATAAATAATTAAGTTAATTCGATAATAAGTGGTCTTATGCGACATCTTAAATGAAGAAATTAGTTTACATGCACACATTTTTTATTTAAGTGAAATAAAATACTTTTTTATGATGACCTCTTATAACGTTACAAAGAACTCCAAGTAAGTTGAAAGCACATGATTATACAGGAACATTAGCGGAACGATTCATGTCCGATTAAATACGCGAGAGATTTCTACATTTTCTAGTTATAAATCGCCGTGGGAGCGCATATGGAGAGTCATTTTGTTTTGACGGTTAGTAAAAGCCACAGATAAAAGCGAAATACCAGCAAAAATGGGTGTCTGGAAATAAGTACGACCACAGACTTGCGAATATCCAACAGATGAGTATGAAGTGTTCCGTAAACTCCTGATTAGTGCGAAATATTGTGAATAAAAGAATGTATCTCCAGTTACATTCTTGTCCAGTGTTTTAAGAAATAAATTTAATAATAAATAAATAAATTTCAAGTCACTTGATTCAGTAAAATTCACTTAATTTAATAAAATTTAAAAATTTAATAATAAATAAATAAATTTCAAGTGACAATATTTACTGTCTTGAGAAAGAGGTAAAAAAATCTCGTTTTCACTGAAAAACGGGCAATATTCGATTTAATCAATTCAAATATCATTCACAAGAGATCAAAGTCAGACGAGAAAATGTTTTTAAGAAATGTAAATCTGTTATGTTTTGAAGACTCTCAATATTTACTTACGAAATAGAAACGCGGAGACAAACCTTAGCCATAAATGAAATAGGGACCTTCGTAAATATATAAAACTTATGAAAAGGGATAAAAAGTGCTGATCTCTGTGTAGACGCGTAAACTATGAGAGTAATATGAAGCCACACAAGTCGTATTATTTGTTAAAAGTCATAATAGATTTGAGAAAGACACTGTGCAGGAAGAATACGCATATTTTGGTTTAGCCAGCGTGAAAGGTTTCATTGTAGTTCACAGTCGCTGTTAAACAGCTGCTTCTAAAATTCAAACAGAGCGATAATTATCAATCTCTAAAAGAATTTTTGAAATGATGAAGAAAAATATGGGTGGATATAAAAGTATTTTGCATGATAAAGCTTTTTAAAAAATATTTATGATGTATGCAAGGAAAGTAATCTTATTATGAACGTAAACAAGTCAAAAGTGATGGTATTCGAGAAAGAGGAAAGTAAGACAAAGTATGAAATACTAGTAGGTAATGAATGTTTGGAAAAAGTAGATGAGTTTATGTACTTGGGAAGTATGTTCGATAGAAGAGGGAATAGTTTCTAATAGAAATATGTCTACCGAGGCAAAACTAGCGGTGCATAATGAAATTCTGGTACCAATACTGATGTATGGAAGTGAAGCCTGGAACTAGCAGTAGAGGAAAGAAAGTAGACCGAATGCAGTGGAGATGAGACGTATGTGTTGCAAATCCATTTATGATAGAGTAAAGAGGAAGATATTAGGAATTAATGTAAAGTTGATCTTAGCATAATTAATAGAATTAAAAAAGGGTCACTCAGATTGTTTGGACATTTTGAGAGAATGAATGAGGAAATAATGATAAAATGCAAGTGTTGACGGTGCCAGAAAGAAAGGGTAACCGCGGACGACGTGGCATGACCAGAATAATCCAGAATAATGACAAAAAAAGATACTGGAAAATAATCCCGTTAGAAGCCTCAACAACCGGCGACTTTGCATCCGAAGATGTATGAATGTGGATGAGGCGAGAGTTATATGTCAGGACAGAAGAGTGTGGCGCTATATCCTTTCTGCCTACCCCCACGGGAAATGGGGTGATGTAAGTAAGTGAAAATAGTTATAAAAAATATTTAAAAACAGATATTATTAAATAAAATCCATGTGAATTATCTTCAACTTTTTATAAATATCAACATGCATACAATACAATTATCTAGTTGCTGAAAAAGAAATAAAAAACATTTTAATCAAACACTAGTCAGAAAAATCTAATCGGAGTGTACCGGTAAAAATAACGTAATTCGTATTATTATATTACTTACATATATCTCTCCCTTGCTCTCAACAAAGCACAACAGAGGTTATTTTGTTGATTTAGAGAGGTAGAATTTTATTTTAACCCATAAGGTTCCGTAATGTATTAATTATTCTTCTTCATTTACCTAAGGTACAATTTTTAATTACTTCATTGTTTATAATCTAGTCGGCTCTTATCGCAGTTATTACATTTTTGATTATGAAGTAAGCAACACATATAAAATAGTTATTTTGCCTTTACTGTCGTAATGAAATATTACATTGTAAGATCGTACCGCAATATAAGAGATTATTTTTAGTTTTCCAAACAAATTATCAGTAATAGTTATCAATAGTATGACCAACTACATGTTAAATAAAGCTAGTTAACGTGGTGCACTATAGCTTTAAAAATTACATATTGATTTCAAATATTTTTATTTTTAACTCTATTTATTACTTCATTATTAAGGGGCAGTACCTACCAGACATTTCTAAAAAAATGATTCTTAATTTCTTGCATTTTCTTAAAACTTGAGGTCTTAAAAATGTCTGGTGAAAATTTCAATCAAAAATAAAAAAAAATAAAGTTATAGCTGATAATAGTGGCATACCTTTGTTGATTACGCGCCGCGCCACACGGTGCCGCGAACACATAGGTAGCCGCCAGTCAGGTTTTTTCGTATTAGAAACGTTAGACCTGTTTCTATTATGTTTTTGAGGAATGCTCGATGATATAAACAAGGTGGAGGACTTGTATTGTGGACCTGGAATCGATGATTTAATGTACGTTGAAAAATTTCGCGATTTATTCATTGCTCAATTTTCAAATGCGTTTTACTTGAAACCATGTTTTGAAAATCGGTGATCAAACCACTGAATCAATAAACTTGAAATTCCTATGTATACAATAACTTGTATACATAATTATTTAGTTTCTGTTGTAGGATTTTTCCAAGTGCCTTAGTTTTTTTTTATCGGCAAAATAAACCCTAATTTTTCCCTGAAAAACGCTATTTTAAATTCAAACGCCCGCTATTTTGTCAAAAATTAAAAAATTTTAAAACTCCTATGTCAAAATCTAAATTTACATCATTTTGTCAATTTTAATAATCTTGATGATTACAGATGAAATGGGAGTGGTCACCGCGAAGGACCTTTTTTTTCGGCAGTTGACAGAATTTTCCGCCATTTTCCGATTTATTTTAATTAAAATATTCTTAAAAGTATGTTCTTTCATATAGAAATAATACCAATTTTAAGGTTTACCTAAAAAAATTCACAAAAATCGTCTTTTTTGCGCCTCGTAGGTAGGTATCCCCCCTCAAGGAATGTTCTATACTTGTCAATACATGTAATGTACTTGACAATAAAATCATAACATTATTTAAAGTTAAGTACCTATTTGCAAAAATATTTTATCTACAAGAAGGAATGTAAACCTTAAAAACCTTAAAACAACGAGGTCTCCTATATGAGTCCCTTGATTCCTACTTCTTTCTATGCGTAACAACAAACAATGCGCTATTTCGGCGTAACAAGTACCAACACAAACAACATAAAAAACAACAGTTTTCATAAAATAAAGAGCGCTTAAGTATTTACTGTTTGGATGCCGAGAGGCAGGGCGTGCAGTGAGAACAAGAAGATGACTTTTTCCTTAACATATTGTAACGAGATGCTAAAAATAATTTACGCACTGTCCGAACGCCTGGTAATATGTCGCTTGGAACAAGACTATGGAAGCATCGAAAATAATCTAAAAGAATCTACAATTATCTACACGTCTACAAACGACTGGAAAAGCCTAGAAGCGACGAGAATCTCCTCCTAAATACGAAAATAATGTAGGAGTTTCGATAATCCAGGGGGTGTCTAGGTAGTGGGAGAGCGGTAACATTGGGAGAGGGGGATTGATATGAAGGTTCGTATTTGATTATTGATGATGTTATTTGTTGTGTTTAGGTTTTATATACTATTACATTATACAAATCATTTTTACATACTATTACTATTACATTATTACATCATCAATAAGATGTAATTTGTCGATAATGCTGCTCTCGACTCTCCAAATTTGATGGCACCAAACAAAAACCTTTGAACAGAATCAAACAATAATTTTCAGAAACAGGCCTCGCTTTATCAGCTGTCAAAATATATAATGAGTTTGCAGCTTAAGTGTGAAGTTAGCCGTGAAAAATTCAATAGAGTCGTCTATTGGGGAAAAGGGAAATTACTTTCCGAACAACCTACTAGAATTTTCCCACGAGAAGCCATACGAAAAGCCCGCAAAATGGAACTCACCCCTAAATCAGGCTGTCTTGTATTTGCCCGGAACTACGTCGAATATTTACCCTGAGCAGCGACGCCTGTTCTGTAGAATTACCCTGCCGTGTCGGTCACTGTGTACCGAGAAGGCGATTGGATCTTGCACAGAACAGGGTAGTGAGAAATTCTTACCACACACCATGTTACAAGAATCGAGAGAGTGCAGAAAAAGTTTCTTCGTATTTTGTCATACAAAGCTGGTCAACCTTCACAGTTACGTTTATTGGTTTATAATCCTAATGAGAACATATCTCGAAAAAAAGAAAAGAAAAATCGTCATCAATCCGAAGGCAGTTAGACTTATCAGTATGTAATGATATTTTACATATGTTAATTTGGAACCATTTGGCACCTTTTTATCGATGTGCCCCTTAAGAAATGATAAAAAAAAATTGGCCCACCCTACTGGTAACGCCATCTAGTCGACACCGGCATGGATGAATTCTGTCAGTTGTTTGCCAACAAAGTATTTTCACCAAATTTCACACAAAATTCTAGTTCCTTTTTAAAATAAATACGTCACACACGTTGCAAAACACAAAAGCATTTTATCAAAAGTGTTAGATTTTAAAGAACTTACATTTTTTCATCAAAACACGACCGAAATAAATATCAATCGACCAAAATTGTGGGAAATTTGAAAACTGCGTACTCTTAGGAACCGCTCGTTCTTGGGGCACCTTACCCTACGTGAGAATCGGATGGTATGTTCTTGTGAATATTAAATACGTGTTACCCAGCGATAATAAAATGTTCATTTACGAGTGATACTGCGAAAAAAGTTTTCACTCATTCCTGCCGCAGCAACGACACGTGACAATAGAATGGGTAATTTAGTATCAGTGGATTCTGCCGGCAGTTTAAACACACATTATGAAATTTAAGTACCAACAGCTTCTATGTAAATGATTTATTTCTTCCATCTTACATCAATTAACATACTTGGAAATTTATGTTGACATTTTCAAAGATTTAACATCATTTTAATGATGTGTGTTCAGACACTTATTAACTCGAACGGCATTACGAACACGAATCTTTTATAAGGAATGAGATGGTCGCATTATACATTTAACTATTACATTATGTAATATAGTAAATATTACAACAATAGTAAAATAATCTTTAAGCACACACCATTACATGCTACTTGCGCTACTTCCATTAAATAAAAAATACCGGTAAATACTAAAACAACAAACATCAATAGTGCCATCTATAGCCATTTACATAATTAAAATTTTTGATTAAACTATGCAATAAGTAATTTCTATTAAATGCTTCTAGATACCTTTGAAAGGTAATAAACAAATAAAAATAAATCCGCCAATTAATTATGTACAATACTATTATTTATAAGATTTATTTAAATAAATCATGCGTTTATTCAAGAGATTTTTTTCGGCAAAAAATTATAACCTATAAACTTTACAAAATTAACATAATTTTAAAGAGGGCTTAGTACAATAAGGCCCGGTTGTTTCAAGTTCGATCAAAGCAAGCGGAAATCCTGGGTTAAACTGAGCTTAATCTCAAGGTTACGCGAAATCTCGCTGAAACACTTGTTTCAAACTAAAAATCTGTCAAATATCGGATTAGAGGCGTTGCAATTGTGTAAACTAAAAATCATAGACAAATGCACGCCAAAATAAGTTTGCATAGGGCATCACGTCATTTAAATTTCATTTGATAGCACGCAAATGTTTCGACACATAATTTTCATATCATCAACAATGCTGTTTTAGTAAATAAGGACTGAAGATTGAAGATATCCACAAGAAGATAAAAGGAGACAAGTGGGCTGCATTACGCAACTAATTTAATGTTTTGTGGCCTTGTTCCTGCCTAATTGCGTACTGTCCAACAGATTTTTGAAGTAGATTTGAGAATGTGTTGAAATGCGCCAGGAAGGTTAGTTATTGACGAAATTAAATGTTTTCCTACCTATTTAGTGTTTGCAAGAACAATATGTTTTTATTTAATATGTATCGTATTTCTTTAGTTTTTCTGTTTATAACCTTTTCTTTATTTGCAGGTAATAAGAAAAGTGAATCCAAACTCCACGACTCAAAATGATATGCAGAATAAATTATATGTGGTTCAGTTAGATATTTTCAAAACCCAACTATCTAAAGAATCGGCAGAAAATTCACGATGTTGTTTTGGAAAGGGAAATTGGTAAATAACATCGAAGTTCGTAGTCCAATGGCCATGTCACTGGCTTTGCATACTGAGAATTCGATTCCCGGTAAGGTCGCAATACATCTTTCTGATTTCATAATCTCGGTCTTCTACAATATAGCAATTACCAAATCTGGTGCCTAGTACCGTTTGTCGTAACTTGATATTTTGTTTGGACATAATGACAGATATATTTCTGATTTTTATAGTGCTCTTCGACTGATTAAAATGTGGTCTGAGGAGCCATCGCTCTGGTAATGGCTGACCCTATCCGCAATTCAAGAAACAGTATTCCAGATGCACCACCTACGCACCTTTTATCGATATAAATGTAAAATTATCAAAATCCGAGTGAAATAGAAACCTTGAAAAAAAATATTTTCGACAATGCCCTGCGGTAAAATTCGGAAGAATCAATTTCTTCTGACAAAAAAGTATAGTTCGAGGTCTAAGTAAATTACTTCTCCTATTAAGGATATAACTATAGAATCAGTCGATCATCAGAAAAGCGTGTGTTGCCCTACATAATATTGTACATTTCGACACTTTGTATGTAAAATGTCGATATTTTATTGACACATGTCAATTACATTGCGCAGTGCGCATGTTCGTCTCTGACCTAGAGTTTAATCTAAAATTTCCACTCAGAATTCTCTGACAGATTTCGCTTAATCCGACAACTCGGATTTCAATTTCAAATTCAACTCAATTTCAACAAACAACCCGTTTTCGAAAAAGTACTAAAAATTCGAGTTTAAACTCTACGCTTACTTTGTTCGAACTTGAAACAACCTAAATCACAAAAATCTACCGTCGGCGGCGCTCAATACAAAACTTTTATTAATTCCTTAAATTATTTTGAACGAAATTACGAATAAGGGACAGTAGTTCTTGGCAATCCAATTTCAGATATAATTTTACAAGTCTTAATAGTCTCTAAAATTAAAATTATAAATAATCATATCTAACGGATTATATTAATTGAATTTTTTTTATTTGAATAATTAAGAACGGATAAAATAATTAGGTTTAAATTTGTTCTTTTAGTTTTAAATTTGTAGAATTAAAAATACGCAAATATTTAATGATGGGTTTAGGAAATGCATAAGCACACTCGAGTTTTCAATGGGAGTTTTGAGCCATGCTGCACTTTATAATTATATATAAATATATCACTTGTCTAAGAGCACTTATGAGTTTAGGAGTACACGACTAGTTTCGACAACTACAATTTTTGAAACTAGTTGTGTATTCCTGAACTCATAAGTGGTCTAAGACAAGTGATTTTAGACAAGACATTTTTCTTAGACAAGTGATATAAATTTATATATAAATATAATTTGTCATTTCACAAAGTTAACGCCAATTCAATAAATAATATGCTGCACTTTTATAACTCTTTTATTGAGTTGTAAGAGCTTTTACGCAAGAGCCTTAATTAAGGATCGCTCTAACCTTAAATCAACTGATTAATGATCTCTTATCGTTTAAAAGTCTAACAGGGGAAGCAGTCATTCTCAGATCAGAAAAGGTTACGGCCCGAGGTTTGCGATTGAACTACATACATGAAAATAGATGTAAATTACTATTACGCCAAGACACCGACTCGACTTGACAATTTTTCTTTAATTATTTTTCGCATTGTTCTTGGCCAAAGGTGAAGGTTTGTTTTATGCTACGGGCACTTTAGCCTTTTGTAAATATAAATCAGGTTTACAACCTCAGGTTCTACTGTGGGAAGGACCAGTATGCAATAAATAAAATAAGCAGGCAGTCCTCGTAGCCCAATGGGAAAGACACTACCTCTCAGACCGTGAGAATCCATTTCCGGGGAGGTCACAATATATTTAGGATATACATATCTAGGAAAACAGTATGCAGGAATGACCACGAGAAATTTTAAAACTAGGATAAGAGAACATGAACATTGTTTGAGCAACAATAATTATTCTGAATTTCTAACCACTTTTTAGAAACTGACGACACTTTCAAAAAAGATAAATCTACCTTTAAATATACTAATTTAAACAAAATTTTCAAATTGTCTGCTCTAAAAACCTTAGAAATTAACAAAAAATTAAATTCAAATATCAATATTGTCAACAAGATAATTTAAGTCACCCCATGTAAGTGCCTATTGTAAGTCACCATTATTAACGACTAGCTGTTCGTACCGGCGTTTCACGGGTTAAGGATTAAGTTGAAAATAAATTTGTGGGGGAAACCAAGGTTTGATTCGAACGGTATAGATTTGCATCGAAAATGTATCAGGGGGAGGAGAAAGGGTAAAAGGGGAAGGAGAAAATATAGCTTATGTTACCTGCTGAGTCCTAAAAAATAAGTTTCCAAATTTGGAGTCTGATCGGTCGAACGGTATAGATTTGCATCGAAAATATATCAACAGAGGGGAAGGGTTAAAAGAATAGAAAGGAAATGTCGCGTATGTTACCCACCGAGTCCGAAGGAATAAGTTTCCAAATATTGAGTCCGATCGGTCAAACTGTACAGATTTGCATCGAAAATATGTCAGGGGGAGGTGAAGGAGTACGAGAATAGGGAGGAAATATCGTCTGTGTTACTCACTGAGTCCTAAAGAATAAGTTTCCAAATTTTGAGTCCGATCGATCAAACGGTACAGATTTACATAGAAAACATGTCAGGGGGAGAGGAAGGGGTATAGAGGGGAAATGTTTCCTATGTTACCTGCCGGGTTTCAAAGCATAAGTAAGCAAAATTTGAATCGAATCGGACAAACGGTGTGGATTTGTATAGAGAACAGACAGACAGACAGACATTGGGTTTTATAGGTATAGATGTTCCCACCCTCGCTCCTCCCACCCCGCAAATCGCCCCAAAATAAAACTAATAAAGTACTTGCCCATCTTAGCTTAATTTAAATAACGCTCTTTAATGACACGGACGTGTCGAAACCGGTAGCGTAGTAATCATAAATAAGTAACAAATTGTACTTAAGTTTGAACTCACCAAAAAAATGTTTGAAAGAAATTGTTACATACTTAGTAAGTGCCCAACAAATACAAAAAATCACAATATGTCTATGCGATTTAATCAAACCCGAGAGCTTTTGAATAATTTGGTTATAAGGCCACTTCGCCTGTTGAAGCGTTAAAAATAAATAATAAATAATTAAATGGACGATAATTTAGCGACCTTCGTAGCCAAGACACTGGCTTCTCACACCAAGGGTTTCGGGTGAGGTCATAAAAAAATGATGTAATTTACTCAAAATTGGATGTGATGTGTGACCAACTTTACATTTCGAATCAATCATTTTAATTTACTTAAAATAAGAACATGTTTGTACCACGTCCAATATCTTGATGTTTGTGAGGAATAAATTATTTCAGTGCAAAATAAACGGTAAAATACAGCGAGTACTCCAGATTTTCATTCAGTATTTTTTTACCTCTATTCTAGATTCTAATCTAGATTTAAGACCTTACTTACAATAAGTATGTGGGAGCTAACGTCAAGCATTAATGCTTCCATTCATTCTACTTCAAATACAATTCCCCTACGTAATAAATAATAAATAATAGGTATATGTGTGAAAAACATTTCAATATTTGCAATTCGATTTTATTGATTACAATACATATATTTCAAAAAATATTTTAAGATACTTTATTGATATAATGTACAGTAACAAAATATCAACTAATTTCTGTTAGAGCAAACCATTTTCGTGTAATCAAGGTAAGGACCCAACCATCAGCAGTAATATACAGAATTACTACTCATATCCTGAACACTAACCTAACTAATATAAACTAACCTAATACTGACATTTTCATTACATATCTACAAGTTAAGAACTTAAATAGAGAGCAAGCATATCAAAGGGGGGCATAGAATCGGCTTGGGGTGGGAGAAAATGGAGGGAGGTTTTAATGAGAGAAAGAAGACAACCTTGAAATCGGACTATTGGATAAGTTAATTTGATTGCTTAGTATTGTACTTTTATTACTAATTATTTTTTGCTCTTTTAAGAATACTCATTGTTTATCAAATTAAACACAAATTCATTTGCTTTAAACCACTATATTTTTTGTAACATCGACCAGTTTTGGAACCACCGTTCCTTTTTCAGGATAACATTACAAAAAAAATTGTTTATCTGTGATGGTTCCAAAATATTAAGGCGTAACTTGTACCATTTTTATGTATAATTTTTACCCCTGAATTTCTTAAACGTTCGGTCCGAATTAATGAAATATTCAGCAAATTTTGAAAAACCTATATATGTTTGGCCTCAATTGTACTCTTTGATTTTAATATTAATACTCCTAGTGGTCTTTCCCACCTTGACAGAAAGATGGACAATCATTGCAATCGAATCTTTAGATTCCAGAATGGCTTAGATTGTCTTCTTTGTCTTTACCATTACTTTAAAGTATATTTAATTTTTGTTCATATATTTAACTGGCCTTATCTCTACTGGGAGTTTTGATGTGCTGAAAGAGTAAAAATTATTTATGTACGAAATTTTGCGCCATTGTGGAGTTTTGTTATTAGTATTAATAGTTGTTGAACCGTTACTAACCATCCTATCTCGCACGAACATTTCGCTTTCCACTCCATGATCCACCGGCTCTTCACCGTTCCACTGTCTAGTAATAACTTTTCTAATAAACTCTTCTCAACAATTGAACTTACAGCTTCCAACAACGGATACGACCCGAACTTAATTGACAGAACCCTTTCAAAATGAATCGCCGCATTTCAACAAAAAATATTTATAACGATCATACGTTCAAAAATAGGTAAGTTACAGCAATCGATAACTTATTGGACGAGTTGGTTAACAATTAATATGACGTTAGCGTTATAGTTTTACAAAGTTTAATATTGTGATACCTATCAGTATTCTAATTATTTTTTTTAGCATTATATTTATATTTAAATTTGAATTAAATCCATCTTAAATGAAAATGATGAACTAACTTCCTATCACAAAGACTGGATTCTAGTTTTCATTTAGATTCGTAGTGAGAAATTTCTACGTCTCTCGGTGGAGGGTCCACGTCCACAAATAAAGATCTGGTCTTATTATTTAAGATACTTCACGTTGCTAGCCCTTCTGATAACCCATCTCTATCAGAACAAAATCAAGATCTTATAAGATATCTTATAAGACTTGAAATCTAAAATTTAACACCGTTCATTTAAATAAATCCGTGTGAAATATTAAAATGATCGAATTAAAAAAGTTTTTGTGTGATTCTGGATACAAAATAAGAAGAAAAAAAAGGATACAAAAAACAAAATTCTACTGAAAATAATTTTATAATATTTATAAAAATATAATTAAATAGTGTAGATTATAAAGTTTGGCTATTGTATGTACCCTATACCAGGCGCATATACAGGGTTATTTGGAAAACGTTAATTAATAACCTCGCAGGACTATATTTCTGCTTTAATTATGAGTCGAAAATCTTCAATTAACTATGACCTTATATCAATAGTAATGAAGATAAGTGACATCTAAGTATGCATTTTTTTTTTCAATATTTCTGACTTATTATTTGTAAAATGTTGCACAATCATTACAGTAACTTATTGAATATGAAAAATTCATTCCCTTTAATACAAGTCAAATAAAATAATAAAAACCTTCCAATTCCATTTCAATTGTAATTTCTGCAGGGTTTGTATCATTTTATTTAAATTGTATTGAAACGAATGAATTTTTCGTAATCCATACAAGTTACTGTAATGATACTTCAACGTTTTATAAAAAAAAATATTCAAAAATGTTGAAAATAAATGCGAACTTTTATATTGCATAACTCCTTAACTATTGATGATTAGGTCAAGGATGCTTGGATATTTTTGACTCATAACCAAGACAGGAAGCCACCTGTAAAGAATTATGGACTAGCTTAGTTACACCCTGTATAATCAAAATAATAAATCATGATTTGTTGTTAAACACATATTTTGATAAAAAAGCGAAATAATTATGTAATCTCGTAACTGTGACGTCATTATTCAGAAGAGTGAATGGTACCCACCGCTTACCCAGGACCGTTCTAAGAGCAAAAGCTTCCATATCGGTCCTACTCAATCGTCTCCAGGTTGACGTTTTTTTTCAACTAACAAGCAGGACCGTGCTGCTCCGCACCGGTCGTATAAACCGTTGCGAAGTGGCACGGCCGCTCGAACAAAACCATTCACTGTCCCCGCCTCAAGATATGTCTCTATTAAAAAAAAACAAAATACATAATTATAATACAAGGAAAATAACATAAAAAGTAATAGGAACCCAAAATAACAAAATAGTAGAATTGTAAATAACAAAATCTAAGAAATACAATAGAGTAAGTACATTCAGTGATAAAAAGAAATAATAATAATAATACTTAAAATTATTTCTATAAAATAAAAGACGAGATCCCACGGCGGCGGCAGTGGAAGGCTTTTGGTCGAAGACAGGACAAAAAAAAAGAAGAATAATCCGCTCCCATCAAGGGGAAAAAGAAAGACAAAACAAAAACGTGACACCCAGCAAGGAAAGTCAGGACCGGCAGATATGCATCCGATTCAAGAGCAATATACCAGACATTAAAAATAACTCAACCCAGAAACATCAGACTTGGTATCAATCAGCTCTACAAGAGCAAACTCTTTACTCAGGTTCCCGCAGCATTTCCCAACGGGCCACCCACACCTTAACAAACTCACGGAAGCATCCGAAGTTCCTTACCAGGTCCTCGTTAGAGGGACGGAGGCCCGGTACTTTAATACTCTGCCCAGTTATACCCTCAACCAAGTTGTGACGTTTCGCTCGTTCTGAGGGGTGTATTTGAGGGTGAAGCTTTTTTGAAAGGAGGAGGTTTTAAGAAAAGTTTTAAAAGCGATTTTACTTTAAGTTTATTTATTAAAAGTCTAATATATTATTTGAGATCTGCTTTTGCAAGCTCAAGGCTAAGTTTAAAATTTATTTACGTGATTAAATTAAGTTTACGTTTAGTCTAACATATAATTTGGCCAGTAATCGTCTAGTGATAGTAATATAGGACTCCTCGTTGTGACGCGGTTACTCAGTACTTTAGTAGCGTAGCAGAAGAAATGCCATTGTATTCATACGAGGTGAAACTAACCTAACATTATTAACGCGCAACATGAGCCGGACTCAAAACGACGATCGATTGAACAGACTAACAAAATCGCCTTTCATGGTGGCGCATCCGTCATTTCCTCGCATCCGGTAGCGGCGTCGCGAACATAAATATGTCTACGTAAATTTTTCGCCTAGAACGATGCCGCCTGGTTACCGAGGTCTCATATTAGCACCTGTGGACGTATTCCACGGCTGAGTGCGGGGTCACGATTACGATGGAATATTCAGATAGATAAATACCACTTGCAAAATAAAGCCTAGGGCGCTCTGAGTATAACTTGGTATCCGCATAATACAACCGACGGTACATAATAGGAACTTAGCTCTAATATTGCGCAACAACACGCAATATCTTTTTTTTTTTACGTATTTTTTTTTAATGCAATAGTATACTGGATCTGCCGGTAGTCCAGATTAGATAAATCACGGTCGATTAATACACGGTTATACTTATTAAACACACACACAATATTCAAAATGCAAATTAACGGCTGGGTTCTCCAGAATACATACATACAATGCTTACAACTGGCGCGATCGGTGGTCTTCGGCCCGATTTATCTGTTCATGGTATATAGTGGAAAGAGTAAACATATATTCATAACAACTAGGCGCAACAGAGGCTCAGGGCAAGCTTTGTCTGACATTATCACAGCCCGAGATTCTAAGGGAATGGAAGATACAGTTTTGTAAGTGAAATTTAAGAAGTGTCTAACCACTTCTGTTCAAACGTGGATTCTAGATGCCCCCCTCCCTGTAGGGGGGAGGGGGATGCGGCCCCAGAGCATCGCCGCATCCGGTGGTTAACTCCTGTTTAGACATAACCTCCCACACTAAGCTGCAGACCAAGATCAAGCCGAGACTCTATTGCTCCTGCTGGAATCCTCCGAAGTCCTCGCTTCCCGGCGACAAACATATCAGGAAGAAATCCCGCGTCTGATATTAAGGTTTGTATATTGTCCCGCGGGGCAGTCAAATTGACTGGTGTATAATGATGAGGATCCCACGTTGCGGCTACATGAGCCGGATTATTATGATGTTTACTGCTGATTAAAGGGCTGAATGAACTAACTGGGTGACTGGAAAAGACTCTCCCTTGAGCGCGTCAGTCAGAGCCATGTTAGCATCGCCAATTATAGTTGATGTGATTGATCCCACGGTGTAGTCTTATTGACTAGAGATATTAAATGATGGTAAAACAGCATGATTATTACAGTTGATTGTGTAATTCCTGATATGTTTCTCGCTGGCCGGGAAAGGAGAACCCCGAAGGTCTCTGTATACAGCAAGTTAGAAAAGGTGGTGAATGATGAGTATGATGGTGTTAGTAATGCCATCGCGCTCCTGAATGCGGTCCCGATCATAAAAGTTGATTGTTAAACTGCTAACAGATCTCGTTCATTAAAGCGGTCCCGAGCATAGTATTGATTGTCGAACTGCTACCTGCATCTTATAATTTCTCGTTCATGAGGAACGTCCTATCTCGTCCTTGAGTACGGAGTTAATACATTCATAAACATTCATAACCAGAGCCCGAGCTCGTCGCACCAAGGGGCCTGAAAAGACGTGAGAGGTTCTTCCCCTTAGATCTTTGAGGGTCGCCGCTCCAGGACCTTCAGACTATCCTGTAATTCTTGGCTTTAAAACCCTGTCTTAACCGGGTAGATACAGTTAAGATAGCCTTACCTAGTCCCAAATCTAAGATGTCTCCCACTCTAATCAGACTCCATAGCCGAGAACGCGCGCTCCGACATTCGACCCTGTCTTATGTATGGTTGCTTATGGCACGCGAGTAAATCTAACTTCATCTTTTTCCACAATCGAAATTCAGCCTCCCAAGATCACGGGGCGTGAAAGACGTACGGCTCCTCGCCTCCCGACCATGAAGAGACGAACTTCCCCATTCGGTTCTCGTTCATTATCCCATTTATAATCCCCGCGTGCCTAACCTTAAGAGTCTAGCGCCGGTAATAAGATCTCATTATGCTACGTTGGAAGTTAATATTGCACAACCGGGCGAAATGCCTATTTTCCGCGAATCTATTCAATTTGTAAAACGCAATAATATGTATTTATATATGTTAGTAAAACGTTTGAAATGCAGAATTCACGTATGATGACCTTGCTTGTATCCTAAAGATAATTAAGAAATAATTCCGACGTCACGTCCCGACAAGTGCCAACTTGTTACCGCGTCCGTTACCGTCGAACTCTGAACCCACGTAATGAAATGAATAGTGACCATGTGACAATGACAAATTATATAGCACGAACATTCCATTTGATACACATCAGAAAATAAAGAATAAATAATATTAAAGGTTCTTATCTTATTTCTGTAGTTGGTCTGCTTCTGAGATGGCATCCTGATCCGAAGTAATATAACGGGTCCTCTCCAAAATTGCCATCGCCTGTGCAGCCTTCACTTTCCTTCCATCGAGAATGCTGCTCGTTAGTACAAAATTTCCGCGATCCTTAGCTGAAGACCGGCTGTATCTAAATTAATTATTTCTATACAATATATACAATTCGAAATACGTCTTTATAAGAACTTGATAGGAACAAATCGTGTTTAAAACGATTGCCCAATGATACGCAATACAAACATGTACCTTGTCCAATAACCTCACATCCGTGGTTTAATAAAATAAATATAAAATCCAGATGCATTTTTAAAATATATTATTTGTAGGAAATTTCTCGTACGATCTGAATTTATATCACACTGACAATCGTGATATCAAAAAACACATAATTGTGATCTCAATTATTCCCAAAATAATACAAATCATATAGAAATCCGTGTATTCAATCGCCAGTATAGATAACATAGCATTCTTTTGCATAAAGATACATCCGCCCTGAAGAATCTCTCGTACATTCCGAACCTCGCGACATTAAATATACATAATTATTCTGAATTTCAAATCCCACAAACAAACACCCTTCGTCAGTAAAGTATTCCATTTTAAAGCCTTTATATCTTTGGTAATATATGAATATCAAATTTAAATGATTTTCCATATGGACCGCGACGCATTTAAATATTTCATAAGCGTTATGCAATAATTCACCCGCTGGAATTATCACAGCCGCAATATTACGATTTCTTGTATATTAAATCTGATGCGCGCCTAGCAATAATTATCCCTAGGCCCAAAATACGTAACAAAACAATCCACAACATGTATCAATATTTGTTACGATACAGAAAGTTCTAAATTGAATACACGAAAAAGGCAATAGAAATAAATAATATTGAAAATGCTTAGCTGTATCTTCGAGTGTTGCTGCCTCTCTGACTCACTGATGGTATTTCGGTCCTCTCGCCACAAGGGCCTCCGGCCGACGTTGATGCTGAAGAAAGAAGGCTGTTCCTCGAATTTGTATGGCTTATGTAGTCAAAATTTCCCGCCATTTTGACTCCAACCGACGTATCAAGGTAAAGGTCTATCTCCCAGAACGCTTCTCATTGGCCCGATCCGTTACGCGGACAACCGTTTTTGATTGGCTCGCTTCGTCCAAATAAAATAACATAAAGCCTGCTTTACACGCCCGCGTGCAGAAATAATAAAGGCTAATAAGAAATAATAAAGGCCCGCACCTACTTATCCGGCAAATATTTAATTATAGAGTATTTATGAATTGTGGGGCTTCTCCTTATCATGAGCTTTTAGCAGATAGATATTTTCGTATAATTTTTCAGCAATGTCTATTTGAATAGGCCAATATCGTTACAAAGTCCTCTCTCGCGTCGATCATTATCTTGCATACCCAGAGGATATGTTCCGACGTCTGGGCCACACGGCCGCAGGTACACCACGGATCTGCGGAGAGTCCAAGGTCGAAAAGCTTCGACCTGAACTCTCCGTGTCGAGAGAGTATCTGCACCGTATAGTGATCCAGAACCAGAAAATATCCGCTGCCCTTATCTTTCACAGCCACCCTCGGGAAGAACATAATATGTTTATCATAATATATCAGGTAAATAATTAATTTTTTTTTCGAAATACGTGTCAAAAAAATAATTAGTGATGTGTATTATTATTTATATAAATGTACATAATTTTTTTTTCTTAAGTTTGTACTTAATTTTTTTTTTGCCTTTGTACTTAAAATTGTTTTTAGCTTTTTTATCGCTTCTGTTTATAAACGTTTTTTGACATTTTGTGGGACTAGAAATATTACAAAAATCTTAATAAAATAAATAGATAAATAAAAAATTAATAAGACGAATCTATTTTGTATGGAAAAGAAAGTAGGTACAGAAGCCCTTAGTATATTTATATAAATATTTTTATAAATAAACTTTTTGTTTCAGATATTCGTCTTCCACAAGTTGAAGGGCCCCTTCGTGGAAGAGTTCTACCAGTGCGTGACGCACGGCTCCTACACCGCCGACTGGCAGGAGCCCCTCTACACCACCCTGTCCCTGCTCTGCATGTTCGTCATTCCTCTGCTCGTCCTGCTCGCCACCTACGCCGCCACGTTCAAGGCTATTTCAAGTTTGTAAAAACATTACAAATATCTCTATTTCTTTTTTCAAAAAGAGATCGAATACGGAATACGTGTCAAATCAATATTCATACTATTTTCAAACTAAGCTAGACGCTTGTGTTATGAAAATAGGACTAACTTGCTGGTCTGGAGTGAGGTTTGAACCCGCGACCTTTGGATCACGAGGCGAGAGTCCTAACCATAAGACCAACAAGCTACTCTTATTTAGTTAGAACGAATTTCAAGCCTCGTACCTATTGTCTTTTTATTAATGTAGTGTATCTCAAATCTTGGGATACGGATACGGAGTTAGGTATATTTCAGATTATTTGTGTCGACCCACTCTGAACTAATCCCAGTGCTAACTGCATGCTAGTTAATGGAAGAACGAGAGCAAGAACATGCGCTCTCCCATTTTACAGCCGTACCCTTTTGTACTCACATTACAATAAATACACCACAGTACCCCCAAAGTGATAGTTATAGTAACAGTAAGAAAATTAAGGTGTACATAGGTACCACTATTATTATATTTTACTATTCTTCTTCGCAGTTCCACCTGTCTGTAAATATTGTAAATCATCAGAATTATAGGTCATTGTACCATCATATGGACTTCTATACACGTTTCTCAAATAAATAGCTCCATCTCAGACTTGTATAATTCAACTTAATTAAATAACAATGGACCAATCCATTAATCGTATTCTCAGAATATATATCTTCGCTGTATATATAATAAAGCCAACGTGACATTTTGGTACATTCTGAGATAAACGAATAAAACTGTTTTAAAAAATAATTGCACAGACTAGATTTATAAAAAATATTTTAAATAATTACTAGACACACTTTCCAGATGAACGGCAATGTTTTTTTTAGTATATTTCCATTATTTATATGAAAAATTGACAAATTGATTCATTCATCTCAGAATGTACTAAACGGCACATTATCCTTATTATATTATTATATAAAGCGACGATATGCATATCAAAATATTGTTACAATTTAAATGCGTTTTGATTTCAAAATTCATTTATGTAAATTACATTTAGTTTGTGATATATTTTTAAATGCATAAATATTTAATCTTGTTGAATGATTTAACAGTGTACCGGTTTTAATAATATTTTGTATTTTAGAAAGCGAAAAAGTATTCAGAGAAGAGGTGGGGGGTGGCAGACGACCCGACCTGAACAGGAGGCGCCTGATCCACAGAGCCAAAATGAAGTCCCTGAGGATATCTGTTGTCATCGTGGTGGCCTTTGTAATCTGGTGGACTCCGTACTACACCATGATGATCATCTGCATCTTTGTCAGCCCAGACAATGATCATGTTAGTATAATTTGTAACATTTTTAAATGATTTTGCTTGACTAATAACTAAATCACAATAATATAATTAATAATAAAACACTTTGTATTAACCACTAATTCATTCTATTATCAACATATTTTGGGGCCAATGGTCCCGTCATCAGGGACATCTTGATTATTTTATTTTATTTATTCGAAGCTTACAATGAATAAAGATGTTTTACAAAAAAAAATATTAAAGCAATTGATCCTGATCCATTCATCTATTGATCACTTACAATAATTGAATCTATAAAATTACTTTCTTAAAGTTGTGTGTTTAGTGTATATATGTGTGTGTATGTATCTGTATGTGTGTGTTTGTGCATTGTACTTTGATTTTAAGCCTATGAATGCGTTATTTTAAATTTTTGCTTAAGAGTATACTTCGTGACTGTGAAAAGTCTATGCCAAGGGAAAGTTAATGATTCTACTGATAACCGAGTTTTTTGCGGCCTAAGTTTTATATTTTTTGGGTCGAAAAAGAGTTGTATGTCGTAAATACGACAATATACATTATTATTTAATATATTATGACAAAATTTAACATCTAGGCATTTGCGTCTAGAAGCTAGAGAGGTGCAACAATATTATGACAGATCACTCGATATTTTAATAAATTATTGACGTTTATAAGAAGAATATCATTTATACAAAGGGTTTTCTTGTTAGTAATATAACTAAAACGATCACAAAATCATAGGGCACATAAAAATCTAATTCACGAAAAAATATAAGGCTTCTACTGGGATTCGAACCCAGATTACCTCCTTTCCGGGGCTGGTGCTCTGACTACTAAGCTACAGCAGCCCTCTATGTTGATATGAATCCCAGTAGTAGCCTTATATTTTTTCGTGAATTAGATTTTTCTGTATGTCTTTCTAATTGATTAATTAATATGGTTTTAAGAATTTCACAGAACTTTGTTTTGAAAAATTACAACTTCACATATATGAATATGTTCATGAATATATATAAACTTTTTATAGTAAGACCGGCGTCGAAATAAAACAAAAATCATTAATATTAAAAAATAATTACTCTACTATGTTAAAGAATGTATAAAAAATAAAGATATAATAAAAATTGCACAGTAGAGTAATGCAAGGCACAGCTAAAAGATTAATTAAACATACACGAACAAATGTATATTTGCTATGTATCATCATTTAATGGGTGGAGGATATAAGTAATGAAAAGAAGGGAAGGGAAATTGTAGGATATTTGCGACAGAATGTAGAGAAGGCTATGAATATCGGGATATCATTGACGTCGACGGAGATTATACTTAATGCATCCTCGTCACTACGTTATAGACCATTCCATGTCTGCCTTTAACACAAGCACTTGCCTCGCACAAAGTTAAACTAAGATATTAGCCGGATAGTAGGTATAACCATTAAAATCATTAAACAAATATGTCCAAATACGATACCAAATTGAGTTGTGAACGCGAAAAATGTGTACAACAGTCAACACGACAGCACAAAGTTAAACTAAGATATTATCCGGACAGTAGGTATAACCATGTGTTCCATTAAACAAATACGTCCAAATACGATACCAAATTGAGTTGTGAACGCGAAAAATGTGTACAACAGTCAACACGACAGCACAAAGTTAAACTAAGATATTATCCGGATAGTAGGTATAACCATGTGTTCCATTAAACAAATACGTCCAAATACGATACCAAATTGAGTTGTGAACGCGAAAAATGTGTACAATAGTCAACACGACAGCACAAAGTTAAACTAAGATATTAGCCGGATAGTAGGTATAACCATGTGTTCCATTAAACAAATACGTCCAAATACGATACCAAATTGAGTTGTGAACGCGAAAAATGTGTACAACAGTCAACACGACAGCACAAAGTTAAACTAAGATATTATCCGGATAGTAGGTATAACCATGTGTTCCATTAAACAAATACGTCCAAATACGATACCAAATTGAGTTGTGAACGCGAAAAATGTGTACAATAGTCAACACGACAGCACAAAGTTAAACTAAGATATTAGCCGGATAGTAGGTATAACCATGTGTCCCATTAAACAAATACATCCAAATACGATACCAAATTGAGTTGTGAACACGAAAAATGTGTACAATGATCGACACGACAGCCAATGAACGATATTCGGAAGAAGCCAATTATCCATCCCTCACAATCATTCGCAACATCTTACTGAAGTAACCGAATAATAGTAAAAGTCAAGCGTAAAATAGGACAAAAATTTTGAAAATAATATTAAAAATGATATACTGAAAACTGTAGGTGGCAAATTATATGTTTTCATTATTACAAATATCGAACAGGGAAATATGAGCAGTTACATCTAACGATGGATACTCACACCTAGATCAGGTGTTCGATAACAAGGCGTTAAAAATAAATACGTATGTACATATAATATACAGGGTTATTTGTTAAACATTAATAACCTCGCAGGGATATATTCCTCCCTTGATTATGAGTCGAAAATGTGGAAGCTATTGTGACCTAACATCAATAGTTAATGAGATATGCGACATCAAAGTTTGCATTTCTTTTCAATATTTCCGACTTATTTTTTGTAAAATTTTGGAATATCATTACAGTAACTCATATCGATTACGAAAAATTCATTCGTTTCAATTCACGTTAAATTAAATGATAAAAACCCTGAATAAATTCCAATTGGAATGTTTTCCAATTGGAATTTTTTATTTATTTTTTTATTTATACAATTTATACAATTCCAATTTATTTTTTTATTTGACTTGTATTAAAGGGAAGAAATTTTTCATATTCGATGTAAGTTACTGTAATGATAGTCCAACGTTTTACAAAAAATAAGTCGTAAATATTGAAAAAAAATGCAATCTTTGATGTCGCATATCTCCTTAACTATTGATATTAGGTCATAATAGCTTGAACATTTTCGACTCATAATCAAGGCAGGAACAAAGTCCTGCGAGGGTATTAATGTTTTACAAATAACCCTGTATAAAGGTATAATATTGTATATGAGCAAAATAAACGCCAGACTCCGCAAACGAAACTAAAAACTAATTCGATGATAAAATCACACCACTTTTTTATTTGAATTACATTCATAATCCAAAGTTTTTATTCCAAGTAGGTACCACAATTAAAACAAAACTGAAATCTACATAATTAATAAAAATAAATTTATTTTTCACCAATTTTGTATTGAAAAATATCAACATATTTAAATTTATTTTCATGTTAAGTAGGTACTTTATTATTATTCATTTTCCATACATCATTTTTTGTATATTTTGATTGTCTATACTTTAATTTTTGAATTTAATTTGTTAGTATACAATTGTATCCTGACAAAGTAGCCATGGGGTCTGAAACATGTTGATATTTTTCAACATAAAAGTTGATTTTTAACAATTATATTGATACTGTCACCACAAAATTATTTTGCTGTTTTTGAAGAAGAAAAAATTTAAATCTTTAGTCTTTTTACTGGAAAAGTTAATACAACCAATATAATACAATCATCTATCTCTGAAACCGATTATATTAGGTCCTTACATATGAAATTGATGTTTTGCCGTACTGGCAAATTTGATCTCAAATATCTTCTCTTTGGTTAGGAATTCCAAATCCAAATTTATACAGCTATTTACTCATGTATTTGTGTTTTGAAAATTATAATTCATTTGTTTTTTCCTCAATTGTTTTTTTCTTTGCGTCACTCAGTTTACAAAATGAAAAACTTGAAATATCGCGTTATTTACGAGTACGAGTTCCACCGTGGCACCAGTACTGCAGAAACGGCTCGAAGGATTAATGATGTGTATGGCGACGGTGCCGCAAAAGAAAACACAGTGCGTTTTTGGTTCCAACGTTTTCGTTCTGGATATTTCGACCTGCAGAACAAGCCCCGTGGACGGCCGGAGACCAAAGTTGATAATGAAGAATTGAAGGCTATTGTGGAAGCGGATCCATCGCAAACCACATCCGAGTTAGCTGCAGGCTGCGGTGTTAGTGATAAAACTGTTTTAATCCACTTGAAGCAAATTGGTAAGGTGAAAAAGCTTGAATGGTGGGTACCTCACGAATTGAGTGAAGCAAATCAACAAACGCGCGTTGACTGCTGCGTTGCATTACTCAACCGGCACAATAATGAAGGGATTTTAAATCGAATCATTACCTGTGATGAAAAGTGGATCCTGTACGATAATCGGAAGCGCTCATCGCAATGGCTGAACCCTGCCGAACCAGCCAAACCATGCCCCAAGCGAAAATTGACTCCAAAAAAGTTACTTGTGAGCGTTTGGTGGAATAGTGCTGGTGTCGTTCACTACAGCTTTCTTTAAATCTGGCCAGACGATTACGGCAGATGTCTATTGTCAGCAACTGCAAACCATGATGGAAAGGCTAGCTGCTAAACAACCGAGGCTGGTTAATCGCTCTAGGCCACTGCTGCTTCATGATAACGCTAGACCACACACTGCACAACAGACGGCTACCAAATTAGAGGTGGTTGAAATTGGAATGTCCAAGACATCCACCGTACTCTCCGGACCTTGCCCCAACAGATTACCATTTTTTTCGAAATTTGGAAAACTTCTTGCAAAGGAAAAAATTCAACTCCCATGGGGCAGTCCAAACCGCCTTCAAAGATTTTATTGATTCCCGTCCGAATGGTTTTTTTAGTAAAGGGATCGATGAACTACCTATGAGATGGCAAAAGTGCATAGATAGCAATGGTACATACTTTGATTAAATAAATATATTATAATAAAAAAAATCGGCTTTATGTTCCTCCCATACTAAACGTCAATTTCATATGTAAGGACCTAATATTATGTGAATTATTATCTGAATATGTTATCAAGCTTTTCAAAAAAATACATACGAGAACCAGGAGCGAAAACCTTGCTCATAAAAAATTACAAAATGACCCCCGCATTAAAAAATAATAATTCTGTGAATCAATGACCCACAAGATACATAATTATAAGGCTGGTTTGTATAAAAGACTTTCGTTTCAGTTCAAAATAAGTTCGGGCCTTTTTAGCACGACGAAAAAGAGTATATAATTAAGTAATATCTGAATATATATCTACTCTCACAAGCAAAATCAAATTGATCTTATGAAATTTTTTTGGGAATTTTGTAAATGGATGAGTAAAAATTCATAACGAGCGGAGCATCATTATTCCTGTGTACGTTGTGGCAACTGACATCTCAGTCGGGCAACTGACACATTTGATGAGATGATTGAAACGATATGAAAAATGTCTACAGTTGGTTTCATACTCTTACATGTTTCTATAAACTTCTCTAAGTTTCTCTAAGTAAAATTGCTGTTCCATTTGTGCAATATAAATAATACTCTTTCGTATTAATTAATAATAAATAATTTATTTTCAATGGTTATCTTACATTTTTTTTCCATAATAAAAATAATAATTTTGATATTGCGTATACCTATTTTCAGAAAATAGCAAAATAAAATTAAGAAAATTCGTTGGTTATGATTTTTCATTACTTACAAAAGTTATTATTTTTATTGGTAAATGAAAGTGAAACTGATTTTTAAACTTCTACTTGCTTATATTATTAAGTTCTGAATCTTAGTTTATTTTGTAGAATGAAACACTACTTTAATATGAAAGACTGATATATGTGAATATTATCATTAAAAGTAATGCTTAACCTAAAATCTACGGAATAAGACTTTATTTTATTACATATATACTTGTTTAATGTATTAATGTTAAACAAATAAAAAACTAATTAGAAAAAAAAAATTTTTTGAAATTTTTCATAAACATTTCATAAAATACTTTTTGTTTATAATGTTTCAGCTAGGCGAAGAATTGCGAAGTGGAATATTTTTCTTCGGAATGAGTAACAGTTTAGTAAATCCGGTAATATATGGAGCTTTCCAAATGTGGCCAGCTAAAAGAAGAGGAAGTCAAAGGTATAAGCCCCTTTTACAACAAATTTCCAAACATATTTTGTAATTTTTATTTTTATGAACTAAATTCTAGAGAACTCTATGGGCAAATTTTGTAACTAATTGAATCTTTGAGATAGCAACATTACCACCATGGTGGAATTTCAATATAAAATTGATAAAGCTTTTAGGAAAATTCAAGAGATGGTACTCGTGAATTTATGCCAATGAAATTTCCTTCACAGGTGTATCGGTGTTTAAAAGAGCTTTACTTTCACCATGGTGGAATTTCAATATAAAATTTATAAAGCTTTAAGGAAAATTCAAAAGATCGTACTCGTGAATTTATGCAAAAGAAATTTCCTTCATTTATTTAAGAAGAACTTTACATGCCAAAAATCGAGAACACAGGGATACATTTTCCACCCCTCCATACAATTTATACTCAACATCCCTTGTTACCAAATTAATATAAACACTTTTTTTTTCTAAGGGACTTTTATGCTGTTAATATAAAAAATTTAATTGGTTCATTGATCTGAAGGGCTGACTGGGCTAAAGGGTAAAGAAGCATCTCTTTGTCTTCATATTTAATACTTCAACCTTGGGACTAATGTAAACTATACGTTCATTAACTTGAATGGTTAACCTAAACAAAATAAGGATTTGTATCAATATAATCTTTTTAAAATAAATGTTAAATATTCAAATAAATAATATTGAAATGGTATATAACATGCCAATACTTTTAATAATTTTTTAATAGTTTTTCCTTAAAATTGCGTTGTGCGTGATTTTATCAAAACTATTTTTATTAATTATTAGATATTTGTAATAATTTATACATTTTTCCTATATTTTTATAAGTGAAAAAACGTTTTAATAGTAGATTAGAATTAATCAAATATTTTTGATGTTAAGTTTTCAACATAAAGAATTCAGGTATGAGTTTTAATCAAATTGTCCAACCATTGTCATTGCATGGTATTTTAAAACATTTTATGTTAATTTTATCATTTCCTTAAATATGTTCATAATTCATTAGTGGTTTTCTTCAATTCGTTAGTTTCTGTTGAATTAGGGAAACACAGGAACCAGAAATATTTAGGTACCTATATGTTTATTATTATCTGGATGCAACATTATTTTTCAAAGAAAATAAAAGAAAAAATAAATAAAATACATATTAACATACGTATATTCATAAATATACATATGTCACCATCTATTCCATTAATAAATAATTATCGCACTTGCCTTCACCCTACTTCCCGGACTTCACAAAGTGAAGAAGAAAACTGCCACTAAATTTATTTTGCTGACACAGTTTTTACTTGAGTTCTAATAAATATGGTCAATTCTAAGTTCTAATCAATATGGTCAATATAATCAATTCTTGTAGTATATCCGTTCAACGGACGTTGGCTTTCATCGTTTTATTTACTGCGGCCCAAAATGACTCTAGAGCAGACAGGCCAAACCACTCCCAAGTAGCCACGACGACATGTAGTCTTTTTTAAGAAAAAAAAACAGAACTTCACAAACAGACAAAATTGATTTATACATGTGGTGTGCTGGAGAACGGACATTTTTTATTATTGAAATTACTTTGGCTATGTGTAAAAAATTAATGTGAATTGTGTTATATGTTACGACATGCATGTTTGTTCGTGTACCCTATTGCCCAATATTAATCTCACAATTAGTTAAAAAGAATGTGGTATTTGCAGGGAAGGTTCAATAATGAACCACCGTTCCACGATGACGCAGGCGTCCATAATGCGCCAGGGCAGCACCCGAATCGTGGTGGACAGGCTCCCCATACGTCACAAAATTGACCTGCAGTATGCTGGCGACGAGGAGATGAACCTGGTCCGCTCGGAGCACAGCCAGCTCTCCAGGTGCAACAGCAGGGACCTGAGGAGGCAGTCGGCAGGCGGCGGCAAGGGGATCACGTCCAGGGTCGTGTCTTCCTGCAAGAATGCCAATAGTAGGAATAATAATGTGCCGGGTAATATCAATGGTGCAGTTACCAGGGTATAAAGGCCAGCTTAGAACAATTTAAGGGATTTTTTTAAGTATCTTATTATCAGGCAGTATGACTACCATATTTTGTTCCATATGCTATACTTCATATTTTACTTCATGCAGTATTTTAATGAAGATTTTGTTTTATGACTAATAATTTTTTTGATGTTTATAAATTGTAACGTACTGTCACAGTATCGCTGCTATAGGAAACAAATGAACACTCAAATTAAATTAAGTTAAATTATAGATGTCTCACAAAGATGAAGTTATTAATATGGGAAAGTAGTTACGCGAATCCTTTTTGGGCGTCACAGGGTAAGCCATCATAAGCGATCTATGTTGTACAGAGTTATATTCAATAAAATAACCAAGTTACATGAATACCATACACCTACACAACTTTCTAAACTCGATAGAAATGTGTTCGATCATGGGCGGATCGTGAATGTTACATTGTGTAAAGCGATCACTTAAGCCAGCTTATGACAAGTCGTCAGCTCTGTAGACGTCCAAAAAAGACTTCCATACATGTTTACCATATAAATAGCTTCATCTGTGTGAGACGCATATATTTTATTTCAATTAATGTCCCTCTGGGAACGAAATCCAGAAACTGTGTTCTTAAAAATTTGAGCGTAGTCAAAAATATTTTTAACTAAAGTTTTTAACAATTCCAAAAGTCACTGAATACGAATTTAACTGGAGCAACTGCAGAGCTGCAGCAACTGGAAAACTTAACCAGTATTATATAATGCGAACTAATTTTACACCAGTTATTTGTGTGGAACACTTTATTTGCTGGTAGTCTATATTCACTCGGATTTGCTGTTTCAGTTTCTATGGTGTCGCGTATTTATAAAGTTTTTTAATTTTCGGAAAAGTTTTACAAATTCGAGTTATTTCTAAATTTACCAAGAATTTTCAGAAGATTTCGATTATGTGCAGTTCTTATTGCTTTAGAATCTTGTGACAATATCTTTAGTTTACTGTCATTGTGAAGTTGATGGTTGAAGAGGTTTCTGCGTATGCGCAATGTACCGATACCTACATTCTGCTAATACATTTACAAAATCCCTGATTTCTAGAAACTGTAAATATTATGACTTTATTATTTCTAATATTCAAAAGTTTTAGTAACATTTTTAATGTTTAAGATGCATGATGCATTATCTGTGTGTACATATTGTATTTAAGAAATTCTCGCATTTACAGATGTCTAAAAATACCAAAATAAAAACTTGCTAACGCTGTACACATTTTCCTTTTATTCGAACATACAATAAAATATTATACATATTCATGAAAATACGAACAATGGTATGTCAAATTCTTAAAATAATAAAAAAACTGCATATTATAAATATATGTACATGTAAATTTTCAATGGCTCTAATTTAAAGAATACAAGCATGTTAAAAAAGCCATCGTGATATTACATACGTTATTAACATTAATTTCAGAATATTGTAATCCTGTTCATGTTATATAATACATAATTCATGTACACATGTTGTTGATTTTTTTTAATACAAAAATGAAATGTAAAACTGAATGTGATGTTTATCATTTTATGATATAATTAGAAATAATGAAAAATTTTATATTAAGTTTTTGTTGTCGTTCTGAGAGATTTCTTAATTTGTAATAGTTAATTTAAAGAAAAATTACCAAGAGTTCTTCTTACGTTTTATGCAATATTAATATTGCACTTTTTAATTTAACGATTTTATATGGGCATAATCTTTTATATATTTTCTTCCAAATGAAAATTCTAAGGTCCTTATCCATGAAATTGCCTCTTTATATAGAAAAGTCAAAAAATTTATTTTTATTCAAAGTATGTACATACTTATATATATATACATATTTAGTGAACCGAAATATTGGCCTTTGTTGTGAATGAACTTTTGCCATTTTAATGGATGTTCATTGATACCTTTGCTATAGAAATTCTGGGAAGGGAATGATGAATTCTTTAAGAGCATTTTTCACTGCCTTATCTGTGTTGAAATTTTTCCCTTGTAAAATTTTATCCAAATTCTGACAAAAAATTTAAATCAGTAAGTGCAAGGTCTGGCGAGTAAGGTGGACGACGGAGAGTTTCCAGTCAAAACTCCTGTAATTTTAAGACAGTCCATTGCACCGTATGTGGACGAGCATTGACAACTTCTCCACGGAGAAGTAGTGGACTAGAGCGATTGACAAGTCTTGATAGCGGCCTTTCCATCATCATTTTCAATTTTTGACAGTATACGTCTGCAGCAATTGTTGAGCCAGATCTCAAAAAGCTGTATTGATAATGCCGGCACAGGTTCGCCATACGGTGTAAAGCAGCTTCTTTTGACTCAATTTGCATTTGGGACATTGTTGGCTGCCTTCCCTGGGTCCTACCATTGCGACGAACGTTTCCGTTTATCATATAGGATCCACGTTTCATTATAAGTAACGATCCGATTCAGAATTCCCTAATTTTTGTGCCGACTTGAAAAATTAAGGCAAGCCTCGACGCCAATTGGTTGTTGTCCTTCAGTAAGTCTATACAGTACCCACTTTGCGAGCTTCTTCATTTTTCCCAATTTGACACAAACAAATCAATATCATTTTGTCACTTGTATTGAAGGCTGTTGCTAATTCTGATGTGATTTGGGATGAATCCGCTTCCGCCTTAGATTTCAATTCGTCATAATTGACTGTAGTCTCGGGTTGTCTATGGGGCTCATTGTCAGGGATGAAATTTCCAGAACAGAAGCAATCAAACCAAAAACGCAACATGCTCTCATTCGCGGTATCTTTTCCATATTCGTTGTTGATGAAAAATAATAAAAATTAATTTTCTCCATGGTCGCAGACATAGCGATATCACAAATAGGACATGATCATAGATAAGTCCATTTGATTTTTTTTTATATACTATCATAGCTTTAATATAACATAATAAAAATTTGAAAAAGTACTATCCTACTTTAATATAACATCAAAATGAATTTCAAATTCCAAAAAAAAGATATCGAACTTCAAACTAGACAATTTCATAGTTTCAAACTTATACTTGATGAAATTTGAAAAGTGTGTTGTTAATTAGTATACCACTATGCTAATATGTAGCTTATCGGGTATTTTAAATATATTAATGTCTTAAATTGAATGCTTGTCATTATTATGCGAGAAGCGAGAATTCTGAGACTCTCTGAGGTGTCTCCGAGGACTCTTCGAGGTGATCCCGGCCAGGACATGACCACCGGGTGCCCAAAATTTGTGTATTTTAAAACGCACAGAAATATCTACATTGCCTAGGAAATTTAACTCGAATTGACATTTCCTTATTGCCAAATGATGGCTTTGAATAGTTGTTATATATTAAGTATTATGTTCAATGTGAATGAAATATAAATGTTTTTTATGAATTAATAATAAATTTTATATTGCGCTCTGAGAATTTTTCAATATGGAATCGCAACAGATCTTTTCGTAAGAAATTGTATTTTAGTCAAAAAAAATACTTGTGAAGGGAGGGACAAAACCAACAAGAAAAATCTATGGAACTAGATTTGAATATTATTATTTTGTAAACATAATGATCTTCACTTGTTTTAAGCATATTTTTTCTTTCATTTTTCATTAGAAGTAAGTACCTATTGATTATGTTATATTTCTTATGAAAGTAAAATGCAATGACTGATGTAAAATAGGGGCATTTTATTTTTATTTAAGGCTTTTAAAATGATTATATTATTTTATTTCTTTAATCGCTTTAACTTTGCATCTTTCAATGTCTTACTATCTATCACAAAAACTTTTCTACAAATGATGAGTTTTTAGAAGAGAGGAATATTTTTTTTCAATATTGAGAATTGATTTATAAAATAGGTTTTGTTGTGTTCATTTTTTACCTTCAAGTTTATTTGATATATTTTAGATTATGTTTTTCACTTTCTGTAGTCCTATAAATTTTGAATAAATATTCATACTCATTTTTAAATTTATTAAACCACATACTTATTAATTTTGTGAAGCCCTATTATAAATCCATTATTTTAAATAAATTACCAATGTAATAAAAAAATTGTGTAATGTGTTAGTTATATGTTTGTTACATGATGTATAATTATTAAAAATATAAATATATCTAAAAAATGTATTAAATAAACGAATAAATATGTTGGCTGTCGCAACAACTATCTACTCAAAATTTTGCATGATATAATTTTAAATAAACAACTGAAGACAATATTTTTTATGAAGAGTTTTGTGTAGAAAATATTAGTAAATTTAATAAATACTTGCCATTTCCAAAAAATGTCATTTCGTTGTTAATTATCTATCGAATTATACTACAAATAATTGTAATTTTTATTAAAAATTGGAAGTAAACCATTTTTCCAAATTTATTGTATTTATTTCATCCGCATTTCTATTTATTTATTAGATTATTATAATCTTAAATATTTTCCTTAATCTAACAATAGAGTTAAATGATGATTTCAAATAATTATTAAGCTTTTGTATTGAAGAACTGATAAATATTAAAAAACATGTAAAATAATTGTCTTAATAAATGTGTCTAAAGCATTTGCATATATTTATTTATTCTTATTTTTTATTGTAGAAACAATATGATTTGACTAATTTAATAAAATTGAAGAATTACTTTTGCAGGTTATCCCACAAAAATTGTCATAAAAAATGAAAGAAGCTTAATTCTATACTTGTATTGGCTCTTCGTTTATTTCAATAATTTTAAAGTTGTTTTGTACGGTGGTCTAGTCTTCATTATTCACCGCACCTGCATATCTTGATCCGAGTATATTCTCCAGTATTCTTCTCGACTATGTAATATTTTGATAGACATTCAATCGAAAAGGTAAGTTGTCATATCAATTAATGAACATATAGGTATCACGAAGAAACAAGGAATGGAAAATTAAAATTTTATTCTTTCTGTCAGAAGTAATTGCATAATTTTTTTC
Source organism: Agrypnia vestita (assembly GCA_016648135.1). Lineage (NCBI taxonomy): Eukaryota > Metazoa > Arthropoda > Insecta > Trichoptera > Phryganeidae > Agrypnia > Agrypnia vestita. The sequence goes on along the minus strand of JADDOH010023165.1, from coordinate 16,900 downwards.
TTTATATATATGCATATAAGAGGCAAACAGTGTTAACGAATTCCAAAATAATAAAATTATACGGCTTTCTCAAAATTTACAAAGGAAACAGCGCCCTCAGACCATCAGTAGTGCGATTCGCCAATATTCAAAATAGCTTCATTCATTACAAAAATATGAAATACCTCCAACGTATTTGAACTAAAGTATACAGTTAAAAATTCATTTCATCTAGTCGATACTTTAAAAGATATTGTCCTTCCGACGAATGCAAAGTTGGTATCATTTGATTTTGTAAGTTTATTCACGAATGTTTCTGTTCAATAAAGCAAAACGCTAATTTTAGATACATACATTAAAAACATTTGATTTGCCGGAAAGCCTAATAAATATTTTTTCTCTTTTATCAGACCTTGTCTCAATAAAAATTACTTTTTATAGTTTATAAGAAAATATTAGGTTTACCGAGGGTGAATGTACGTTCATGGACAATTTAGAAAATAAACTTTTTGTTAGTAAGTCACCTCCAGAATTACATCCTTTCTCATTTATTTAAAATATTACAGAAAAGAATTGTCTTTTTTCATCAGAAAAGTTATTACAAAATAATAAATAAATGGATTATTTAATATCACATTCTTGCATTAGAGGTTAGCTTGTTAACAAATTAAATCTGAATTTAAGTGTATCAAAATAATAATTTGTTAACACATGCTTTCTTGAGTAATTTAGTGTATTGAGTCAAAAAATATCATTTTATTATAATGTACTTTTATGTAGCATTTTTCGGTTTGTTTATTGCCTTAACAAAGTATAACTCAAATAAAATGTGATATAAAAAATTGTACTTGAGTAACTTTACTTCAAAATATTTTCAATTTTTTTAATAAGTTTGATATGATGGAATATCAATCGGACCAGTGAAACACGGTACTGCTGAAATCCTAGCCTGTTTATTAACAAAATCAATTATACAGAGCAATTAAAATAAGATCAAATAAAGTGATGATCTTGTCCGGTGTGGTTGCGCGGCTGTCTGCTGGTGATCTCCGTCGAATAATCTTGAAGATAGTTGAAGTTCTCCGGCGTCAGCTCAACCAGATAGTATTAGACGATAGGTATTGAAGTAGGTATTCCGAAGACTTGGAATACCCGATGATCTCCGTCGATGGATCTCTAAGTTGGGTGGAGAAGTTGAAGTTCCGTGACGTCAGCTCAATCAGATATTATTGGTAGGTAGGTACTGAAGTTGTATTTCCGGAGTCTGGAAATGCTCGATGACTTCCGTCGATGGTTCTCGAAGTAGGTTGGAGAAGTTGGAGTTCTATGACGTCAGCTTAATCCGAAAGTATTGGTAGGTAGGTAGGTAGATAGGTACTGAAGTTGTATTTCCGAAATCTGGAAATGCCCGATGACCTCCGTCGATGGATATCGAAGTAGATTGGAGAAGTTGAAGTTCTATGATGTCAGCTCAATCAGATAATGTGGAGTAGTAGGTACTGAAGTTGGCATTTCCGAAGAAATATGGAAATGCCCGATGAATTCCGTCGATGAATCTCGATGTGGATTGGAGAAATTGAAGTTCTGCGTCGTCAGCTCAATCGGATACTATGGAGTAGTAGGTACTGAAGTAGGTATTCCCGAAAAATTGGAAATGTCCGATGATCTCCGTCGAATAATCTCGAAGTGGATTGGAGAAGTTGAAGTTCTGCGTCGTCAGCTCAATCGGATACTATGGAGTAGTAGGTACTGAAGTAGGTATTCCCGAAAAATTGGAAATGTCCGATGATCTTCGTCGAAGAATCTCGAAGTGGATTGGAGAAGTTGAAGTTCTGCGTCGTCAGCTCAATCAGATATTATGGAGTAGTAGGTACTGAAGTTTGTGTTTCTGAAAATTGGAAATGCTCGATGATCTCCGTCGAATAATCTCGAAGTAGGTTGAAGTTCTATGGCGTCAGCCCAATCAGATATCAGTATGTAGCAATCCAGTAGTAGCCGGAATCCGTAGGTAGTTCTCCGTTGGTAATTCTCCCGGTCGTCTATAAATTCTCCGTCGTGACGTAGTTGGCTTATCGTATGATAGGTATTTGGTTTGTTGAGGTTTTTCTTCGTCCCCGTTGATAATTCTCGAAGTCTGCTCGAGAAGATGGAGCTCTGCGGCGTCAGCCAAATCAGATATCAGTGCGTAGTAATCACTGAAGCTCGTTATTCCGCTCGCCGGAACTGGTAGGTAGTCATCCGTTGATAAATCTCGAAATCTGCTCGAGAAGGTATAGCTCTGCGGCGTCAGCCCAATTAGATATCAGTGCGTAGCAATCACTGAAGCTCGTTATTCCGCCCGCCGGAACTGGTAGGAAGTTTTCCTTTGATGAAATCTCCCGGTCGTCTATGAATTCTCCTTCGCGGCGTAGTTGGCTTATCGTAAGATAGGTATTTTCTACTGGATAATCTTCTTCCTGTAGCTCTGGGTAGGCAGAGGAGCTGGAGGCTCGTGCCTTTTCATCCTTCTTCTTTCTTCTTTCTTCTTCAGCGACCGGGTTACTTTTCAAGGCATCAAAACGACCTTTCTTTTATTCCCTCAAAAAACGCCGTGCACGAGCCGCCTGTTGGGCATTCCGCCAATAGCGTAACGCCACCACTGCATTTTTCAGGAGAGGGGATCTCACGCAAGTTCAGCGGCTCGGCGCTCCGCCCTTCAGTCGTGCGCGCGCAGCTCTTGGTGGAAGGCCGACTATGGCACGGTATTCTAGCTGGATGTAAATTTTATTTTCAGTACATTTTCATGGTCAAATGCAATTCTCCCTTGTTGATGGGTAGCGAGTAGTCGGAAACGAGAGCGATGTTCCGAGACATTCATCTAGCACATATCAAGTTTATTACTGCTTTACTATATTATTATTATTATTAAGATACAACATGGTAATGCATCAATATGATGTAAATTGTTGGTGCATTATTTTGATTTCTTATTTTTTATAATTATTTTTGATATAAAACCTATTCTTGTTTTTATTTACACCATTAAACTAAGGTTTTATTTAACTTTTAGTTTATATTGAGCAGGATTGGGACATCTGACATGTATTAGCATTGTAAGGCACATTTTGATTAAAAAGAATGATATGCTTTTGTGTTGGAATAAAAACAATAAACTTTTAATAATATTTTAGGGCGCTACAGTTTATAACTTTATTCATTAAAAAATATTATTTCAGCAACCCGAAATTCTAAAGAATACAGTGTATGTATGTATCAAATCAAATACAATGAAATATAATGCACAAATTAATTATATTATATTTTATGCATGTCAGGCAATCCAAATCCTTGTGATATTCAAAAAGTTCTAATACAATTATTTGAAAAGCAATTTGATAACTTTTAACACTGAATACTCGTGGTTTGATATTATTATGCACATTATTTTTACATTTCTCATAATATTTTACAAAGTCCACTGTCTGGATGGATCTTTAGGAATGCTGCTACAGACCGGCTGGGCTTGCTTGCTTCAATCTTTTGGATTTTATCTTAAAAAATATCAAAATTTGTTAAATTTAGCAACGCTGGAGAAATGGCAAGAAAGGTGGGTCACAGCCACGACAGGGAGAAACCCACATTTGTGGGAGGAAAAATGTGTCCACCAATTTGGCTACGCGAGAGAAGAAATATAAGTGCGAGGAAATATGTGAATGAATATCTGCCAGTCCCAGTCCCTCTTGCCGAATGTTTTTCTAATTCTGTGTCTCATATTTTTCCCATTAAGGAATATTTGAGACGTACAAGGATTTACTCTTCACTTCAAATACATAAATTACTAATAATTTTATTTACATATTATGCAAAATGACTTTGTGGTAACTTTATTTATTTAACAATAATTAATAACTTTGAATTAACCACTAATTTGTTGAAATACATATTAACATATTTCGAGGCCCATGGTCCCTTCATCACAAAGCAATTATGTATAGTAAAAAATTCAAAATCAAAGTAAAGCCATTTACAAAATCACAAATTATAGGTTATATGGGAGATGAATAACTAATAAAACAACAACAATTCAGTATTGTTATTGTTTAGTTGACTTTTTATTTTAATTAATTTTCTATAAGAAAGTTTCCGGATTAAATTCCAGTAAGGACAGTGAGGTTTACATAAATGTTTTTTAATTTGATTATTATTTAAATATTAAAGAATATATATTTGAAAATACTTTTAGACTAAATTATTTATTTTGTTAATTTATTTATGAAATTACTTATTTAATTAGTATTTGCATACATTTTTTCTTTATATATATGCATAAATCTCCGTCCCAAGACCTAACTAAAATCTCTTCACTTTTTATTCTTCTTCTTCTGCCAATTTGCGACCGTGGTTGAATATTCACTCACGGTGAGAAAATTTGCGTTGTGTTTCTCACATACATGAAGATTTTGAATAAAAAATGACGTTCACTGTGTGCGTAAAGCACGGTCCACTGCTGGCAATTCGACAAAAAAATTCACCACTTTTCCTAGTGAGAAAATTTGCGTTATGTGTTTTCACATACTTGAAGATTGTGACCAAACGCGATGAATTTAAACGTTTTTTTTCATGTGTGCAAATGTCACGGTCCACTGCTAGCAAAGCGATAAAAAAATTCAACATTTTTCGCAGTCCTAGTGCGAAATTTCCGTTAAGTGTTTCTCACATACTTGGAGATTTTGACCAAACCTAAAAAAAATTAACCGTTACGTTCACTGGGTGCGTTACACTGCTGGTAATGCGACAAAAAAATTCAACTTTTTTTAGGTCCTAGTGAGAAAATTTGCTTTATGTGATTCTCACATACATGAAGATTTTGACCAAACGCGATGAAATTAAACCGTTATTTTCACTGTATGCATGCGCCTAGGCCCAGTGCTTGTAAAGCGATAAAAAAATTCAACATTTTTCGCGTCCTAGTAAGAAAATTTGCATTAAGTGTTTCTCACATACTTGAAGATTGTGACCAAACGTGATAAAATTTAAACGTAATTTTCGCTGTTTGCATACGGCACGGTCCACTGCTGGCAATGCGAAAAAAAAAATCAACATTTTTTGCGGTCCTAGTGAGAAATTCTGCGTTAAGTGATTCTCACATACTTGAAGATTGTGACCAAACGCGATGAAATTTAAGCATTTTTTCCCTGTGTGCATATGGCAAGGTCCACTGCTAGCAAGGCGCCAAAAAAATTCAACTTTTTTTGCGGTCCTAGTGAGAAAATTTGCGTTATGTATTTCTCACATACTTGGAGATTTCGACCAAACCTAAAAAAATTTACACGTATATTTCCGTGTGTGCATACGGCATGGTCCACTGCTGGCAATGCGACAAAAAAATTTAACTTTTTTTCGGTCTAGTCAAATGTCTAGTCAAAAGTCAAAAGTCAAAAAGACTGGATTTTGATACTGAATTGTTAAAATGTTTGGATAGTTGAAATATGTGTAATCTATAGTCAAAATTGACGTCGGCTTTTTGTTAGTTTACTTACATGAAGAATGTTAGAACCACCCATAAGGTACTGCATAAGCCGTCCGTCGCATATCTAAACAAGTGTTTGTTTGAAAAGGATAAATATATTAATGATTTGTGAATAAGTATCTTAGAGGCATTTTTAATTAATCAATGACATTTAATGCGGCTGTCAAATTTGTATAGTTTCGAAAATCGATAAAAAATGAAAGTGGGTAGGGGACTTGGACTTTTTTTAAAAATGAAAATGATCGTAGGTACAAAATTGGAACAAATTGTGTCTTCTACTGATCACTCTACACAGTGTTCCCCAATTCCATCGAAAGAACAACCACAGCTAGAACCTCCAATCCGAATATTCGAACCCCGAATATATTCGCCTGTTTTTAAGTATTCGTTATTCGAATACTTTAAAAAGTATTCGTAAAGTATTCGCTCTTATTTATATTATAAGATTTTTAATATTTTTCTAAACGAAACAAAGGTTATGGACTCTGGAAGTCATATGCAAGCATACATTCATTCATTCAGGTATACGATTTTTTTTCTATGGAAGTCGGACATCAAAGATGTTAACGCTTTTGTCGGAAATCTTCTGCTTAGCTTTATGGTTTTATGACAACAAGTTTTATTACATTGCTTTGTCAACGATGGAGTCGGCTTTCTATTATTCTTTAGTATTTAGCTTTTATAAATACTTGAGCCGACAAACAAGAATTAATATACAAAATAATGAAAAAAACTTCCATGTGGAGTGTGACATAAACATATCAATTCAACATTATTTTTCAATATATTTTATGTTGTTTTTTTTAAATATATATTTTTAAAAAACAAAATAATTAAATTCTCTATAATTATTGTGTTTTTTAAATACATAGAATATATTTATCTGTGTTTATCATCCAAAGTAAATTATTATTTTCTTAAAAATTTTACGAATATATATATTATTATTAACTATTCGATACTCGAATAGTTGGAATCACGAATATTTTATTATAATATTTAATATCTAATCCACACATTATCAACATTTTGAAAGTTCGTGTCTGTGAGGCTTCTTTGATTTATCTTAATTAATTAATCATCCCTCTGGGGACAGAATCCAGTAACTATGTTCTCAGAACATACCTACATATAAAAATATTGTTAAACTTCAATTTTATTGCCATTTTTGTTGCCTTGTTGTTTGGTACTGTGCGAACCGGGATTATTTGAGACTTGCTTTATAAGGGAATTCGAGGAATTTTTCACCTGAGCCACATATATGGCATTGTAGATAAGACGCATAGCAGGCGCGCGTATACCCCATTCCGCCGTTGACATTCGTCTCAGCATACCAAAGAAATCCCCTGCTCGTTCTGACACAACCTTGACATGAGCCAAGAAGGAGCCCGACGTGTCCATTATCACACCCAGGTATCTAGTATTTTGGTAAAATTTAACGCGCGAATCGCCTAAACGTACAGTCGGACTCCGCCCCCTGTTCAGGTTTCCTTTCATCATCAAGGCTGTAGTCTTGTGAGGAGCAAGTGTCAGTTTATTGCGAGCACACCATTCTGTAATCAGGGACAATGAAGAGTTTGATCTATGCTGCAATTCTGACCGACTCTTGCCAGACACCAGCAAGAGAGCGTCGTCCGCATATGCGACAATGACGCAGCCGGCAGGCAACGGCAACAGCAGGAGATCGTCGAACAGAACGTTCCACAGTGTCGGTCCAAGGACCGAGCCCTGTGGGCAGCCCATATTTGATTTTCTGGTGGTCGATAATCCCCCGTAAGTTAGAGTGATAGTTCTGTCCGATAGGTAGTCCTTTAAGATATTGTACAGATATAATGGGCACTATCTTAGCTTAAGCTTAGTAAGGATCATCGCCCAACACGCATTATCAAATGCACCGGAGATGTCCAGAAAGATCCCCATGATATATTTAGCGGTGCAGTCCTCAACCCAATTTTGGGCGTACTGGATGGCGTGCACTGTGGACATACCTTGGACAAATCCAAACTACCGATCGCAGGCAGGCAATAAAGCGGACTCCAGCCTGTTGCGTATCATCGTTTCAGACACCTTCCCGAAAACGGGAAGGAGCATGATCGGCCGCTACGCACCTGGGTCCGATCTGGGTTTATCATTGCCTTTCGGTATGATACTGAGCATCCCTTTCTTCCATTCGATAGGAATGTATTGAATACATATAGAACTTCATCGCGCTCATATCTCCATACATTTTTGGCAATGGTTCCAGTCAGTCTGTCCATCCCCGGGGCCTTTGTTGGACCAAGGAAGCGAAAGATTTTGTCCACTTCTGCCGCCGTCAGCGGCGACGGATTGCTTCTATGCAATAACATAGAGCTTATGGGCAAACGCGCAAGCCTGCTTACTAGAAGATTTTGGTTTGTCTCCTCCTTAGGGATCTCCAACGGTATTAATTTGTTGACAAGACTATCAAGTGTGGAGGCCAGATCGGAAGATGCCTCACCTCCGATTATGATGCCGGAGAGAAGGCGCGCCGTACTCCGTCCTCCACCCCTAATAAGTCCTGTCACCTTCCAAGGGTCTGCGTTCCCTATGTTAGTGATCCATCCCCTTCATTAAGTACTTTGGCCCTGGAATACGCAGTGCTTGCTGCGCGGAGTGCGTCTGTGAGAGTGAGACTTACTTCAAGGGTGGTGCGGCCCTGCCGTACCGGCCCACACTTCCGATATGCACGCCGATAAACACCGCGAAGTGCAGAGAGCCAGGCGTCCACCAAGACGTCTTCGCAGTCTTCGTTGGTTTGGAACGCCCCAGGGATAGATCTGCAGCTTTGACCACAGCTTGGTTGAACCAATCTCCGATCCGGATGGGGTCTCTCGTCCCTGTTTCATACAGGTCCCAAAGTTCGCGATCCAAATGTTGGTTAAAATTTTCCCAATCCTCGTATCTGGTCCGAAAATTCCACATCGCCCTCGGCACCGGAATGGGCCCCCTACCGAGACTGAAGGTTATGAGATGGTGGTCACTGTTGATGACCCCTTCTCACACTCTCCAGTCCCGAATGAGGTTCAGCACATTGCCGATACAAAGAGTGATGTCAATACAACTCTCCCCTCCGGACCAAGCCGAGCACGTAGCAGGATGCCGGGCTCATTAAGGATGATCAAGCAGCGACCGGGTATGAACTCCTCAACGGCAATGCGGCGATCATGTGCCGTGTGTTACCGTGGTCGAACCATAGTGGAGAGCGAGCATTTACGTCACCACCAATGATGATGTGCCGTCCCCTTAGTGCGTCCAAAACGCGTCTTAAACCCATCAAATGAGGTCCGATTGGATCACTATAACGGAAATACACCGAAATGAAAAAGATCTCGGCGTCACCCAAAACCACGGACGCACAAGTACTCGGTATTTCATACATTTAAATCAAGTACTCGGCGTTTCATACATTTAAATATATAAAAGTATATGCTCTCAGTTTTTTTTTACATTTCATTGAGCACAAGAACAGGTATAAGAGGCGCCATACATTTTATGATGATGGTGTAACAGTGTATTACGCAATATTTGAAGTGTTCGATGTTCGTATTAAAATAATGAAATGAAAGATATTGCGTTTTGTGGCGATGCTAATAGAAACTGTTATTTAAATTTACATTTTTTTTCATTACATAAATCGGCGTTTATTGGACAAAAGACATTTAATTGCTTGATCCTCATGATCTGAACCCCTCGTCATCATTAGCTAGTTCAATCGGACAAGAATGGGACTAACCTTACTCCTCTATTACCACCTCAGGGTCCTTTCGGTGATCTGCGCACTGAACTCTCTCTCTCTCTCGAGCCGCTTCAGGTGCCTCTCATATTAAAAAGTTCAATTTGCAACAGATTAACAAAGATATGTTTAGATAACAAGACATTTTGTGCATTCAATATAAGCATTTATTCAATAAACTACTGACAATGTTCTGTGCCCTGAAATGGCGACGACAGGCAAATTCAAAGATATTCTAAATTCGGTTCATTGAAATCTTATATTCTAATTTAAAATAAATTGCCCTCTCCGCGACATCGTCGCTGACGGCCACGATACAAGGGAGAAAGCAGCTTAAATTATATCTTCAAAACTCTACAAGCGGTAGCGCCAGCGCAAATGTTGCGGACGGGAAATCATCAGGTCAGAATTTACATTCACATAGGATGAGACACAATTAACACGTACAACAACGCATCCACATGACGGTCAGCATGTCCTTATGAATAGGTCACAGATGCTCTTCCAAACCCCGTGCTTCACAAAACTTTACGTCGCCGTGACGCTGAACGGTATGATGGGTACTTGAAATATAGTATGAGATCAGATAATACCAGGTCTTTCGGCGTAAGAACGGAACTGTTCCGACAATCCTTATCTCCTGCATCACTACATCAGGTCAGGGTGAGACCGGCGTCCCCTGGGTACATGGAAGCTGACTTTTATGCTGCCAGGTGGTCTCCTGCCCTCGAGCTCTCAGCAGGCCGCATGCTTGACATCCGAAGACGGCTTCACCTTGTGACCCCATCGTAGGAATCCTGATAACAATTCATCATTAGCACAAATCTACAATTAAACAATGTTATTACGATGTTACTTCAAATGGCGTCTCTCAGTTCACTTCTTACCTCTCAAAGGGTGCGTAGTTTTCACATCTCGTGCGGCAGAGTGTCAAAGCCCGAATGACACCATGTTGTTCTGAATCGACCGATAATGTCGCTAAGTTCGCAAATGTACAGGGTTCTGAAAAGCGCGCACAGTACCTACGTGGACTCGAATAATTTTATCAGCAATATTATGCGCGGTGATTTAAATATTTCATTTTGTTTTACTGTTCCGCGAAGGAGTGTGACGAACATAATTTATTATGTCACAATACCCCCTCCCTTAATTAATTTTTGATGGTCTGCATGACCGGAAAAAATTTAATCAACTATAACCTCTGCTGGGAATATTCACTATGCCCGAGGAAACTCAGAGACCACGCCACTTGAAGTAACATTTACAATCTTATTGATACAAATAATACCATAACAGAACCACGCAATGGTTCACAGATGCGTGAGTGTGTGTACGTGTGGAGATTGCGAACTGCAACAGAAAAACAATCCAAAATTACTATTAGTTTTGATGCAATTCGAAATAAACAAGTCAAATTCCCTTTTGATCCGTATTATTCAATTTCGCCTCAACCTCACATAATTAATTATCCCATGCTGTACTGGACACGCATAATATTCCATATCTTTCTAATATGATAACCTCATTAATGTAGAGTTTAATAAATTCCATCAATAATCTCAATATGACCTTTTCAATTAAATTTGTCTTAATGGACCATTTCAAATCTCACTACTTCTATACAATAAGTAGGTTATCTTTGTAAACTCTTTATATGAACACTTTCACATGAACCTTAAAACAATTATTTATATGAGGATTTTTGGAAACTCTTCACAATCGCATAATAAATCCTTTTCTCAACACAAAAAATACAACATTCCATCCATGCTTGTACTACTCAAAAATCTTCTCCCGGCTCTCCAATCTCATTGGCCAACCGAGAAAACAACTCTCGTGCTATATATACCAAGACGTATCCCTGTATAAAGCACATAACAATCGAACGATGCCACTTTGCATCGTGCAAACTAAATCCTATCTCGACTCACAATCAGTCAGATATCTCAACAAAAGTTACTTTTTAGTACTTTACTTACGTCACTCGCCAACTAAAGTATTCTTATTACGTTGGCAAATTTCCTTCATTCCGTATACAAGAAGAACTATCTCATCTCTAAAATAAACATTCTCTCATCTATTTGTATATAAAATTAACTGACCATTCCATACACGTTGAGATAAAAGGAAAGCTCATGTACTCATCAAGGATCCACCATTTGGATATTGGCCAATTAATCGGTCTGGATTAAAATCTCTGTCAAGTAAACCAAAGTTTACCACTTCTAGTATATAAAAAAATTCATAATATTGTTTCACTTTAGTTCATATTTTTGTTTTTCATTTGTTATCCTGCAACATTTCTAATATTAAATTACTGATCAATTAAATAAATAAAAACTTGTTTATCGACCTCGGCCAGGACCTTTTTGCACATTTAAACAATTCTCACGTCCAAAAAATATTTGCTTACCAAAAAAAAAACGTATATCACCCTTCGCATTTCCAGACATTTCCAGATTCTAGAATAACAATTCATTTCATGGTCCAACATCACCCTTTATATTGGCCTTCTTATTAAAATTAAAATCAGGCATGAGAGAAGAACCATATTACACATTTCGCGCTGTGTTCTACCATCGTAAGTTAGTTATAAGGCAATACATCAAGCGATCTCGCTCACTTGAGTGCATCCTACTTGTATGGAAATAAACATAGCAACATCGGTATATAAGAATTTTTCCTTCATTTTTAAATTTAATTTACTTTATCAGACGGGACAAATAACCGTACTTAAATGACTTAAATATAGAATTCACAATACTTCCCCCATTCTCCACGTTACGTATTTCCTTACTTTCTTGTAAGGAAAACACCCCACGACAGAATGAGCAAGCATGTGAAACTTCACTTCTACAATTCATACAGTAAGATTATCATGATTATTTCCACTCAGCCTGTCTTTAATTATATCTCAAAGACAACATCAATAGAAATAACCTAATCACAATATAGCTTATTCATTTATCCAGAGATTTACATATCATAACAAAATTTATATGGGGATGTATTCACCCAATATAACATTTTAGCAACTGGCAACAATGCACCACAAACTTGATATCTGATGTCGCTCATGCACCTCGAAGTAGGCGTTTTCACCCAAATCGATTCACACAGCCGCCAGCAGATATCATATCATAGAACAAAAGGCACTTTTTCGAACATTCACATTGAACTCGAGACTGGCAGCGACGTGAGGATAGTGATCCTCTGCCAACCTGTTGACGATTGAGTCTGGAACAGTCAAACATCATACAGCTCGATGTGACCGTGTGAGAAAGGCAAGGCAACTTAAAATGTCAGACACATCTCTGCGTCCCAAAACAACTATTCACCAACTACATACATTCATACAAACTTATTTCGTGTGATAGCGCATATCACACGCTTTGCAGGGAACGGTTCCCACCATACAACAAATTTACAATATCATCATGTCCTGGACATGGAAATTTTTCGTACTTGTCATTAAAATCTGACAAATTATAAAACAGGAGAAACTTACTCTTATTACCGATCTCATTGAATCTAAAATCTCCACTTTCTTTTTACACCCCAAACGTAGATTGCCAACTAGAACCCTTTCGTATGAACATTAATAATTTATGAGTTTGACTTTTAAACATTGGTTATAAGAGGAAGAATAAGACCGCCTATCCTCTTATCTTTTAGAAGTTCATTCAAACCAAAATAAAACTCCACCTAAAACTCTCTCATGCCACGCGTATTGCAACATCACTCATGGACCTGAGATGCAAGCACTCTCAAATTACCTCTCGGTGCACCAATTCCACTGGGCCAACTAAAAAATAAACACTCGTACTGTGTACCTAGACGAGTCCCTGCACACAGCACATACTTGTCAAACAAGACAACATGTCTCCACAGACATTCATTCGAACGACGCCCATTGCGTCGTGCAAACCATCCACATATCCTGATTTCACATTCAGTCAGATAACAAACACTGCAATCTCAGTCCACAACACATACACCTTCCTACTTGTCTACTCCCCGCATAGGTTTTCTATCGTATACAAAATACTTTCATCTCATACACTCGATAAAGACCGTCGGTTAATATACCCATTTCTCACAAATTTATAGAACCTCTTTCCTCTCATAACTTCATATCATCGTTCATACAAAATATTCCTAAAACAAAATCAATTTTTATTTCAAATTTCAAAAATGTTGAACTCCCCTGGTCTCATTTGCATACGAATTTTTTAGTAGTAAAATAGTAAAAAAAAAAACAAATTTCAAATTATTTAAAAAAAAATTATTAAACAAAATCAATTCTAAACCCCTGCAAAATATTTCATGCTGTGATGAATTTAACCTGCCAACCTATTACAAGAAATAAGAAATAAAATAATAATTATATCGAATATCTCCAAAAGAACTATTTAAGATTAATTTATTACTTGTGTTGTGAGAGTCACGACTGCGCCACTGACGACAGGACGTCGATTCAAAAAAATAATAATATTATTCGTATTGGAGAAAAGTTTCACTACACCCATGGTAGATAGACGCGTAAATAGGTGTTGGCTCGTGATAGGCCTGATTTGAAAACATGATAGAAATTAACCAATGAGATCTTTGGTGGAGGGGGAAGCTTCGAGAAGGAATTTCCGATGAAAAAAGTTTATAAGTAGGTGTTGAAGCGTTAACTCGAGAGTTTTTTGGAGGGTTTTCAACCGATAGGCCACGCTGGTTTCGTTTGTTTCGCGCGTTTTTACGGTATCTGAGATATAATTTCCAAAGCAATTTGTTTCGGTATTTGACAATCAGTTACGAAAGCATCCAAATTCATCGCTGTTATAGTGTCAAAATGTCAGTATTAAAATATAGGAGTATTACAAATGCCTGCGTTTTGCCGCATTTTCGAAAGATAAACAAAATTTTAGCTGTTATGACGCCATCATACAAGCGTCAATATAGAGCGAAATAATTAACGTCTGGTTTATAGTCGAAATTTAGGGATGCGTTACTTAGTCTTGTGCTTCGATTGTTTTAAAATCATTTTTGAATTTAAATCGGGATCTCATTATTGGAATAAAAGCAGTTTGGATTCTTTTAAATGTATTTATAACCACCGAGAGAATGAAGAGATGTACCAAATGGGAAACTGGAGGAACAAGAGACACACTTATGCAGAGTCTGGAGGAAGGGCCTTCTGAGCTACGGATTCAAGCCACTACAAGATTTCAGGATGAGTACCTTTTAGTCTATATAATAGTATTGTTAAACTGTTTTTAAATGTTCTAAAATTCTTCTAAAGCAAGTTTATTTACAGTTAATATCGAAGTAGGCAGTATTTTCTTAGGAAAGATACATATTTAATTTCATTAAGCATAATTCAAATCATTTGAAAGAGGATTTAAACTATAGTTGGGTTGATTGTTTTGGGTTGCCCCGCTTCTTGCCAAGGAGACGTTCAATCATGAGGACAAAAATCCATAATTACGTGCATATTCCCTATATATAAAGAACTAGTTCTAACTAGGGAATTTCAAGAAGTACAGATGGGTCATTCCTCAATGGGTCGAAATTACGCCTGTACTTGATTGAAGGAAGAATCTTCTAGGTGAGAGCGCTGTGATTGCGAAATAATTCATTCTGACTTATATGAACGGGAGGGAGAGAAAGTGAATCGGGTTATTAATTATGCGCAACCGATTCAGGATACACCCCTGAATATTGCGATTTCGTTCGGACGTTAAATTTTGCTTCAACGATATTTGAAATAAAGTATTCCCGTTATCTACACGAATTATTTTGCTCAGATAACTCGTTTAATTATTGTATAAATATAGTCATATGGTCATAGGAAGTTGGTGAGGTAGATTTATTCACTACGCTTTGGATATCTATGAATGTATTGACATATGGTTAATATATTCTGTTCACGTGGAATGTTCCATTGGTTAAACATACTTGTCTTCATTCTACGAGGAGGAATTCACATTTTCAATTACCAAGAAATTATCTTTATACTCCACAGAGGATAAATTGCAATAATCAGCTTTAAACTAATAACCAACATTCTTTTAGACGCAAGGACCCCTAAAAAGAATTAGATGCCACTATTAATATCTTCCAACTTAATCTTTAGACGCAAGTGATCCCTAAAGTTTTGGTATACCTAGGATTTACATTTTCTTCGGAATGCTGACGATTTGTCGAGGCAATGGAACATACTACGTGACTATATCAAGATTTAGCTTCGGATTGTTTATCAAGGTAAAGGAAACGCCAGAGAAAATGTATAGAAGGAAGTTTTTCATGGCCATTAAAGGGGCGGGCCGATGGGGCCCCTTTAGCGCGGAAACCGAGGATATGTCATTACCCACGGACATCAATCCTCCTTTCCATAGATTCATTTTTAAACTTGTTAAATAAATTCCTAACGAGAAAAGTGAAGTACTGTTAGCGACAGACACCACATACTCGGAAGTAGACCTATTTTCAAATTATTAGACTCTCGGTTTGCAGATAAATACAGTTTCTACCAAGATAATCAATCCAGAGGCGAATCACTGAAACAATCTGATATGTGTTTTTCTCCAAACTATAAATTGTATATAGAAGCAGCCAACAAAAGTAAGCAAATTTAAAAACAAAATGATATGTAAATGTGCTTTTTCTTTCAGATATTTTACGTTTCTGTTATGGTTAGTTATTCCAGTAAATGGAAACTCTAAACAATAAATTTTATACGTATTGTAGTCAAGTCCGAGTTAAAATTATAAGTATATTATTATCTTTGTATGTGTAAATATAGAATTTCCAACACGTTTTCTGAAATATTAGGGTTGCCATGTGCGTCACAATAGAGGGGGAGTTATAGACTAAAGACGATATCACCAGCCAATAACTTCGACGTTTCTATAGTAATTGAGTGAGAGTATAGTGATTTATTTATTTATAACTTAGGAAAAAACGACATCATGAGCTATTTAATAGATAATCTAGTATAGAGACATATCTTGGTAAACTAGGATAAAAGCCATTAGGTAGTATTTGCATTTAGAATGAAACTTGCGATAACTTAATAGGATTTTGATATTAATTAAACATCGATAAGAAACATTACGACCGCATCGCGTTCTTACAAAATAATCCTTTCAGTTCATTCAAAACGGATAATTCTAACCTTTTATCTACGTAGAGATACTTATAGGTTATTATCTATTTTATAATGCGTATTTCGGAACAGTACGATCGAGATCAGAAAGAGTATTTTAGTTTACGTATCGGAGTTAGAATTTATATTAGATGGTTTATTAATTTTGGTTAGATGCAAAAAAAATTTAATTGGTAGCTTCGGTTCGGTGAGCCAAGGCTCAACCACTAGATACACGGATAGGTCTGGTATATCACACTAGGACCGCAAAAAATTTAGATTTTTTTTATTGCATTGCCAGCATTGGACCGTGTTGGATGCACTCTGTGAAAATGAGTTTAAATTTCATCGCATTTGGTCAATTTTGTGAGAAACACATAACGCTAATTTTCTGACTTGGACCAGCAAATGTCTTACTAGGACCGCAAATTTTTTTTATCGGATTGCCAGCAATGGGACGTGCTGGATGCACACTGTGATAATGAAGTTTAAATTTTGTCGCGTTTGGTCACAATCTTCAAAT
>JADDOH010023164.1:0-34690 GCA_016648135.1 Agrypnia vestita | reverse complement strand
CATATATACAACTTCCAAAAAATGAATAAGCATGGTATATTCTATCATGGGTGGAAATGGCGAATGTTACAATTGTGTAAAGTGATCACTTAAGCCAACCATAAAGAAAGGTCATAAGTCCTATGTACACCCAAATGACTTCTATACCTACTTTCCCATAATAAAAATACAGTTTCGTCTCTGTGAGATATCTATAATATACATTAATGTACCTTGAACCTTGTAAAATTTATTTACCGAATACGTAGTTTGAAGAGTATTTGGCAGTCGTGCAAGATCGATCAGTTTATTATTGTCCTATTTGGAATCTGATAGAATTGCAGAAGTCGCTACACTTAAAATATCTGGTTGTATCAAAAATAATGACTGGTATTAACTATCTTTAATCAATTTAACAAAATTTATCAATCGCAGTAAGAACCATTTGATTCTGTGCATTTTTTTCTGATGGAAGTTCTTAACTGTCAAACAAAAATATATGATCAAAGAAAACATAAAAAACAAAAAGGATGTTCAAAATAATAAAATCAGCCTCTAATATACCACAATATTACCACATTACCAAAGAACACAGTCAAAGAAATAAACCGAGCTCTATGAATCAAGAATGTTATCTATGTGGTTTTTATTTCTATGAAAATATTTTTTGTAATTTATTATCTTAAGTACCTATAATTGTAATATGTACTGATATTATTTAGTATTTTTAAGAGCAAAACAGATGTGTACAAGTGATTATACTTCACGTATTTTTTAAGCAGCTGACGGGCAAAAAGTGAACATATCTATACGTGCCATTAATAGAAACGGGTCGCTGAACTGCTAAAAGTGAAATAATGCGGAAACTGAACATTGTGTCGTGCGTTTTACACTTTGTCGAAACCAAAATAATATTACGAATTATTTTAAGATACAAGAAACTACAATGGCATTTCACAAATTAATTTTTACCATTTTTCAATGCCAAAAATATATTAGTAAAATGAAAAATAATACGCTGTACATAATATAACAGAAATGTAATTTGTCGATCTTTAAAAGCAAGCTCAAAAAATACGCAGTATTGAATTAAAAATATAATTTATGTATATTTTCATAATCAACTAAATAAATATTGGAGGTGCGTCGTGTCCTGGGAGATCCTGCGAAATGTTCTCGCTGATGACGTCACTTGAATAATTTTGACAAATATCTTTGTGATTAAGTACGCGAACAGGGTGTATCGTGGCTAGTAGCAAAAACTTCGGGGAGTCTTCATTCGATTTTGAAAATATTTACACTTTGGGTGAAATTTCACTCAGTAACATCGAAATTTTACAGTTCAATAGTTAAACAAACAAAAGAAACAACATCAAAGTTTGCATTTTTTTGTTGTTGATATTTCTGACTTATTTTTTGTATAATATTGGAGTATCACTACACTTACATGGAATGTTAAAAAATTCATTTGCTTTAACTTGTTGAGGGCCTAAAAATTCCAAAGCAACATATAGGCAAGGGCCGTAAATTTTCGGAATTTTTTGTGATTTTTCTTTTTACGAAAAAACCATGAAAACATGCGTATATTTAAAAAAAAACACACACATTCATATTATTTTATCGGAAGTGTCGAAATGCAATGATTTTTTTATCAAAAAATTAAAAAAAAAATTCTTTTTTTGAATTCCGATAATGTTGCCAACCCGACATTTTCCGAAAAATAATAATTAAAACATTTGCCGAAAATTAATATTTACTACATACACTACTATTATTATTTGATATCCTACCTAAAAATTTTCTTCTGTGTGGTATATTTTGTCGCACGGCACGGCACACAACGGAACATCGCACTCAAAACACATATAACACGTTTCCTTCCGTTGCTTTCGTGCCGCGCACACAAAACATCTCCGCCGCGGGTTCTCCTTTGTAGCTGTCGGCGGCACCATGCACAGGAAGTGCCTGCCGGTCAGCCTCTCCAGTGGCGTCTTCCTTTTTTGGGAAAGAGTTGGGTGTTTGACACCATGGGTACTCATTAGCTGCTCAATGACATTTAGCTGGAAGTCGGCGTAAGTGATGTTTCTTTTCGTTTTGCCACGAAATACAGCAAATGCATTGAGCAGTGCGAGATCGACTAAATGGAAAAAGACCTTGCGATACCATTTGACTGTTTTCCGAGAACAGTGGTAATAAGACAGCATCATGTCACTACGGTCGACCGCCCCCATATTTTTATTATAATCTATGATACACACAGGTTTAATCACCGGCAAATTGGTTTTGTAGTCGATCTTGCCAGTATCCTTCATTTCACAAGTGTGAAGTGTAGATAGCATTCTGACGTCTTTCTTATCCTTCCACATTTGAGCCATCAGATTATCTGTGTGATATGAAATAGTTTCACCCCTTTTTAATTTTGCTTCAAATTTAGGATAACCGTACCTATTTTTTCTCACGGTTCCACAAGCATTTGTCTTGCTCTCGTGAAGCTTTTGGAACAGTGACGGACTGGAATACCAGTTGTCTACATACAAAGTGTGCCCGAAATCTAGGTAAGGAGTAAGAAGAGACATCACAACACTGCCCGATGTACCTATGTGCTCAGAAATTGTGAATTCAGAATCTTTGCCGGTGTATATGATTAAGTCAAGTACATATCCGGTTAGACAATCACACAGCACAAAAAATTTAATTCCAAATTTTTTGGCCTTCGATGGTATATACTGACGAAACGAAAACCGACCTTTGAAGAGCAGAAGGCTCTCATCAACGCAGAGGTTTTGGTAAGGCGTCAAATTTTCTGCGAAGGATTTTTTCATCGCGTACAGCATAGGCCTGATCTTATGGAGTCGGTCGCCCGGCACTTGAAGTTCGTTATCCGAAAAATGTAGCATCCTTAATAAAATTTGAAAACGATTCCTCGGCATAGTTTCCGAGAAAATCGGTGAACTCAGCAATGGGTTAGTCGACCAATGCTCTGCTATTTTATTCCTAGAATTCCGGGCCATCAACAAGCACAGAGCCAAAAACACATACATTTCGTCGCTTGTGGTGTCAAACCATTGTCTCAATCTATATGACAGTGGTATATTATTTGTGGAAAACTTATATTGGCGGTTTGTTTCAGTCACAATAATATCGACCACAGCTTTATTGAGGTACAATTTAAAAAAATCTATTTCCCGCGCGTCTTCTGAAATGTCCGATTTAAAACCAGAAGTGTTCGTAAATTGATGTATATTTGGTAGGAAACTATCCGTCTCCCATTGGAATACTGGCCTAGCCTCTGCACTTGCAGACGGATGGTTTTCACCAACAGTATCGTCAAGGTCTTCTTCAAATTCATCATTCCCAAAAAGGTGTCATCCACTTCAACATCGCCCTCAATGTTCTCCTCATATTCGTCGTCAGATTCGGCCGTTGCAATGAGAAAATCATTGATATCTCCCGTAACAAAAAAATCTCCCGATTCGGCCATTTTGTAAAAGTTTAAAAAAAATAATAATGTTAAAAAAACGAAAAAATAAACATCCTGTAGAACGAAAAAATTAATTAGCACAAATACCCAAAAAATAATGTAAAACACTACGCCACTGTTTCACTTTAAATTTTGAAGCATATGATCCACATTTAACACACACATTTCTCAAATAAACGCAACATAAATAATGTATTTTTGTTAATAAATCACTGTTTGTATCAAATTGCACCACAAACCAAGAAAAATCAAGTAAAATCGCGAATATATGTATATATTATCCGCGCGTAGATCCGTGTTCCAACTATGACTGCTGGGCGCGAACTGAAGAAATAAAAAACCCTTCCTATCGACATAGCAACGGAATCACGTGATTTTTGCATGTACCATACACGTGTACGTCTTTCGCGCGCTGGGCACATGACGACGGAATAGATCGACACAGCGACAGACACGTGATTTTTGCATGTACCACGCATGTGTCTTTCGCGTTCTAAGGACGTGACGACGACGGAATATTATTTCATTATTTAATTTTCGATCGTACAACATGAGTTTAGGGCGACATCTATAACTTTTCTATACGATTTTGACGACCGAAAAACTTCTACTTTGAGTGTTGATTTAAGCTATAATCGGCCATTTTTTTGAGTCGAAAATGGAACGACAGGTCACAACAGGATTTCTCTATTGGGAAAAAATTACGTTTTTCAAATTCGATACGCGGCCGTCGATAAATAGTATATTTTGTGCCTGTCGGATATATCCGACGCGGCCCCTGGGGACAGTCGCGCTCCGTCGGATATATGCGACGCGGCCCCAGGCTCATTAATATAAGTCAAATAAAATGACAAAAACCTTACAAATATTTTTTTTCTAATTTATGCAAGGTTTTACTCATTTTGTTTAAATTGTATCAAACAGAATGAATTTTTAATATTCCTCATGTTACTGTAGTGTAATAGTACAATTTTTCAGAAAATAAGTCAGAAATATTGAAAAAAAATGCAAACTTTGATGTCACTTATCTCCATAATTTCGACATTTCACACAAGGTGTAAAGAATATTTTCTATTCAAATCTGAATGAAAAAGACTCCCCCGAAGTTTTTGCTACTAGCGACACCCTGTATAAAACCAGCAGTACATAAAATATAACGCTCATCACATTGTTTATTTTTTGATTTTGAATTAATGTTTTTTAAATTTATTCTATAAAACAATTTTTTTTATGTATAATGTGATAGTTTTGTGATAGACATCTTTATTCCTATTATGGAAATAAAAATTAGTGTGTTATATGATTTTTGCTTGAAAAAATATTGTTTGTTTAATAGATGTTGACTTGTAAATATGGAAAATATTTCATTAGCAACATACATATTTTTAAGATGTTTTGTATATATGTTACAGCGAATTTGCATTTTTAGTGAGACTATACTTTCACTAGTAAAAATGTACTTTTCCCGGTCGGGCAGAGTGGGGGCAGTGAAAACATCTAAATCAACGAATTCTCAGATTCACTACACATAATCCGTGAAAATACATTACTCAAAGCATAGACAATATATCTGTGAAACCATCAATTTGTACACGTAATTCTTAAAGCGTAGAAAGTATAAAGGCGGCACTACACTAGACGATTTTTATTCATTTTGCGGTCCTATTTTAACTCCTAAATTAAAATAGGACAGCGGCACCGCAAAACGAATACGAATCGCGAAGTAATGTGTCGGCTGAAAGATCGCGCACTCGGGTTTTTTATGATATCTGACGACTGCCGGAACAAAACGAGGTTATGTCACCATGTAAATATTGGAGGGTTAAGGGAAAATTTTTATTAATGAATATGTATTTTGTCAATTAAGTTTATTAAATATGTTTTTTTTATAACAATACAACAAAAGTTTATTTCTTACAAATATAGAAACATAAATAAACATAACCCGGTATTATTAATTTTAAATGAACCTTTAAAAGTGCGTCAAGTAACAAACACTCGATGCGAAAAATACAAAAATCAAAGAGATTCTAAGTCATCATTTACGTTTGAATTCATTCAGATTCTTCCTCATTTCCAATTTTCTATCTTTTTATCAAAAATGTGTCTAATGTCGTTTGCGTTTCTTGTTTGCGCACGTGTAAGCACGGGTGGTAGACGTACAACATAAAGTGCGCGGTTTTTAAGTTCGCAAACTTACTCGGCTCGACGTCGGTGACAGACTTGAAGCTTGCTCGCACCGTATAATTTTTATGAGTTTAATCGACTGTCTTTTGAATTATAAGATGATCAGAATTTCGTAAGTGTTCGCGATTAAAATTTTAAAAATATATTACGTTTTAGTTACCTACCTAAACTAATCATTGAATATCAAAGACCAGTCCAGAAATGTGACAGTTCGAGAAACAGAACTATCGCCACAGAATAGAGAATATGCTATCGCTCAAAGGATAAAAATTAGAAATACTGTCGCTTTGTGATGACTTTGGACTAGACTAGTGTAGAATGAGACACAAAACGCAAAATAAATTTTGAAAACAAGGTCCATGTGCCATTAGAATCTTGTTATAAAATCATATAATGAAGAATTGGTGCAGACGAAACTTTCAACACTTCAAAATGACTATTTTAATAATATCCTACATAATGTTGATTTGCACAGAAGAAATTAATAATGCAGTAAGAACCTTGTTCACGCATGACTTATTAAATTGTTATTCAAGGCCCGGTTGTTTCAATTTGGATAAATAAAAGTTCGTTTAAAAGCATAGATTTTTACGGAAACGGATTTCAGACTTGTCAAATTTAATTTTTGACAGTTCGGAAACCAATAAATTCACTAGAAAGTGCAAGTTAAAATATTGTATTCATTTCTATTGGTGAAAAACTCTTTGAATATGATAAGAATGACCTTGAATATACTTTCTCTAAAATGCCAGTGAATGATGGACTCACTAGAAAATCAGATTCACTGTAACACATACAGCGGAACCTTGGTTTTATTCTTTTTAAGGCCAGTAAAATACAGTGTAAATTGAGGGTAATAATGATTGATATAATGATAGTTTTTGGAATTGAATTAATATGGTTTGATTATCCAGGAAAAATGATTCCAAATAATTCTGAGCCCCTTTAGTCAGAAATAAATTTATTTTTAAGATGCTAACATTAATAATTATGATCAAAATTTACAATTTAAACTGATTCCCGCATATTATACGTAATGACGATCACCGATTGGATAACAGCCTTTGCAAATTTATAAGATGTACTGTCGTAAATGCAGAGCTTCAACATTTTGCCAATCTAGAAAAATTTATTATCCGGTAATGGATATATGTCGCTTGACAGCTATTTGCGGTCCAGGGACGAATATATTCAGAGCGGCGTAATCTTACTTCTCTAATGTTCCTTTACTTTATTATGGCATTTGTGTGGCGACAGCTACCGCTAATCTTACTTCAGCCTAAACATACATTATTAAAATTATTTTGGTATTGCATATCTCCATAACTATTGATATTAGATCATGGTTGCTTGAACATTTTTGACTCGATCAAGGCAGAAATCCACCTGCAAAGTTTTTGCCACTAGCTATGAGACATTAAATTGATTGTGGGCAGGTTAAGTACAGGATTGTATGAAACTGAACAGTAAATGTAAAATCAGTTTTTGAAAATATTATCATATTCCAATTTTTTTTTTTAATGTCTTCTATTCTGTTATATTTTTGGGAGTCATCAGTGACCAATCTCGATTTTACAAAAAACAGGAGTTTTTAAGTAATACAACTCATTATCTAAAATGTTTTACAAAAAACACTTACACTTTTACGTTTATTCTCCGTCATCTGTACCTGTCATCATAGGTTTCCAAAAATCATTGATTTCTACATACAGTTATAGTTTGTGTGGACAAATTGTCCAAGTGTATCTTAAATAAAATATACTAAATTTGTAATTGTAAAATGTATATATTTTAGGGAAATGATTGAATGAATTTTATAAACATTATTTAGATGTACTTAGGTATAAAAAAGGTAAACCTCTTTCTGTTTAAGAAAGACAATCGATTAGCAAGTGTAAGTCGTGCATACGACGCACATTGTTTCGTTGTGTTGGTGTTTGCGGGTACAGACACCAACACGAGGAAACAATGTGCCTAATACGCATGGCTTACACATACTAATTTGATTGTCTTTCTTAAATGGAAAGAGGTCTAAATAAGTATTATTCCCGGATACAAAAACTGAAAATTTTAAGGGTGTACATAGTCAGTGCAGTGCACATAATTCAATTTTCATATATGTGTACATATTATAATAATATTCAAAGATTGTCCAGTTATATTATTGTAATGTACCAAATAATCTGCAAAGATTATACAATCTGATTATATTTAGATTAAGTAGTAAAACAGTTTAAATTATCTAATCCAGTTTATGTAGTGATTTTAGATTTGTTTATATTTTGTTGTATTAATTTATTAATTATTGAAAAGTGCCGTTGTGATTTGTTGACCGGAGAATATGACAATTATTATTGTTTATCGAGTGAAACCAGTAATGTGCAAATTTTATTTTCAAATTGAATCTTCGTTATTTATAATTGGAAGACCGACCGTGACGTATATAATGGATTAGGAGGAATGGACTTATCGATTTTTCAATGATTACATATGTATTTGTTTTCTTTTCAAAACTTGAGAATTTTAATTCAGTTTACGTGAATGAAATGAACAGTGTTTCTGAATGCAAATACGAACACATGGGGGGTATAAAAGCAAAGGCAGCAATTTCCCATTGAGTTATTCCTGAGATAAATACAAAAACTCGTCACAATACAAACTCAAGAAAATTTCTCTGGAATCTATGAAACATCAACATAAACGATTGCTGTCTCAGTTTTTCTTTTATATACGTGTGGAAATAAATATTTAACTTCAAAATATGGATATTGCTGTGTTTGCTACCGAATACAAACATTGGTGTTTTTGCCATAATTTTTCAGTCTAAAATTGACATAAAATATTCGGCCGTATTCTGAAAATAGCAATAAGATCTTAAGATCTCAATACTTAAAAGACCAGAATAAAAAATAAATAAACGATATGTGGGTGTTTGTTTCTTTCAGTTTCTACTTGAGAGAGAGAGGGTGACAACGCGAGACACGATTGTTATCCGTCAAATGTCAATATATAAATACGAATCCAATGCAACAATGACAATTTTGCCATAATTTTACATCAGGACGCTGTGAGAGAAGAAATTAATAAGTGCATATGAAATAATATTTTTCTTATAAGCTTTAAATACAGCATTATTACTTATTTCATGTAATTTTAGTTGAAACATGAGAATTGTGAGGTTACGTTTGCGATAGGTACTTCGGTAATCCGTTTGAAGCTCTGTCAGACCAGCTGCCTGGATAAGAAGGCACCGGAGAAATCACTTCTAAAAGCATTGCAGACATCGAACACCGCAAATAAAGGTATTTAATTTGAGAGAGATATGTGAAAATATACTTATTTGAGTACGACGAACACCGACGTACATCTACATTTACATCTCGTTTATTTTTTATTTTGGGATAACAATCTTAATTTCCCAATATTTCTATTTTCGGGATACGGCTCATTATTTTTTAATGAAAACATATTTTATTCCATATTCCCTATTTTGTATTCCGGTAAAATTTTTATGTACATCTTTTTAATTGATTCACTTAAATATTTTACTTCCAATTGGTTTGTGATATTCCAATAAGAATAAGGTTGGTCTTCTAAAATATCTTTTTCGAGGTGATCTTTTAGTTGAAGCTTTTAGTGGGTTTTTTACACACAAGTTGATGAGTGTTAATAGAATGACGCTCCAAATAGTCTTGCAGGAAAAATGCGTGAACTTACGTACTAACCTCATATAACTAAATATTTTATTTGTTCATATGTAGGTTTTATTAAACAAACAGTAAATTTAAATTATAGGAAATTAAATTTCTAAAATGGTAGAAAATAACATAGGTTTTGTCACAGTGGTTTGTGTATTTATTACTAGGAAATAATTAATTATATAAACTGAAAAGTAGTTCAAAATGACTGACTCATTTCCAATGAGGTGAAAATAATGGTATTGGTAACATATTATAAAAGAATTTGAATTATCATAGTGTACAGATACTGAATGTCGGTATGACTTCTACCGTCAAATTTATATAATTTTACGAGGGACTGACAATGAAGTTCGTGAAATGTTTTCCAAATTGTAGTTTGAATGGAATGGTTAAGAGAGCAGAGAGTGAATTGTTTGAGAATGAAAGCTGGATGCCGCAACAGGATAGAGCTTCAGCATGCGTGGCCAGTGTTGTGAGGGATCTTTTCACCACAAATTAATTGGCGCGGAGAGGCAGTGGGACGGTTTACGACGCGTGCTCCAAACAGCATAATAGAGTATGACTCTGAATACTGCTTCCTGCGTTGGAAAAGATGTTTCACCGAGCATATTGCTTTAGGAGAGAACTATTTTTTAACGTGATTGTCTATTAGAATCTGTATTTGTAATAAATTTTTTCTATGAACCTAGCTGTCAGTCCTCGTAAGAGAAACTTTTATTTTAGCTTTATTATTGTGCTGCGATGTTTCATTATCGACTGTAATGTATAAATTACGATGTAGTCTTTTTGAGTTTTATCATTTTGGAAATGATCGGTTATTTCGTAGATTATATTATTAACCTAGTTAGCTGTGTTTGAAGAGTGATTATATCACAATATATTATGTATTAACAAAAAAGCCAAATTAATTAATAATTTAGGGAATGTGATATGATAGCATTATTCATTTTGAGGTTGTGGTTTCCTATACATTTATTTGAATTTTATTTATACAACGTGAATTGTTTTTTAGGGTTAAATATCAAAATTGTTGATGATTACGCCTCTGCGTTTTATCGATTGATATGGTTTTCCGGCAAATATTTTTATTGTTTATACACAATCAAGTCACAATTTTTTTAGATTTTTAAGTTTTTGTTGTTACTATATTTTTATTATTCACAAATGTATATTCCAAAGGCCATTTTTATTATGTAAATTATTATTGTATAGTACATACTTTTGTTATTTAAAACATGTACCAGTATTTTTAAACAGATAGGGATAGTTTGCATTGTAAAGATGGTACCAAATCAGCCATGTTTGATATAATTGCTGAAAATCATTTTTCTTTTTCTACGGCACTCCATCCCAGGGCGGAACTTGGCTTCCTTCACAACTCCTCTGTACCGACGTCTATCTCTGACTGTTGAAAGTCATTCCAGTCTTTTAATTTTTGCACGCCTGGACCGTATCCGTTTTCACAATGTAAATTATTTCTTGTGATCCATGTTATATATTTTGTTAGTTATTTGGCGCGCTAAATCTGAATTGTATTATTAATTGTATCCAAAGAAATGTATTAATATTTTAGAGATGTGAGATCGAGTCAGAAACTAGTCTGCTGGTTACGCAGCGGCATCCGCGACACTGGACGTGGTTTTGGTAACTGCGTAAATAAGAAATTGAATAAAATTGTATGTAATTTGTTGTAACACAACAAAAAACCTTCACAGCCAAATTTGTCTTGTCTTTTTCAAAAAAAAGCACAAACTGGAGTTCCAGTGGAAAATATCCAATCTTGCAGTGCTTCACAAGTTGCTCAGTGAAGCTATTGATTCTCTTTCTTTCCATCCATCCATCCTCAGCGTTACAACCCTCGGTGGGTCCTGGCTTCCTCCAAGAAAGTCCTCCATGCTGCTCTGTCGCTGGCTGCCATTTCCCAGTTTTGCTGCCCCAGGGCCCGGCAGTCCGCATCTAACCACCGCAGTTTTGGTCTTCCGACACTTCTTCTACCCATTGGGTCATTAAACAACACTCTTTTTGGGGGCTCCAGATCATCCATACGGTGTAGATGTCCCAGCCAGCGCAATTTGTTAATCTTAATGAACTTGACTACGCTGACGTCCTAGTAAAGGTCATAGAGCTCGGTGTTGTATCTTTTTCGCCATGTTTGACCGTCATTAATAGGTCCATATATTCAGCGTAAGATTTTTCTTTCAAATTCTTTTTCTTCATCTGACTTAAATTTGCATGTAGAACCCCGGAATAAGTCAGCATCCTGATAATTTGTGGACATTTTCTGATTCTTCCTCACTGAAAACAATTATGATTTGTTATCATTTCAAATGAGCCAGTTGCTATGTATTTTTCACAAAGACTTCAATTTTTTTTATATTTTACCTAAGTTATATATGAGTTGATCATGTTTGTTACCGTCCAAAGAAAAAAAATCCAAATTTATGCTAACACCAGAATATTTTTTTAAATTACATTAAATGTGAAAACTGATATATTACCTTTCATAAATCAAATGTCAATTATTTAATGCTAGCGCCTGTATGAAGAAATATTTTTCAGAATTATTTTGACAAAGTTTTAAATAATTCAATAGTGATGTAAAAATTGATCAACATCCTAGGTCAGATTTTTAAAAGTTTGAACAATAAAGTTCTCCATTGAATCTAAGTTAATGAATTAAGATTTCTCAATATTAATTAATGTATTAGTTAATGTTGAATTATTTCTCTGTAAAAATAAAGTAAATATCTTTGACCTCATGTATTGTAGCAGAATAATTTAAATAGATTTACAGGGAGACAAAAAAACTCTTAACAGTAGAAATAAATATAGCAGGAATATCTTAGTGTTCGTTTTATAGAATGTTGAATTAATTAATTGGCACAATAATCCAAATGGTGAAATTTGATTTAAGGTCATTATCATATTTCTTCTTTCTTTGAAAATAAAATCAAATTAATTGCAGAATTCTGTTTTACAACGTATCTAGTCCATATTCATTAGAATTCTTTTGTTATGTTTGTGAAGCATTATGTTTTATAAAACCACAGTAATATTGCAGTTTTAATATTGTTTATACTATATTTTTTTACAATTTTTCAGTGATCACACAAGTCAATAGTTTTTAGAGATTCAATGTGCAATGACAGTGTTGAAACACATCCTATAGCCACACAGTATATATTACTTTTTAACAAAACATATATGTGTGTACTATTTATTGTAACTGTATTTTGTGATGTTTTTTTATACCAGAAGATAACCATTTTATTGAATTCGTTGTCACACTGTCGATCAAACGATATGCGTGCGCGTATTAACTACAAATGCCAATGGATTTATGTATACAATAGTTTAAGGCCTATATTTGTTAAAGATTATATTGATATGTGAGTGTTCTAGTTCTATAATAAAGGGTCCATGTTTGACAAATGTTTAGTTTAATTTATAACTGTAACGCCAACATATTTCAAGTATAATTCCATAGAGGGCGCTAAGGAATTAAATCAAATTAAAAAATCAAAGTGTGCCCAACAATGGTGCTACTGTCGTTAACACATTTCATGGAAGACAACTTTGGATTCTGCAAACACCCTTCGAATTCAAGCCCAATTATGCTCAGAGATGGCAGCACATGCGTTCGCAATCCACTAATGGAATATAATCAAGAACAATTTAGATACATATGTAGTTCAGAACAAATACTTTCTGTTCTGTTCGGGTATGTTCTGCTTTATTTTGATACTGTTCAGGACATAATTATTATGCCTACTGAGATTTTTAGTGATCTTATGGTCAAGCCTTTGGCCTTCGCTAGCTGGCAAATTAACAACGTAACTCACGGAAGATCTTGTTGGGGGACCTGGCAGAGGAATCTGTAGTTACACCAGCAGCGACAAGCAGACAGCATCCCATGAAAGATCTGGTCCCCACCTGGCAGAGGAATCTGGGGTTGGTTGTGGCTGTGCAAAACTGTCGTTCATTGCCCGTTGAGCATTTAGCCGTAATTTGTACCCTGCCCAGAATATATTAAATAGCGGGAGAGGATAGAATGCCATCAGTTCAAGCGCGCCATATAAGCTTATTTCTTCCATCTTCCAAATGTGGTAAAAGGTCTTTGATTGACATGCTTATTTTAATTGCTGGATTGCATTCGAGCAGTCTTAT
The DNA here is from genome assembly GCA_016648135.1 of Agrypnia vestita. Taxonomy (NCBI): domain Eukaryota; kingdom Metazoa; phylum Arthropoda; class Insecta; order Trichoptera; family Phryganeidae; genus Agrypnia; species Agrypnia vestita. Next base: position 21,175 of record JADDOH010023164.1, on the reverse strand, counting down.
ATTTCTATGATTTTACATTTCTTGCATCATCAATCAAAGCAAAAAAATCATCTAGTCCTAACAAAATGCTATGTGATTTCGTACATTAATTTTAATTTTGCTGTCATTAATGCCGTCCTTTAGTCTTAAATTTAAGACTAAAGGACTGCGTGAAGAGTGGGGGGAGTTTAGGGTCAGGTGGGTATCATTTTTTCACATGAATATTATTTATTATATTTATAAAATGGTGCCTCAAAGTGAATTTGATTTTTTTTCTTTATGTCGTTATCAAATTGTATTTGGACAAATTCTCTATTGACACTACACTTAACACAAGGATGCCGCTTGCCATATACCACTCTCATCATTTTAATTAAAAGCGGCCCTCGTGTCCCAGTGGACATGACACCGGTTTCTCGCACTGAGGGTTCCCGGGTTCGACTCTCAGTGAGGCCACAATAAATCTATGATTTACTGAAGCCTGTTTTTAGCTTCAGTAATTGGGCTCCTTGGCCTGCTGAAGCGTTAAAAAAATTGGATCGCCGTTGACCACGTCACTGACTGTCCACGACTACTTTCCAAGCGCCAATAGTTTTGATATTTTCCTTAAAATTTATATTATAATACATTTTTGATTGTACAATTTACATATAAAAAAAAATAGTTTTACTTTACACACCTTGGTACAAATTTTTCACGCCAAATAAAAAATAATAACAATGTTACAAATAATGTAACAAAAATTAAAAAAATAGTATTTAACTTTACAATACTAAATAAAAATGTATTAAGCGAGATGCTGAACTTGGAAAACTTTCATGTAGAACCTGTCACACACATAGCACTATGCAATTAAAAGGTCAGGCGATGAAAGTTTGTTTAAAGCATAGATTTTTACAAAAATGAATCGTTTGATTGGGGGAGAATGCAAAAATCTATGCTTTAAACGAGCTTTTACTTACTGAGCCTTACTCTGTTCTGCGACCTAAAGAAAAATGATATATATTTCAAGCTATTTATAATCATCAAAATACTCACATTTACTGCAACATCAGTACTGTTGAATGCCGCCTTTAAGTGGAAATTCTGTCAACTAATGTCAATTTGTCAATATTTCAGTCCCAAAGATTTAATGTTAAATGATTTTTGTTGTATTTTAACCTTTGGTGTGCCACGGCACGGCAGATGTTGTTTACGTTGTGTGCCGCACTAAGTAATACACGAAAACGCTATTTTTACTCGATTGTTTTTTATTAAAATTCATGGTTAGACACCACTAATTTGTAAAAAATAATTTTTTCTTCATAACTAAAGTTTTTATATGTATGTACTTGTTTTATCACATTACCACTGTAAATTTTTATACAATAACAATTTCAATAACAATAAGTATTGCCTTACCCAAGGATAATGATTATAAAATAAAATACTGAACTTTTACATTGGAGATTTGTTTGGTTTATTTCATATTTCGATAGATTTTACATCCGAAGGTACATAAACAATGTAATATAATATCAATAAACTGAATAAAAAATATATTTGAAAATGAGCATCATTGCGAGCGCGGATCCGTGCGCTAGGCAAGGCGATTTGAACACAAATTTAGAATGAACCAAGATTTATTTAAAAGATAACTTCCCAAAATCATAATCTAAGAAACAAAGTCTTTCGTACGATATATGATTCGCAATAAATGTGAAATAAAAAGATAACAATAACCGAAAACAAGACTCACGCACTACTAACGGACACTGAGAACTTTTATGTGAATTTATTCAAAGATTTATTTAGTCATTTTGGAAAAGGTCTTTCCTTCAAACTATTGCAAAATTACTTCAATAAACAATAAAAAACCGCCGCACACCTTTCGCACCGATCACAGAAAAAACGGCTTACTTTTAGTTCATTCTAAGAATGAATTTGAACTTTTTACACCGTTTTGATTGGTTGAGAACCTTCATTCGTTCAGTAAGAATACACGCGATTTTGAGCTTTATTTCGTAATATTGTAAAGGATAAATGGAAAAAAATGCACGCGTGGAGGTTGCGCAGAACCGCGCTCCGGCATACCAAAGGTTAAAGGATGACATTAAAACTTTTGTTATAGAAATATTCAAATAAAAAAAATTGGTAAGTGAAACAGGCGGGAAATAAACACCAAAATAAAATAATCTTAAAGCTTTTAATTGTAATAAAGAAATACAAGCACTGATCTCCATCGTCTTCCAATATTATAGGGAAACTAAATCAACTTTGTACAACGGTTCATGGCTGACAATAAAACATTGTGCTTTCAAACAAACATGGCCACGGTATCCTGCTATTGCTTACAATTATCTCACTATGGTTAATACAAAATTTGTTTGCTTAATAATAAATACAGTGTGTTGACACGTTTGTAGACCAATTTCTTTTTATGTATAAATCCATTTAAAGCAATCTCACAATTTTCATCTAGGTTCAGGCCCAAAATTCTGAGGCAAGTATCTAATAGAAAGATGGCTGCCGATGCATATTACTAGTGAAATTATCATATATAGAAAGTAAGTAGAAAAAATGTCATGTTTTCAAAGACGGCAGCCATTTTATGTCTGTACAACATTGATAATTTCGTTGTAGGCCCGGCCTGTCTCAATAATACCATTCAAAAATAATTTTACAGATTATGCTTAACAACTTCAAATTAAACAAATGCATTATTATTATTAATAATAATAATATAATAAATATTAAAATTTCAATGGGCTTAAAAAATAAAGTGAAATTAGGAAAAATTAAAAGATTATATAAGATTGAATTCTCGTATTCCTCGCAATTACAACGCAATTGTTATTTGATTATTAGCTCCAACACATTTCACATTAAAAATAAAAATAGTAGGCATCTTATACATTACAAATATATATTTACAATACGATATAATATCATTTTTATATCAACATTGCTATTTTATCACTTCTTTTCATATTAGATAATATTTTTACAATACGCTTTCGCCTAACTACTTTGTTTTATAAACTTGATGTATATTAATTAATTAATACAAGTTAAAATAACACAAGAGATTTTGGTGGGGAATCACAATGAAAAATTATTTTTTCCAAATAATTACATGTATTAATATGTATGTATACCTCAAATTTACGCTTTCTTGGTACTAACCCATGCAAACAGAATTGATTGCCACATGTAAATGTATTCGGTTTCTCGTAGCTAGTAGCAAAAAATTTGGGGAGATTTTTTCATTCAATTTTGAAAAGAAAATATTATTTACATTTTGGGGAAATGTAAACAGTAACGGAGATGAGCTACATCAAGTTTTGCACTTTTTTTAAAAAATATTTCTGACTCACTTTCTGAAAATGTTGGACCACTAATCACTACAGAAACTTGTATGTAATATTATAAATTCATTCGCTCCGATACAGGTCAAATAATAACGTAATAAAAAGATCAAAACCTTGCAGAAATTTTAATTTGTTTTTGTCATTTAATTTGACTTGAACAAATTTTTAATATTCCATATAAGTTACAGAGTGTAAAGAATATTTTCTATTCAAAATAGAATGAACAATACTTCCCCAAAGTTTTTGCTACTAGCTACGAGACACCTGTATGAAGAAACTAGTACAAAAGTCTCTCGTCACCAGTTTGGATGACAGCTGCTAGCTTGACGATGGACCCGTCAGCAAAACTATTGCGTAACAACTAACGCAGTTGCTATCTTATTATATAATAGCTGATATATTGAAGATGATGAACAATTGAAAATCAAATGTGGCTTTAGATCTGAAAATATTTGAAAAACTTTTCATTGTGATTTCTTAATTCTTTGCCTTAACGCACCGGTCTTTCTTTTGTAACTGCTTTAGAGTCGTCTGTTTCAACATTGAGACTGCAACAACGTCCATTATTTAAACGACAGATAATCGTCTTGTGTCGTTGATTCCAACAACTGCCTAGTCCAAATGAGGGGCTCAAAATTGTAATTAAAAAGGCGTCTGTGTGAATTTAGGCTTATTGAAAGTTGGATAAAAATGGTTTTAATTTTAATGCACATAGTCCACGTTCATGCAAAATCACCGAGCAAGTTTCACAATTTCACTGCTAAATGCTAGCTACAATTTTTTACAATATTTTTTAATTATATTAAAAACAATTTGATACTTTTCTAAAGGCAAAATATGTATCCTCTCACAATGGTATTTGTAAACTGGTTTGATATCTGTCGACTTGGAATTAAACACTGACAAATATGTAGAATTATATAAAACCAATATACAATATTATGGATCCTCTAGTAACGCCAAAAATATGCAGTACTTAAAATCGGCATATTTAAAAACTGTTTTAATAACTCTCACTTTAGTACGAAGCAGCTATTTTGTCACCTGATACATCCTTGGGAGTTGATTGGTTGAAGTTGATAGTAATTTAGAAATATGAATTTGGAAGGGACAGAGATATATTTCGAATTCAATACATTCTAAATTAGAAAAACCCATTGCATTCGAAACATTTTAATTTTTTTTTTTTGATATTCCTTTCATGTAGGAGAAGTCGATTTATGTATAATATTGTCAACTTAACCAGAGAATCAATTATATTGAGTGCATATCTGGAGAGAAGAATAACTCTTATGGTATTTAGCGGGGGAGTACAGTGAGAACAAGAAGCTTGACTGAAAAAAATTGAAATGAAATATTTATCTGACAGAATATTTAGAAATATTAAATCTGAATAATATGTTAATTATTGTGATAGGAATATTACGAGATACATATCTTATATTTCAGTTTCTTTTCAAAATATATGCTTAGGAAAAAGACATGCTTCTTGTTCTCACTGCACGCCCTGGGTATTCAGGTATTTAAGAGATGCAAAAAAGGCGGTAAATAATATTTAAGGCTATTAAACATAAAAAAATATAAAGATAACTATATTACACATACGAAAACAACATTAGATTTTTGAAATTTAGTCAACATAGTCAACAATAAAATACTGTACAAGAAATAATTAAGATTACAACAAATGTTTTAATGACGTAACTGCTATATTGATTGGATAACAGGTCTATATAGATGCAGAATTCCTAAAACTATTATTGATTTTATTACCAAGGAATGTTTTGATAATGATCTTTTCAGCTCTGCGCGATCAAGTATACAGGATAACAAAGTCTAAAGGCAGTTAGTCTCAAGTAATACATGTTAGTATATAATAGAAAAAATGTTTGGTGATATTGAGAAGGCGGCAAGACTCGAGTATACAGATGATGCAGGTACTAGCTAACAGTGAAGCTGATCTGCAGTGCCTGGCGAGTAGGATGTCCAACATATGTGGAAAGTGAACTTTTCATGAATGTTAGCAAATGCACAGGAAAAGAGAGCGATAAAGTATTAAGCCCCGTATTCACTGGGGAACAAATTGTCTCCCAACATCACGCGCCGCATAGTCTACGTGACGCTGCAACGCCGCGCACTGTTCCGCGGCATGACGCGCGTAATAGCGTAGCATATCTACATGCCGCGGAAACATTGACATGAGCACGCTGCCCAGGGGAATGTACGGGGACATCGGACCGTGCGTCAGTACCACGTGGTATGTTGACAAGTTAATACGCATGGGATGTACAACAGCATTCTATAATATTGTGTCTTGCTTGGCTATGGAAGGCCCAATCATTTGTAGTAAATTTTGACAAATGATTTGTCAGACATTCGGAGGTCGCATAGAGTATCCACACTTCTTTCCTTTTGCAGTAAATACTTTCACACCCACCACCTTCTTCTCATCTTATGTTTCAATAAGAATAAATAGATACGCAGCAATAATCATCATAGCCTCATCCGGCGACATTTTCGCGACAAGTGATATGTGAATCCCGGTGTGTACATGTCAAATTACCGCGTTATTGTTCCCGAAACATGAACATAGATGTTGATGCGTCATTCTGCGCGAATACGTGCTTTATTAAGACTCCCGTTCTGGAACACGGCATAAGCGTAAAAATCATATTTTTAAAATTATTTAATAATTATTAGTGACACAGAATTCTTTTTAATACTCATAAATATGGAAATAAAAACACATGTTTTTATGGTTCTATATTTTTAGGCGAAATGCGTCTCATAAAAATTAAAAACTAAAAGAACTAAAAAAACAACTATTTTTATTTCCATAAATTTTTTATAGGTTAGAAAAATAAGCTGATTTCATAAAATGATCAATAAATTTAACAAGACCTCAATCATAGTACAAACTAAAAAATTGAAAGTTTCAAGAGGATCCCTTTATTTGAAAATTTTCTGCGGGGTTTTTTCTTCCTGGCAACTGGTAAGTTCATTGGACACTTGATAATTCGACAAATTGCATATTTCTAAAAGAGATCCAAGCAAACTATAAAAGCTGTTTATGTATTTCAAATATATCTAAAACAAATATTTAAAAAAAATTGGGAGTTTCACAGCTGGACATACTGCATTTCTTTATGTGCCATAAGCAACACTCAAAGATTAGAAATACTATATATGTAGTAACAAATGTGAGGGCAGTGAAAGATGAGATTAACACAAATTAAGAAATAAGACAAGATTGAAGAAAGTATGAATACTAGAAATTATCCTATATTAATGTAATACCCGAAAAACACATTTTTGATTTTGCTAATGTATGTAACCTCTAAAAAGGGCTGTACATAATTGGGTACCCAAGACATATGATTGAGGGTTTCAGCCCTCAACTGGCAGCCATCGATCATATTTTATTTACACCCAGCAGTTGTCAAACAATAGTCGGAATCCAATCAGACAAACTCAACAAGTATTAAATCTAATAACAAACGTTTAAGAAATCGTTAGCACGTAATTATTTTGTATGTCCCTTTGATATATGCATATCTAGAAATAGCCTACAGCACACGATTTGCAGTTACTCAAATATATTTTAGGGCCATACTCTTCTTAGAACTTACGAACTCATAAAATGATCTACAGAAAAAATCCTGTCCTCTGGGATTTCAATTTCTAAAAAGATCTAAACAAAAGAATTGAAATATTCTCATAAGTAGGTTTAGAAATATTTATTTTCTCCGGAATCCTAGAGAGTGAAACGGATTGTGGTTTATTTATAAGATGACATCATTGAATGAAATGTTATCTACTACAGACGTACCACTATAAATTGGCGTGCGAGGGAGGGCGTCCCTGTCGCGTGACAGAAGTTGCCAGGGTGTAAATTTATTACACAATACATAATGTACAGAATGACCGGTGTCAGAGCTTTTAATAGAAATTTGGTTGGGCAACACTAAAGAAACGAACCACTCTATCTATCAATCTGTCAAATGGTAATATCGGTCCATTATTTGCTTTTTCAGCTTCGCAAAACTTTAATACTTCATTGGCAATTGTTCTTGCACCATCCCGGACTGTTTTAGATGTTTTGGACATAATAATTCAGTGTATATTGGTAATCAAGATGTCGCAGCTCCCGAGCACATACGAAATTGAATTGAATGACAGGGCAAGCGGTTACCGCCGGGTGGGGCGGGTTTTAGTTCCAAAGTCGCCGCACACCAATTTACGTTGGGCAAGCAATATGATATTTCAAAAAGTAATAATATTCTATGGATTGTGACAGGGGAGTATTGCATCATTTAAAAGTTTTGCAGACAATAGTATTGATATTCAGGTAACAATGTGAAAAGTGAATTCTCAATTGGACGCAGTAATGTAGAAAGTATCTAACCCACAAAATGCTAAAAATTAGTTATGTACGGGTTTGGATAGCTCAATATGATATGTACGTGCTGAAAATGTCCAAGCTGTACTTACTGTAATACTTTTTTGTAAATTCAATTAAAAAAAGACTGTTTTATGAAGCTACAAATTTGCGAATCCTTGGCAAAAAAAAATATAGGTTAAAAACATTCACGTGAGATGGATGCATTATGAAACTTTTTAATTCTACCGTTACTACACGATAATAATTTTGTAGAAGACATCTAAGGAGGATGAACATTGTAAGTCTCAGAAAATACTTTTTATTTCATGGTTTATCAAATTCACAGAACATAGAAATATAAGTACTGTTTTTCTTACATTTAGTAGAAATAATCCAACCTGTAAAATGCGTCATTTCTTCATAAATAAAAGTTTTTTTGTTATAATTACATTTAAAAAACATCTCTAAAATGAGCACTATGCAAAAAATATGCAATAATGAATTAAATGTCGACGTATTAGGTTTTTGTAGATTCAAATTTTTAGAAACCAGTTTCATGTTTTTTGGTTTCTGCATAACTACGTCCAAAACTGATTTGCAATTCAATTGAAATTCGAATTCACACAAACCTTTCGAACAATCTAAAGCAACGGCTGAATAATTTATTTACAATGAATACATCAAAACTCTTTTTTACAAGTAAACGATTTAAAGTGGTTCCATTCAATGAACGCCTCACGCATGTGCCAAGTGCGACCAAACCTTTATTTTTGATTGAGAAAATTACTACAAACACTCGTCGCCAATCTTTATTGAATAATTAGACAGCCGAGAGTGCTGTGCAATGTTATCACCTAAGAACACAATTTTTACCACACACTATCTTTATATTTATTTTAAAATGCACCATTCTGTTTTATTCCGCCTAGGCCCTCCCCAAATCAATTTCAAGAAACTCACACGCGAGTAAGACAACTTGCATTCTTATTGTCCTTGTTGAAATTTTTAAATTATGACAAAAAGAAAGCGAGCTTTTATTAATTTACATTCTAAGAGAGAAATTTGTTGAAAAATTTACAAATACGGTACCGTATTTTATAATATAAACGCCTCAGTAAATGAGTTGGCTAATACTGCTAGCATTTTCAAGATTAAAATAAAACAAAAATTACTTTGTTTTCACCACTATATTAGATTAAAAAATCTTCTCTAATCTAAAATCTAAAACAATGTTCTCTTCGTCAGGATTATTGTGTACTGACGAAGAGAACATTGTTCTCGAAACATGTAGATTTTTTAATCTAATAAAGTGGTGAAAACAAAGTAATTTGTGTTTTATTTTAATAATAATGTCACCACAAAGTTCAAGCCTTCATACAGAAGAAGAAAACATATTCTTCGAACAGTTAATATTTTCAAGATATTTATTTGGGGTATAAAAGCAAAGACTTACTTACTTACTTACTTACTTACCATCACGCCGTTTCTACGTGGGGGTAGGCGGAGAGGATAGAGCGCCACACTCTTCTGTCCTGACATACAACTCTCGCCTCATCCACATTCATACATCTTCGCATGCAAGCTCGCCGGTTGTTGAGGCTTCTAATGGGACCATCTTCCAGTATCTGGTTAATCTGGTCTGCCACGTCTTCCGTGGTCGACCTCTCTTTCTGGCGCCATCAACACTCGCATTATATATCTTTCTTACCATTCTTTCCTCATCCATTTGCTCAACATGCCCAAACCATCTGAGCGACCCTTTTTTAATTCTATTGATTATGCTAAGATCAGCTTTACATTCATTCCTAATATCTGCATTCTTTACTCTATCATAAATTGATTTGCCACACATACTTTCTCCATCTCATCTCCACTGCACTCAATCCACTTTCGTTCCTCTTCTGCCAGCTCCAGGCTTCGTTTCCAAATCATGTTGGTACCAGAATTACATTATGTACCACTAGTTTTACCTCGGTAGACATATTTCTTAGAAACTATTGCGTTCAAATCACCGTTCACCCTATTCCCCGCAGTCACTCTCCTCTCGGTATCTTTCGTAACATTCCCTCTTCTGTCGAACACACTTCCCAAGTACACCAACTCATCTATCTGTTCCAAACATTCATTACCTACTAGAATTTCACTCGTATTAAAAAAATTAAAAGACAGTATTAGAAAAATTTAAAAATGTTTTGAATGCAGTCACCGAGGATAACTAATTTAGAATGTACTGAATTCTAGATTTTATCTATCTACCTCTTCCAAAATTTTCCTATAAAATAATAAGCTATATTTCCTATAATCCTCGATGACTCCATTAAATTTTTTTTTTTGATATTGCTACCTATGCTTTTATACCCCACACATTGAAAATTGCGATACATTTATATTCCAACACACCATTTTGCTTTTTTAATAATCTGTGTTATTTAAAATACATCTCACTCTTATAAGACTCATGATGCGTTAATCCTTTCTAAATATGTACAGTGGGCATTGGTTATTGCGATCGCATTAATCGAAGGAGATTTTGTTCCTAATATCCGGCAATTCTACTATCCGAAAATTACTACAACACTTACACAAAGGTAATACATATAGGTATGTACGAATGTTCTCAACACTAATATTTAAGTATCCTATTAATTTATTGTACATACATAAAATAAACTTAATATCAAAAACATTTTAAAAATATTTCAGTTAAAATACGAATAAATAATCTGAGTAATCAAATTCTGACAAAGATTTAAATTGGAGCTTCTTGCTTTATGCCTTACCCCAATGCCTTCGTCGTGCCATTCTTGCCCTATGCAAAATTGAAATAGAAAAAAAAAACTGAAGACGCCCAGCGCTACTAATGGGTAAATTTTGTAAAGGAAAGAAAGCGGTAGCTTAATTTGTAATTTATGATGGTAATAGATTGCTACATTCTGCTGGAATGACAAAATCGGGTGCCACTATTACCGCTCGTTATTCCATTTCAAAACATAATTAGAAATACGAGTATAAATATTCTGATTTTAACGACCGATAGATAACCTCAATCTAAAAAGCAATAAAAAATGTTTGCGTTTTTTCACCGATTACAACGTAAACTGATTTTAATGTTCTACGGCCCCGAGGATGACGTCTACCATATTTTAATTATGTATCCGAGCGTGGCTGAGGATCCCTATTCTGGAAGCGCATACCATTCCACAAGTTGTGCACATCAGGTGGGTAGTGGGGTATTGAGAGAACGGTTTTCCTCCTTTCGTTTACTCTTTTTCCTTATTCTGTTTAATTGTTTGCCCGGTGCAGTGTACTTTTTGGCGCTATTGTGCCGGCGGCCATGGGCCGATACGATTTCCCAGATTCCAGGTTCTATTCCACATCTGCTCGGGTTCGCCTTCAGGCTGCCTTTCTATACTTTTTCGGCCCGCCCTGTCATCTTTTGCCATGTCATAGACAAGCATACTTTGTTAAATAATTACCGATTCTAATAACAACCGAACGTAATACGTAACCAGTGCCTACAGAATAATAATTACTCAATGCATTATAAAGAAGTGAATATTTCAATTAGATTTAGAATATATACAGATAAGTATAGATGATAGGCAGAAAAATACCGTAAGAAAACAGATTTATTTTCAGAATACCTTTGAGTACTAATTTTAGATTTTATATGTATGATATGCACAAAATTACTGTGTTCGGTAATATTAAAACAGTTATTTTTCTTATAGAAATGACACTAACAAAATCATTATAAATATTTTACCACATATAGAAACAAACGAATATGTACATCTATTTATTATTTAGTACCTAATGAAAGTTGTCTTTTGTAATCAGGTCATTGAAATGATAAAAATTGACAAGGAAATTTGAAAAGCATTCTGCGCGTACAATATGACATTTTTAATACGAGTTAAAACACAATTTAAACATGAAATTCAAATATGAAATTCAAAATTATAAACATCGTAAGAAATCTAAAAAAAATAATCAACATTAATAACAATCATATACTCGTAAATATAAATGAGAGCTTAGAAAATTTCAATCGAAATAAAAATATTGGAAATTTAAAAATTACTATAAAATATTACATACATAAGGCAAGAATGATGCTATCCTTAAAAATATATAAACAAAAAATCTTTGGTGGTTTCGTAAAAAATAAAATTCTTTCTATATCAACCAATATTTTGTACTATACATTAAATGAATGATTATTATGCGACGTAATCGAATATCTATAAAATTTCTACAGAGATAAATATTTATTATTAAATATAAAATAAAATGTTGCTTTTCTTACAAAGAAAAGGATTAAATAGTGAAATTTAATATCTGAATGTGTGAACCGTATCTTAAATAATATTTAATAATACAACATACTTTATTCGAAGACATAATAAATAATATAAAACATTTTAAATCAAACTTTCGTTAATGTGTAGTATAATATTCAACAGCCATAAATAATTAAAAATAAAAATGTTTTTATTTCACACACACATAAAGAGGAGAGCGGACCAAGTAGTACTTATAACTTTTAGAATTGTTTGATTTGCATTTTTTTTTCAAGAATTGCTGTCTTATGACTCTCCCCAAAGAGTTCAAACAAATACAACCTAATTTTTTTATTTATGGAAGAACAATATAACATTCAAAATATTTCAAGGCATAACGATTAAAATTAAATTGTTTATGTACAATACAATAAAATTGTTTAAATTTTTTTATTGAAATCAACTTAAGGATGGACACTGTTTTTTTCTTCTTTGAAAATGTGGGTTTTTATTATTGATTTATATCAGAATGTATACGCTACAGACTACAATTTTTTTTAGGACGATAACTTAGAACCTTTGTTCGGGTATAAAAGTAATGACCTGAATATTATTTACAATAATTAAGAAAATATAAGCAATAATCGACAGGCCACAGCTAAAAAATTGATTTTTTGCGTCTTAGAAATCATCAATAGTTACTGAATATTTATATGTATACAGAATATAGCACCCTGGCTCAAATAGTCACAACTTTAAAAAATACATTGCGTTACGTAACACTGTTTATGTTCGAGCAAAAATCTGTTAATCTCTGGTCGGGAATTTTATAAAAGGAAATACGTACGAGCGGGGAGTTCTCTGTGTACGACGGTCGCTACTAGACAGATTGTTTGGAGACATCTCGAACCGAGCGGTTGAATTTTGGTCGCCGCATAAAACCTATATTATATAATTAAACATTTGGTGTGTTGAAGTGGTGTTTTAAGCGGATTTGGTATCTACACGGAAGAGAGCGGAGATCGGTCGGACCAAACAACGCCAAAGTCGCCCGCAAACTGATAAGTGGCATCTTCATATCTAGAGAGCTTCTAGTTCGATTTTTCCCCGTAGAAAACCCGAACCAGAGTTAAAGTTAATCAGAAAATTGCTCCAACAGTTTATGTTTGGTATGTTTATAATTTTGGTTAATATTACAATGACAATAGTGCCCTCTAGGAACAAACAATTGAACTGTGTGCATATGACACTTTCTGAGACAAGATTTCGAAGTACATATTTGTGAAACTAATGGTACAATAAAATTGATTTTCTATTTTTTTGAGTTGTGACACTGTTTGAGCGGGGTGCGATATGTTTTCATACGAATATAAAGCTAGCATTATTACGCTAAAACTGCAATAAAATAATTAATAAATGTTCAAATCGATAAAATTATAAATTTTTAGATTTGCAAGAAATTTTTACATTTTTTGATGACTTTAAAACACCATTTATTCATATAAAGAGATGATTTTAAACAATATATCTATTTACTCCTGCACTTTGAGTCTTCAAACAGTACTTAATTTTTTTTATATTAAAAACATGTTTATTACTATATAAAAATAAAAATTCCAAAATATTATATTATATATGTCAGCAAATGATGCATTATTAAAATCAATCACATAAATGAATAATAAAAACCCACATTTCAAAAAAAAACATCAATATATCGAGGGTAGAAAGCCAAAAGAGCATTAGTGTTTCTTTTATTATTAAACGATTTCCATATTTGTTAATCCAAAACATTTAATAATAAATGGTAATCATTTAATAATAAAAAACATTGACAAAACATTCTTTTGCTCTTCTATAAAGTTCGAAATAATCACTAACGGTCTTTCGGCTTTCTACCCTCGATATGTATTTGCAGTGATGTCCAGCCTTAATAATTACTCTTATTTATTATATAACTAACGTTTTTTTAAACAAATAAATAATAATAACACTATGTTAACATTTCAGAGTGGAGTAAAAAATAACATAGGGATTAAAATTAAATATCAATTTAAACCAATTTGGTTATCCATATAACTAGACAAATAAAAAACTTATTAGTTCCTAGCAAATTATCAACTTGAATCTCCGAAAATAGAGACTCTACTAAAAAAACAAATTATGGCCTGGGATGATTTTGTAATTCGGTTTAAAAAACAAATGCATTAAAAATAGGCACATCTGTAAAAATATACGAGTAGCATTTTGCACTATCACATGTTTATAATACGACCCACGTGATGATCACGCAGTTTGAATAATGCGGGTTCAAAATTAGTTATTATTATTATTTATATATTATAATTACAACACTGTTGTTGATGAGAATAAAATTGGGATAACAGTGTTCGCAGAATAAACAAAAGATAAAAATGAAAGATTTCTTACATTCAACTGCGATAATGGATTTCAGATTTTCTTACGATAATTTATCCGACAGTTTCTTCGACCTTCCCGTTGCTCGCGGTGCCCAAGAGCTGCTGGCAGACGGCCTCCAGGTGGTTATCCAGCATGAGAGAATGTATTTGGTCATCAGTTAGCATCTCCACGCTAGAAAATATCAAGATTTTGATTTATGCGAGAAGTTATAATAAAAAATGAAGAATAAATAAAAATCCTACATCAACCAAGTGTTTAACGTCTGTTAATGAGAGCAAAACTCTGTTGGCTCCAGGATCCCAAAGAACCTGAATATTCTCAGGATTCAGTGCACACTCCACGCTAAAGTTGTGAAAAACTCAGGTGTCCTCATTGATGCAGATCTGCGGTCAGCAAAAAATATTTTACAGTATTCATTCTCTTATCAGTCTTAAGAACTTTCTTCCGATTCATTGTAAAATAACAATTAGTCAATCCCAATGTCTTCCTCTGCTTGATTATTCTGACTGTGTTATCCAGATGTCAATGTAGAGCATCTCAATTAGACAGGAAATGGATATCCAGTAACTACAGTGAAACTCTCTTAATACGTTTTTCAAGGGACCAGCAAATAAAAACTTATTAGGCGTGAAAACATATTAACAGTGATTTCAATATTTTTTTCATATATTATTTACACTTTCTAATTTTGTATTTTAATTGATTTTCGTTTATATCGTATGACAATTTAAAGACATTTTATTTTTAAAAAATTAAGCAGGTAAATATATACATTTGTAAAATATTACCTATGTGAATAAGTACCTGAGGGTCAGAAAACAATAAAAACCACAAAAAAAATAATTTAGCACTGTCAAAAAATATTTTATTAATAGCCATACTAAAAGGAAACCATAAAATAACTTATGTAGGTATGTCACTACCTATGTGAAAATCTTTATTTTAAAAGAAATGTATTCTAAATTTAACTAAATTTTAACTCATTAAGGCCGGCGCCACACTATGCGTTTCTTCTGTCGCGTCAAATCCGCAACCGAATTTAGATGACGCGTTTTACGCGCGAGTCCATTTGCGCGTTTCAATTTATATTGCGTCCAGATACCGCGTATTACGCGCGAGACCACTCGCGCGTTTCAATTTATATTGCATCCAGATATGCAAATTATTGTTTTATTTCAGTAGATGTTGGCGCATATGGCAAAATCAATGATTCCACAATTTTTAAAAACTCTGTTTTATATAAAAAAATAAACTTGTCTAAAAAACATTTTAGGCGCGAGTGAGCAAACGCGCGTCAGCATCTGGACGGGATGTATGTAGAACCAGTATCTCGAGAACGCGCGAGTGTCTACGCGCTAGTGCACTCGTGCGTAAAATGTGTCATCTGGACAGGCTCTTAGCAGTCACATAGTATATTCCGCGGCGGACCGCGCGGAGAACAAACACACTTGCGGATAATCTGTCATCATCACCGATTTTACGTTGACGTTAGTTCCGTGGGCGGGGTACCGAAAAGACGCCGGCGGCGGCGGCGGAACGATCGATGATCCGCGTAATAACGGCGTTCCGCGGCGGCAAAGACGCGACGGAAGATACACCTAGTGTGACGCCGGCCTTAGAAAACGATAGGAGATATTACGTTATTAATATTGCCGATTGTTTTCCCAAAGAAATACAACCAAAATAAAAAAAGTTACGTTTAGGCGACTATATAAAAAATTATCGTAAATAATCGCCGGATAAATTTATTTATTAAATATTATTTTATTGGCCTATTCAAATACTACAGTGTTTTTTCAGCGGCTAGAACATTTGTGACGCCGCCAAAACCACTTAATTTTTATTGAGCCCATTTTTCATTTTTAGAAATGATGAATAAAATTTCGTCTTTCGAAAAACGTATTATGAAGATTTATTTGTATGAATAAATTGAGTTCGGCTACAAATATTTTCACTACTTATGCGAGAAACGAAAATAAGCGGGAAACGTATTAAGCCTAAAAAATATATGGGATTTGTATGGGACTTTTTCGGGACCGCTGAATTTCAACTTATTTAGCGGGAAAACTTATTAAAAGTGAATTTATTAAGCGAGTTTCACTGTATTCGGTATCCAATCTGTTTTTACAATATGCCCGGATAGAAAAATTCAAACTGTCTTCAAATAACAGTCAATCCCGTTGTATTTTTCTTGTATATTTATTTCTGACTCTGGTTATTATTTTCATTTACCACATCGTTGAAACAATCCCAAAAGGTGTCGGGAGTTCCGCGAGTGATAGTTGATCCAGTCCCGTCACCTCTGTTTCTTTTAACAGGCATTGGTGATGGCTGTTGTAAGATTCATTTGGGGTTTTTCCGTTGGGCTCTTTTAGTTTCGGCATCCCTCAAATAGTCTTGAACCTTGGATCTAGGAAGGTTGCAATCAAGTAGTTTGGATCTTGTGTTAAGAAGCTGAAACGACTTTCTAATTCAGCTTTCAACGAGGCTCTTATGTGTGGTAAGTCAATGCCTACGTGTCATTCGCTCACTAATCACTCATGATGTGCCCCGCGGCGCGGCTCAGATCTGCGCAGTGACACATTTGTGGCAATGAGTCGAATATTGAATAAACTCAACAAACTGGAATGCCTTCAAAACAAATGTTTCATCTTTTATCACATCTCATCTTTCCACAATCTTCTCCACTGGCCTACAATTTGACACTTATTTTCATTCATTCGTGTATTATTTCTACTTCATAAATCTAAATTCAATTTTCTATCTAATCACGGCCTTCCATTTTATTCAGCTAACAGCACTTCACTAATCCATCCCCATCCATCTTCAGCTCCTCACTCCAAATGCAGTCGGCTAGGCTGCGGGATCAACTATGCACACAAATTGCGGATGATATCTGTCGTCTATTTAAATTGTTCTACTAAATTGTGTGGTTGGTTGCAAGAAATTTTCAACTGGAAATAAGCTTGCCAATGTAATACATAATATTCATAGGTACAAAAAGTGAATAGTAAAAAATAAGTGTAACCTCGCCAAACTATCCGTATCTGAACCCTGATCATCGGAATTGGTCCCGCCAAATCCATTTTCATTGCAGACATTCAGGTAGGACAGGGTCTTGTCCAGCGGCGATGGCATCTTCCTGACCGTACCCCGGCCCGGCGTTCCTCTCATCTGCTGGTCCAGGGTCACGCCCATCTGCTCGGGACCGGGCTGGGTGGGCGACAGCTTGTCGGTGAGCGGGCCGCGGGGTTCGGAGTTGCGGCGATCCGTGAGCGACGATATGTGGAACATCATGAATCCTGCAATTCAATATTTGACCATCAACCCGAGGGGTCACGCCTTGTCAGAATTTCCGCCATTTGAGAATATCCACTGAATTAAGTCAATACAACAAGTATTAACGGAGTTTTAAGAATTTTAAGGAAGCATTTATAACAGGGTGAACAACGCAGTAAACTTTAAATTTATTTTTCTCAAAATCATATTTTCTGGATCGGTGACCAAAATATCTCAAAAAGTATCCAATCGACTTTCTATCTATTAATTTTAACTAATAAACTTTTTATAAACCACTAAGTAACCACAGAGTAACTTTACGTCTACCAGTTTCGATTTCGAAGTAAATAATTTGCGTGTTGTTACAAAAATACAGTTTTACTTAAAGAGACACGGTTTGGAACGGAATTTAAAAAATTAAAAAAACAATATGATTTGTTAACTAGAGGATTTAATTATACAAGAGTAAATACTTTAACTTCATTAAAAATCTGTCTTCTTCATACGCGAGTGGGGACCTACTTCCGCTGTGTCCCAATCCCCTCGCCTAAAGAAGCGGTTTAGTTCATATCCGTACAATTTTATTCTCTGTGGGTAAACTGCATCTAACAAAAAACATACCTTGACTAAATATTTCTTTCATCTTCTCCCCCGTATCATTCAGCAGAACATCGAAACTCTGCCTCCTCGTCGGACTGAACTGCTGCATATCTTCGTCCTTTGCCGAAGACCTGCTGATCCAGTTGGCAATGTCCGGCCTCAGCTTGGACTTTAGAGACGAACCAGTCTTATCGTTATTTTGACCGGCGTCATTATTGGCGCCCTCCGCAGTAGGAGGCAGCGAATTAGCGGGCAACGATTTCTGCGCGACCAAACGATTCCGTATAATCCGCCTCGGTGAATCTGCGCTGACCTTGGAGTTGGGAATCTGCTTATTTTCAACAACGTTTTCAAACTCTACCATTTTAGAATTTAAACTCGGAGTCTTGTCGTCGTCGAACTCCACCGGCGAGTCTTGGAGCTTGGGCACTGGTTCGTCTTTGTGTTCTTCGTCCGCGGTCATTCTTTCGTAAGGAATTTGTCTGTAGCACTCCAGACTTGAAAAATTGGAGCACTTTTCAAAACTGATTTCTTCGGGACTCGAATATTCCAAGTTTATTTCTATCCAATTATCGGACTCGGGTCCATTTTTGCTGACGGTCGACGGAGTGCTTGCGCTTCCTTTATTTTGGGGAGCGAGTGACATTTTAGAAGGCGCGTTTTGTTGGAAAGGTGTGAGTATATCGCTGTATTTATCGCTAAAGTCTTGCGGTAAACTTTTCGGCCTGATGACTGTCAGCTTTTCGGAATTTTGCTTTTTGAAATCTCCGCTGACGCTCGTGGCATCTTCTTCGTGAATACTGACGGCCTTTGTGGAGCCGTTTTGTTTGATCCACTCTCGGATAGAGTCCGCTTTTGAGAGATGATCTTTCTTGGCATCTGGAGACGTGAGATTTTCGACAGATTTTATATCTTTAAGTCCATTTATTACTTTGGCATTTTCGGGTGATGTTGTTGGCGTCTGCTCACTGGGTTTCGCAGCCTCTGCAAATAGATGGACAGATTTTAAAAATCATTACACAAGAGTGTAATATTCAGCTAGTAGCAAAAATTTTACAGGTGGATTCCTGCTTTGATGGGATGACCTAACAATAATAGTTATGGAGATATGCAATATCAAAGTTTGCATTTTTTTCAATATCTATGACTTTTTTTGCAAAAAGTTGAACTATCATTACAATAACTTATATCGATTACGAAAAATTAATTTGTTTCAACACAAGTCAAATAAAATTATAAAAACCTTACAGAAATAGAATATAGAATTTTCGCAAGGTATTTTATAATTTTTTTGACTTGTATTGAAAATAATAATTTTGTCATAATAGTTATGGAGATATGCTATATCAAAGTTTGCATTTCTTTTAATATTTGACTAATTTTTTGCAAAAAGGTGAACTATGATTACAATAACTTGGTGGTCGTCGGTTCAATCTCCACTCCAGGACACCGGCAAGTTATTTCTATTTTCACAGCACAAGCGTTTAGCTTAATTTGAAAAAAGTAATAATATTGATGCGATACGTAATCTGTTTTTGCATCTCTAATTAAAAAAAAAAAAAAATTACTGGAACATTAAATAATAAAAATATCTCTTAAATCTTTAAAGCCAAAACAATACAAAAATTAAAATGGTAAAAATTGCACTTTATTTCAATAACTTCTTAAAATGCATTTATGCATTCTTGCATGCATAGCAAGTTTTTAATTAGTTTCTGTATCTGCCTCTGATTCTACAGAACTTGCACTCATCGTTTCTGAAGGACCGATGTGTGCAATGTGCATCACAAACAATCACAAGCAATAACGCATTATCGATCCCTATCGATAGAGATCGATAATCAAAAAATTCATTATCGTATATTATCGAAAATTATTATTATTGAATCGATTATGAAAAATTAATTAGTTTCAATACAAGTTAAATAAAATAATAATAATCCTGCATAAATTCCAATTGGAACATTACACACTTTATCGCCGCATACAATGTATTACAAAAATATATAATTTTATGTGTAGTATAAAAATATTGTATTAAAATACATTACTGTGAAGCAGTATCGTCCACGGCAAGCGACGATTGATCCAAATGGTTTTGGCACCAAATTCAAACTAAGAATAAAACACATGACACAGAGGATAAAAAAATATCTATACATATTACGACATTAGATAAGAAATGTTTTGAAGATTTTTTAAAATATGTCAGCAAGACATCTATTTAACATATATTTTGTGTTCCGTCTCGACGCCTGGAATCCATTATGAGAGAACAGCCTGCTGTTTCGGCACTTATACACGCGTTCCTACCCCCTCTGATTCCCTGTTTGCGACAATTTATTCCCGCTGGTATCCCTGTTTCCGGTTTCGTCAGCGCAACGGTTTTTCTTACATATAACGTCGATGTTTCGCGCCATTTGCACGCGTTTAGACACGCCAACTTTTGTTGTGATTTTTTTGTGTTTCTATTGCAACCTACCCTCTTAATTTTTGATCCCTAAGTTAACAAACATTAGACTATACAAATTTTTAACATAGTGCGACAGGACGTTGATATTTTAGTGTAAATCCCGTGAATTTCGTCAAACGATTGTTAACAAGATGGCGGACGAGCAAGCTCGTTCGCCGGTATCCTCGAATGACGGATCTTCTTTCGAAGAACCGCGTCGAAAGAGACGCCGCGTAGCATACGACCCGCGTGTAGACCACCTGCTAAAACAGGTGACTGCTCTGACGGAGGCCTTGTTAGCGGGCGGCGCGGCTCCTGCATCAACTGCATCAACAACGCCGCCAACGCCGGAAGCCGCGAGCGAGCCCAGCGTGGAGGACGCGAATGCGTACTTTATTCAGCCGCCGCCGAGCCTCAGAAGGGCGAAGAA
>JADDOH010023163.1:0-91863 GCA_016648135.1 Agrypnia vestita | reverse complement strand
CTATTCAAATACTACAGTGTTTTTTCAGCGGCTAGAACATTTGTGACGCCGCCAAAACCACTTAATTTTTATTGAGCCCATTTTTCATTTTTAGAAATGATGAATAAAATTTCGTCTTTCGAAAAACGTATTATGAAGATTTATTTGTATGAATAAATTGAGTTCGGCTACAAATATTTTCACTACTTATGCGAGAAACGAAAATAAGCGGGAAACGTATTAAGCCTAAAAAATATATGGGATTTGTATGGGACTTTTTCGGGACCGCTGAATTTCAACTTATTTAGCGGGAAAACTTATTAAAAGTGAATTTATTAAGCGAGTTTCACTGTATTCGGTATCCAATCTGTTTTTACAATATGCCCGGATAGAAAAATTCAAACTGTCTTCAAATAACAGTCAATCCCGTTGTATTTTTCTTGTATATTTATTTCTGACTCTGGTTATTATTTTCATTTACCACATCGTTGAAACAATCCCAAAAGGTGTCGGGAGTTCCGCGAGTGATAGTTGATCCAGTCCCGTCACCTCTGTTTCTTTTAACAGGCATTGGTGATGGCTGTTGTAAGATTCATTTGGGGTTTTTCCGTTGGGCTCTTTTAGTTTCGGCATCCCTCAAATAGTCTTGAACCTTGGATCTAGGAAGGTTGCAATCAAGTAGTTTGGATCTTGTGTTAAGAAGCTGAAACGACTTTCTAATTCAGCTTTCAACGAGGCTCTTATGTGTGGTAAGTCAATGCCTACGTGTCATTCGCTCACTAATCACTCATGATGTGCCCCGCGGCGCGGCTCAGATCTGCGCAGTGACACATTTGTGGCAATGAGTCGAATATTGAATAAACTCAACAAACTGGAATGCCTTCAAAACAAATGTTTCATCTTTTATCACATCTCATCTTTCCACAATCTTCTCCACTGGCCTACAATTTGACACTTATTTTCATTCATTCGTGTATTATTTCTACTTCATAAATCTAAATTCAATTTTCTATCTAATCACGGCCTTCCATTTTATTCAGCTAACAGCACTTCACTAATCCATCCCCATCCATCTTCAGCTCCTCACTCCAAATGCAGTCGGCTAGGCTGCGGGATCAACTATGCACACAAATTGCGGATGATATCTGTCGTCTATTTAAATTGTTCTACTAAATTGTGTGGTTGGTTGCAAGAAATTTTCAACTGGAAATAAGCTTGCCAATGTAATACATAATATTCATAGGTACAAAAAGTGAATAGTAAAAAATAAGTGTAACCTCGCCAAACTATCCGTATCTGAACCCTGATCATCGGAATTGGTCCCGCCAAATCCATTTTCATTGCAGACATTCAGGTAGGACAGGGTCTTGTCCAGCGGCGATGGCATCTTCCTGACCGTACCCCGGCCCGGCGTTCCTCTCATCTGCTGGTCCAGGGTCACGCCCATCTGCTCGGGACCGGGCTGGGTGGGCGACAGCTTGTCGGTGAGCGGGCCGCGGGGTTCGGAGTTGCGGCGATCCGTGAGCGACGATATGTGGAACATCATGAATCCTGCAATTCAATATTTGACCATCAACCCGAGGGGTCACGCCTTGTCAGAATTTCCGCCATTTGAGAATATCCACTGAATTAAGTCAATACAACAAGTATTAACGGAGTTTTAAGAATTTTAAGGAAGCATTTATAACAGGGTGAACAACGCAGTAAACTTTAAATTTATTTTTCTCAAAATCATATTTTCTGGATCGGTGACCAAAATATCTCAAAAAGTATCCAATCGACTTTCTATCTATTAATTTTAACTAATAAACTTTTTATAAACCACTAAGTAACCACAGAGTAACTTTACGTCTACCAGTTTCGATTTCGAAGTAAATAATTTGCGTGTTGTTACAAAAATACAGTTTTACTTAAAGAGACACGGTTTGGAACGGAATTTAAAAAATTAAAAAAACAATATGATTTGTTAACTAGAGGATTTAATTATACAAGAGTAAATACTTTAACTTCATTAAAAATCTGTCTTCTTCATACGCGAGTGGGGACCTACTTCCGCTGTGTCCCAATCCCCTCGCCTAAAGAAGCGGTTTAGTTCATATCCGTACAATTTTATTCTCTGTGGGTAAACTGCATCTAACAAAAAACATACCTTGACTAAATATTTCTTTCATCTTCTCCCCCGTATCATTCAGCAGAACATCGAAACTCTGCCTCCTCGTCGGACTGAACTGCTGCATATCTTCGTCCTTTGCCGAAGACCTGCTGATCCAGTTGGCAATGTCCGGCCTCAGCTTGGACTTTAGAGACGAACCAGTCTTATCGTTATTTTGACCGGCGTCATTATTGGCGCCCTCCGCATTAGGAGGCAGCGAATTAGCGGGCAACGATTTCTGCGCGACCAAACGATTCCGTATAATCCGCCTCGGTGAATCTGCGCTGACCTTGGAGTTGGGAATCTGCTTATTTTCAACAACGTTTTCAAACTCTACCATTTTAGAATTTAAACTCGGAGTCTTGTCGTCGTCGAACTCCACCGGCGAGTCTTGGAGCTTGGGCACTGGTTCGTCTTTGTGTTCTTCGTCCGCGGTCATTCTTTCGTAAGGAATTTGTCTGTAGCACTCCAGACTTGAAAAATTGGAGCACTTTTCAAAACTGATTTCTTCGGGACTCGAATATTCCAAGTTTATTTCTATCCAATTATCGGACTCGGGTCCATTTTTGCTGACGGTCGACGGAGTGCTTGCGCTTCCTTTATTTTGGGGAGCGAGTGACATTTTAGAAGGCGCGTTTTGTTGGAAAGGTGTGAGTATATCGCTGTATTTATCGCTAAAGTCTTGCGGTAAACTTTTCGGCCTGATGACTGTCAGCTTTTCGGAATTTTGCTTTTTGAAATCTCCGCTGACGCTCGTGGCATCTTCTTCGTGAATACTGACGGCCTTTGTGGAGCCATTTTGTTTGATCCACTCTCGGATAGAGTCCGCTTTTGAGAGATGATCTTTCTTGGCATCTGGAGACGTGAGATTTTCGACAGATTTTATATCTTTAAGTCCATTTATTACTTTGGCATTTTCGGGTGATGTTGTTGGCGTCTGCTCACTGGGTTTCGCAGCCTCTGCAAATAGATGGACAGATTTTAAAAATCATTACACAAGAGTGTAATATTCAGCTAGTAGCAAAAATTTTACAGGTGGATTCCTGCTTTGATGGGATGACCTAACAATAATAGTTATGGAGATATGCAATATCAAAGTTTGCATTTTTTTCAATATCTATGACTTTTTTTGCAAAAAGTTGAACTATCATTACAATAACTTATATCGATTACGAAAAATTAATTTGTTTCAACACAAGTCAAATAAAATTATAAAAACCTTACAGAAATAGAATATAGAATTTTCGCAAGGTATTTTATAATTTTTTTGACTTGTATTGAAAATAATAATTTTGTCATAATAGTTATGGAGATATGCTATATCAAAGTTTGCATTTCTTTTAATATTTGACTAATTTTTTGCAAAAAGGTGAACTATGATTACAATAACTTGGTGGTCGTCGGTTCAATCTCCACTCCAGGACACCGGCAAGTTATTTCTATTTTCACAGCACAAGCGTTTAGCTTAATTTGAAAAAAGTAATAATATTGATGCGATACGTAATCTGTTTTTGCATCTCTAATTAAAAAAAAAAAAAATTACTGGAACATTAAATAATAAAAATATCTCTTAAATCTTTAAAGCCAAAACAATACAAAAATTAAAATGGTAAAAATTGCACTTTATTTCAATAACTTCTTAAAATGCATTTATGCATTCTTGCATGCATAGCAAGTTTTTAATTAGTTTCTGTATCTGCCTCTGATTCTACAGAACTTGCACTCATCGTTTCTGAAGGACCGATGTGTGCAATGTGCATCACAAACAATCACAAGCAATAACGCATTATCGATCCCTATCGATAGAGATCGATAATCAAAAAATTCATTATCGTATATTATCGAAAATTATTATTATTGAATCGATTATGAAAAATTAATTAGTTTCAATACAAGTTAAATAAAATAATAATAATCCTGCATAAATTCCAATTGGAACATTACACACTTTATCGCCGCATACAATGTATTACAAAAATATATAATTTTATGTGTAGTATAAAAATATTGTATTAAAATACATTACTGTGAAGCAGTATCGTCCACGGCAAGCGACGATTGATCCAAATGGTTTTGGCACCAAATTCAAACTAAGAATAAAACACATGACACAGAGGATAAAAAAATATCTATACATATTACGACATTAGATAAGAAATGTTTTGAAGATTTTTTAAAATATGTCAGCAAGACATCTATTTAACATATATTTTGTGTTCCGTCTCGACGCCTGGAATCCATTATGAGAGAACAGCCTGCTGTTTCGGCACTTATACACGCGTTCCTACCCCCTCTGATTCCCTGTTTGCGACAATTTATTCCCGCTGGTATCCCTGTTTCCGGTTTCGTCAGCGCAACGGTTTTTCTTACATATAACGTCGATGTTTCGCGCCATTTGCACGCATTTAGACACGCCAACTTTTGTTGTGATTTTTTTGTGTTTCTATTGCAACCTACCCTCTTAATTTTTGATCCCTAAGTTAACAAACATTAGACTATACAAATTTTTAACATAGTGCGACAGGACGTTGATATTTTAGTGTAAATCCCGTGAATTTCGTCAAACGATTTGTTAACAAGATGGCGGACGAGCAAGCTCCTTCGCCGGTATCCTCGAATGACGGATCCTCTTTCGAAGAACCGAGTCGAAAGAGACGCCGCGTAGCATACGACCCGCGTGTAGACCACCTGCTAAAACAGGTGACTGCTCTGACGGAGGCCTTGTTAGCGGGCGGCGCGGCTCCTGCATCAACAACGCCGCCAACGCCGGAACACGTGGCCGCGAGCGAGCCCAGCGTGGAGGACGCGAATGCGTCCTTTATTCAGCCGCCGCCGAGCCTCAGAAGGGCGAAGAATACGCTGGAGTACGGCAAGCTCAGCACGGTCGTGAAGGAGCCGCCAGTACCGAGAGCGGACCCGAAGCGGATCGAACAGATCTCGAAGTTGAAACACTTCGATTCCGACGAGTGGTCAGGCGTTCGCTATGCGGAAACGCAGAGAACCTACGCGGCGACTCCCACATTTGTGGAATTGTCGGTGAACGACGACTTGAGACGGATCGATAACGCGCCGACCCATACTGGCTTGCTGGAAAGATCGCTCGCCGCGCTTTCAAACGCCTTGCTCGCCCAGAGAGAGACCCTGAGAGACGGGATGCAATCGCTGGTGAATTGGGCATCCGAACCCGGCACGGATCTGTCCGCTTCGGCTCTCTTCGAGCGGATTCAGTCGATGTTCACCAGCGATGCTCCGTACAATAAGATTTCGGACGACATCCTGCAGATTGTGTGCGGCAGACGGGCAGAGTGTATACTGAACCGGCGAAAGGCCATATTGGAGGGCTTCAAAGACCCTTTCGTGCGAGAAGGTGCGGCCAAAATCCCTCCAAGCTCGGGATACTTGTTCAATAGGAAAGAGCTATCGGCGTATAGCCTAAAGAACGGGGGCCAGGAGAAGGTGATGGTCTCGCCCGCAACCCGAAACCTGGCCCAACCGTCAACATCTCAGCCCCAGCCGTCAACTTCTCGTCGAGCTCCGAACCAGGGATACCTCCAGTCCCGTAAGCCCTTTCTGCCGGAGCCGAGGAACAGGGAGCGAGGCCCAGGGAACCCGTACAGGAGACCTATCCGGAAGGCAGACCACGGCCGAAAACCCGCTGGTGACCGTAGCCGTAGAGGTAGAAGATGACGCGAGGTTGAACAACCAGTTCTGGGGAGGACGCTTGAGGAGGTTCCAAAGCACGTGGAAGGAGTTCGGGGCACCACCTATAGTGCTGAGAATCCTCAAGGGCGCGAGAATCCCCTTTGTGGCCAAACCTCCGTTAGTCTTCCCCACCAGGAAGCTGTTGAGCAGCTTCAGCACGAAGGAGTCTCGAGACATGTCGAGTCACATTCAGGCCCTGAAGATGTCAGGCGTGCTGGAAAGAGCAGATCATTCTCCGAGCTTCATCTCAAATCTGTTTCTAACTCCGAAGTCGGACAACTCCCTAAGGCCGATATTCAACCTGAAGGCGTTGAATGCCTTTGTGGAGGCGAAACCCTTCAAGCTGTTCAACCACTTTCGGGTCCCAGACTTCCTCCGGCCCAAAGATTGGTTGGTGAAAATCGACCTAACCCAGGCATACTTTCACCTACCAATAGCGGAATCGCACCGAAAGTTCCTGAGACTGTACTACCAGGGGGAACTTCTCCAGATGACCTGCCTGCCCTTTGGCCTGTCATCAGCCCCGAGAATGTTCGCAACGCTGTCAAACTGGCTAGCGGGACTCTTGGGAAGAGAGGAATAAGGACCGTAGTCTACCTGGACGACTTCCTTCTGGCCAATCAGTCAAGGGACCTGCTAGCGACCCAGGCAGTAGAGACGGTCAATCTGTTCCAGCATCTGGGTTGGTGCATCAACCGCGACAAGTGTATCTTTATACCTACCCAAAAGCTGGAGTTTCTGGGCATAACTTGGGACACCGAAGCCAACCAGAAATCCCTCTCGGACCGCAAGTGCTCTGGCCTTCGCCAAGTACTGCGCCGCCCGATCGAGGCCGGCAGTTGCTCCCCCAAGCAGGTTCTAGGCCTCTTGGGGAGACTCAACTTCGCAAACTTCGCCACCCCTCGGGGTCGTTTGCATTGCCGAAGACTGCAGAGATTCAGCCGCCAGCTGCAGAGGCACGAGCCATCCAGACAAGTGGAGCTTCCTGCCGCGGTTCGGCAAGACCTAGAGTGGTGGTTGGAGGCCGTAGGGGAGTCCTGCCCAATACACGAAGCCCCCTTCTCACACTTCCTGACTACAGACGCAGCGGACGCAGGTTGGGGCGGCCAGGTGGACGACAAGACGATATCAGGCCAGTGGTCCCCAGAGCAGATGCGGTGGCATTCCAACCAGAAAGAAGCCTTCGCTGTTTACGCAGTGCTCAGGGATCACGCTTACCTGCTAAGAGGAACGAAGACCCTACTGCAGACAGACAACAAGACAGTAGTGGCTTACATCAACAAGGAGGGGGGGACAAGATCATTGGGCCTTCTGAAGATAACTCGAGACCTCCTAGAGTTTATCGACCAGCAGGAAATATCTCTGACAGCGCAGTACATTCCAGGGAGATACAACGGGATTGCGGACCGACTCTCTCGGGGGACACCACTCCCGGAATGGCACCTCCTGGAACCAGCGACAGAGGAAATATTCCGAATATGGGGACGTCCTCAGATCGACCTCTTCGCATCGGCCACCGCCCATGTGGTGCCAAACTACGTGTCGCTAGACTCAACCGCTTGCTCGGCCTCCTATCTCAACGCATTCAGTCAGCATTGGGATTACGAGCTGGCCTGGGTATTTCCGCCGCCGAATCTCGTCCCAAGAGTACTGGCGCACTTGAACTTGGCAAGAGGCACCTTTCTCCTAGTTGTGCCAAGATGGGAGAAGACATTCTGGAGGGCCGATCTCAAACAACGAGCAAAGGGAGGGCCAGCGTAAGAGATCTGAAGAGCGTCCTGATCGATACGTCGACAGGGTTTCCCCCACCGAGGGTGTAGGACCTCCAACTGGAAGTTTGGAGAATAGCAGTGGGTGGGAACAGGCTATAGCGGATTGGAGCCAGGAGGAACAGCAGCTGTTCAGATCTGGCTGGAGAGGCTCAACGCTGAACACCTACAAGCCGGCCTGGGATAGGTGGCAGCGATGGTGTACCACGCATTCTGTCCAACCTCATAACCCTCCCCCTGCAACAGTGGCAAGATATCTGGCCAACCTGTTCATCCACGAAGGGCTAGCCCCTCGAACAATATTGGTCCACAAATCGGCAATCGTATCCTTCTGTGGCCCAGCTCTTGATGCAGATAAGATTAGCTCGAACTTCCTCGTCAGGCACGTCCTTAAAGCCATCTCGGTTTCTGGTGGATGCACTGAGAGACCCCCGATCTGGAACCCCCGAGTAGTGGTGGAGTGGCTACGTGAAAACCCGCCAAGGAACAGCCTGTATGACGTGTCAAGGAGGACGGCCATACTACTCATCATGGCATCTGGGCGAAGAGTCCAAGATCTGACACTTCTCAGAGTCACCCCGGACCGATTGATCGACAAAGGAGACTCCATCACGCTATGGCCAGCCTTTGGAGCGAAGACTGACACGGCAAGACACAAACAATCGGGATGGAGGTAGAGCGCATCGGATGAAAGGAACATCAACCCCTTGTTTTGGATCCGAAAGCTGGTCTCACTCTCACAGCCGAGACGAAAGCCGGACATGAAAGAACTATTTGTGACGACAGCAGGTGAAGTAAAGCCAGCTTCACGGACAATGATAGGTGGTTGGATCAAGTCAATCCTAAGAGAGGCTGGAGTGGAAGCAACGCCAGGAAGTGTTCGTTCTGCTGTGGCTTCGTTGAATTGGCTGGAAAACTACCCGATAGAGGAGATCTTGTCAAGGGGAAACTGGCAGAGTGAAATCACCTTCCGAAAATTCTACCAAAGAGAGATAGTAGATAACCCCAAGCAACAATGCCCCCAGAGCTCATTAGCGCCTCTCTTTACGCCAATATAGGCAGTCACATATAACGTCGAACCACTAGGTCACCAGGTGATAACAAACAGATCTCTCATAATGGATTCCAGGCGTCGAGACGGAACACAAAATAAAAGAATTTTACCTTCCATTAAAATTCCTATTTTGTTTCCCTCGACGCCTGGAATCCAGGTAATCCCTACCTGGTGCATTATGAGTCATATGAAAGAAAAACCGTTGCGCCGACGAAACCGGAAACAGGGATACCAGCGGGAATAAATTGTCGCAAACAGGGAATCAGAGGGGGTAGGAACGCGTGTCTAGTGGCGAAACAGCAGGCTGTTCTCTCATAATGGATTCCAGGCGTCGAGGGAAATAAAATAGGAATTTTAATGGAAGGTAAAATTCTTTTATTATGCAATCGAAAGTCAAGGTACAAAAAAAAGCGATGCAATTGAGAAATTTGCCAAAAATTGTAAAAATCATGAAAAAAGCCATTAATTTTGGAAAACTTCTGTATTTTTGTAATTTTAAGAAATCATTTCGAAAACGCAATATTTATTATACTATGTAATACAAAAATCTGGACATTTTTTTTACCAAAGTATCCAATATTGGCATATTTGTTGTTCTCACTTGCGAAAAAATCGATATATTTTTTCAATTTTTTCAAATTTCAAAAAAACTTCGAAGTATGTGGACTAAAATGTATTGATTTGTGGCAAAAGGGGCTAAAAATTATTTTCTATTACCGGGGTTTACGAATTGTCGGGGTTAGTCTACTATGAAAGTAACGTTTGGGACTTGTGGGTTTGAAAAGATTTTAATTACGGCGAATTTCATATTATCAAGGTTCAAATTAATGGGGTTTAACTTTGTGTTTTATATTGTGTTTATTTTCATAGAAATTGGAAAAGCATAAGTAACTTAAAAAAATACATAAATAATTCTAACCCCCTTTAAATAACTTAGCATATTTCAAAATAGATAAAATTAATAATTCTATTATAAAATAACGTTCCTTCAAAAACCATTGTAATTCGCAAAATATTGAGAATTCGGCTAAATGCTTTAGCAAAAATTTTTGCCATAAATACTACAATCTTTATCTTAATTATGCTTACTTGAGAAATTCATTTAAAATTATAAAGTTGAACATCTATGTACTTGTCAATTTCGTTTATCTCAACACAAATTATTCTGGTGAGAGAAGCATATTGCAATATCAATTTTATTAATAACATATACCTAGATACAGTAGAATTCTCAATATTGAGGAATTCTGTATACACTTTCTTCACTTGGTTGCCTAGATCACCACGAATTTCATTTTAGTTTGTGCTAATTATGGTTTGAATGTACGGCATTCCGATCTCATAGATGTGGGACTTTAAGCATCAATTGTGAGAATCGGAAAAAATAATATGATTTTTTCACAAGTGAGAACAGTAAATTCGCCAATATCATACTTTAAATATAGAAAAACTAACCCATAAAAAACAAGTTTTTATTATACTCCCTTTCTCATTGAATCAGGTTTCGTGCCTACTGCACACGTCGGGGTCATACTTATTTGTATTGATTCCAATTTGAAAAAACATTAAAATTTCGAAAAATCCAAAATTACACTATAATTATCAAATTTTTTGAAAAGAAAATTTGTTAGATCATTTTTATTGTCGCCACGAATCTGCCTGCAAATTTTCAGCCCAATTGGATCACGGGAAAAGAGTTAAAAATCAATCCAAAGTTTTTCCGGCAGACAACAAACCGCAGACGCTACGAGTTAAAAGAAAGAGAGTAAAAAATGGCAAAAT
Source organism: Agrypnia vestita (assembly GCA_016648135.1). Lineage (NCBI taxonomy): Eukaryota > Metazoa > Arthropoda > Insecta > Trichoptera > Phryganeidae > Agrypnia > Agrypnia vestita. Next base: position 81,425 of record JADDOH010023163.1, on the reverse strand, counting down.
ATTTATGTTACTACAATAATATTGCATTTTCGAGATATGTAATTTATTAAAATATGCGAACAAACGTAATTTTTCATAAAATTAATGTTTTTTTTCATGAGTTTTGCCAATTTCATAATCACATTGCGAATACAATTTTTTTTTGTTAACTTGAATTTTGAATTAAATGGGTTCGGCATAATAAGAAATGTTTTTTTTTGGGTCCCTTGAATTTCGAATTGATAAGATTCTTACTTTATTATTTTATCTATTAAAACGGTTCGATTGAAAAATGAAATAATAAAATTTGAACTCAAAGTTTGCACTTTTTTTTATATTTCTTACTTATTTTCTGCAAAAAGTTGAACTATCATTACAGCATCTTATGTCGATTATGAAAAATTCATTCGCTTTAATACAAGTCGAATAAAATGATAAAACCCTTGCAAAAATTGAAAAAAGTCATATGTATATTTTATCACATATTAAAAACTATGCCGATTTTTAATCAGGTAACGCTGTGTTACTCCACCGTCACCAAATTTTTTTTTTAGCACAGTCTTTTAAGAGTTAAACAATATTTGAAATAGCTAAGTCTGAAAATAACGAATACCCTGTGAAAATAGCTGCCAGGGATCCATTGGGAATGTTAGAAGAGGGGGCGCGAAGATCTCCGCTCATATTGATGCCAGCCAAAATGCCAGTGACGGTTGGGAAGAATACCCCAAATACAGTAAACCATGTGTAGCCGTCGTGGTAGTCCGACCATGTATTGTTTCCCATGTTTCCATTCAGCCAGCCATCAAATCCCTTTTCTGTTTTTTTAAAAAAAAATGTTATTAGATATTCACATGCAGTCAAGAGTATGTTTAGATTAATGCGCATTACGGTTTTCAAATAATTTGCTTTGAATTAATAGAAAATGAAGTATTTGAAATGATATTACATAATGTATGAACCTGGTTCTACGTGTACGAAGGATCCAACAGAAAAATCAAGAGCTGCCAATAGCAAAATTAGCAGAAGGACAAACTGCAATTTCACAACCCATTTGACTCCTGCCACGTTAATAGTTCCAAGCAGCAGTACGGCACTGCCAGCGAACCCTCGGGCGGCCCACACACTGTCTCCGAGTCCCACCAGACCCGCCATGGATTCTCCAAAACCAAGAACATTCAGAGCACAACCTACCGCCTGAAAAAAAGGAAATGTAGTTGATTTATTATATTTGAAATGATTTTTAAAACTGACATTTTAATAATAACTAAAATTTATTTCAGAATATGAGTCCGAACAACAATTACTGAAATCATTAAGGCTGGACGTTCACTGCAAATGCATATTTCTTTTTTTTTTCGAAAATGCGGGTTTTTATTATTCATTCACATCAGAATATATGTACTAGACCACAATTTTAATATAAAAAAGTAATAAACTGAACATTATTTACAATAATTAAGAAAATATATAAATTAACAGGCGGCGGCCACAAAATTTTCAGTGTTTTAAAAATCATCCTTAGTTACAGGATATTTATATGTACACAGAATATATATATTTTTTAAAAGTATAAAGATAATACTGATGACAAATTTGTACTAAAATATAAATAATTAAGAAATGTTCAGTATTAATAAAGACAAATTTATTTAAATTTGAATGAAATTTTTAGGTTCTTTGATGATCTATTACATAAATAAATAAAATAATGTTTTTTTTATTTTTTTATTTAATAGATAAATACATATGATTTTTTTTGCAACAATGATAACTGATAGATATTAATAATAAAATTACTATAATATGTTATACCTCATCAAAAAGAATCATGATTCTTATGTGTGGTGAGGGATAATCACTTACAAAAGAACAATTTTTATCAATAAAACAAAATTATGATTATTTTTCAGTTTTTATTTATATAAAGAGATAATTTTAAACGATATAGTATTGTATTTACCCCTACACTTTGAGGCTTCAGCGACTATTTAAAAGTAAGTTTAAACACGTTAATTACTATTTAAAATAAAAAATTATGAAATATGTAAAATTATATCAGTCTGCTGTACATTATAGGCAGAAGCGGACACTATTCCACAGAAGTTATATCTTTTTAATGAAAAATCGCTATAAAATGTATTTCTATGCAACATTTGACTAAAATATGAAGTAATTTTATATTATACTATCAAAAGCAAATGATTTCTTTCATACAATGTTTTTAACTAGTTTTATATGAATTTATCAGTTAATTCATTATTTTCAGCCTTGTACATGCGTCATTTCTTTCGTTATGCAATTAGGTGCATACACGAGCATTCGAGATTCGAGATGTCAAAGTCAAGGTAGAGACTCTACGCACCACACACGTAATTTTTCAATATTAATATTACGAGATGCATTATGATTTAGAAAGGATTGCAGAAATATTAATGTTTTATAAATTCTATACAGAAAATTATAAGAATTCAACTCAATAATGCATTTAACGAACATTAAAATACGCAAACATTTTGATACACACAGCAGTTGGTCGGCGTGCCTCTGCTACGCCTCGAGTGTTTCTCGAGTATAGCTCGCATTTGACATTTGTAGAATGAATGTATGTGCAGTCTTAATATATTTTAATATTGGTAAAATAGTGAAAACATGTGAAAATACGAAAATACTGTCTGCAAATGAAAATGATCTTTATGAATATTAATCTGAAGCTTATACGTGAAGTAATTTAAGTAATTTTTAATTATAAGGAAAACAGTGCTTGCAATTATTGACTATCCAATAATTTAAAATTATAAGAAAGCTTTGAGATAAGGTTTTAAAAAGACAGTATAAGCCTCTTTTAAGCTCCCATACATTACCAAATCTATACAGCGTAATTGTGCTTTCAGTTGAATACATAAAAAACTTTTGTATTTGTTTTTTGACATATTGATTACTATTTTTATGTATAAATTTCACTTAATTGTATTCATTACCTAAGGATGTAATATTACAAGAGTATGCAATAGTTATTAAAGTAAAAAGTTATAAGATGTGCATTAAAGCAAATATTGTTTAAAAAATACCTGTCCAAAGCAGTAAAGCAATCCCAGGGATCCGCCAAATCTGGAGCCAAGAGTGTGTGAAAGTAAAAAGTACACTCCCCCACTTTCAATCCGACATCTCTCACAAATACCAACGGCAGATAATACTGACACCAGTGCAACAAACACTAAAACACAAATGTGAAAGATTTTTCATTTGAAGTAAATAAATTAAAGAATTATAAATGAGTGCAAATATGTACCAACAATGAAAGGAAAGAATCAGAGGCATGGCAAAGAGGAAAGGTCAATGTTGTTGTATTTAAAAACAAATGGTTTTAAGAAAAATTCCCATTGTGTCAGGTTAGTTAAAAGGATTGAGAAAATATATTTTCCATTCAGCATCCCGTAATAAGTATTATACCTATAGCCAATTTAAGATTTTTCTATAATAATGGTTTTATACTTAATATTTTTAAAAATCTGATCTCTGATGATTAAAACATGCATAGAATGTTTCATAGCTAGTAGTAAAAATCTTGAGGGAGTCATGTTCATTCAATTATAAATAGAAAATGGGTGAAACATCTACAATTATGGATATAAGCGAAATCAATGTTCGCATTAATTTTTCAATTTTTTCCGACTTGTTTTTTGTAAAATGTTAGACTATAATGAAAGTAATTTATATTGAATATTAAAAATTCATTCGCTTTGATACAAGGCGAATAAAAAACCTTGCAAAAAAAAATCTGGTTCAAATTTCTGCACAGTTTTTTATAATTTTATTTCACTTGTGTCAAAGTGAATGAATTTTAATATCCAATATAGGTTACTTTCATGATACTCCAATATTTTACAAAAGACAAGTGAGAAATATTGAAAATAAATGCATATTTGAATGTCACTTACCTTCTTAACAATTGACATTTCACCCAAAGTTCAACAAATATTTTCTATTCAAAAGAGAAATGAGAAAACACCCTGTATACATATAAATTCGTCACCAATAATGGGTTCACTCTAAAAGTCCTTCATAAAAATAAATACATATTTATAAAAATATATTTATTTATGGGATGCAAAATGGATTATTGAATGAAAACAAAAGTAAGATAAATACCTGTAAATAAAACAATAAGCACAGCATTCACAACCCCTGCTTGTCCAACGATCCAACCAGATCTTAAGAATACAATGACTCCAAAAATATTGATCATACAGGAAGTGAAAACTCCATCCCAAGTTCCAAATAGAACAGGTTGTGATATGAAGAAGTTGGATCGCCACCAAGGCACATCACCCTGCATGAAATGAATTAAAAAAACAATAAATTAGAACACAAAAATATAAAATTTTTAACAATGAAACAAAAAAGAAATTGGTAGATATGTATGACACATTAGAAATATGTAACTGTTGTCATGTTATATTATTTTTTCATTTCAATTACAACACAACTGTAACGCCAAGTTATTAGGGAAATCAACCTTTAAAATAATGTATACTTAGGTTTAGACTTTGCTTAAGTTAATTTAACTTCCTATATAATATTTATTACTTTTTAACATGACTCATGCAAAGATTTATAACTAAGTAGTAACATGTATGATAACTCAAACAATTTATGACTTATCATTAAAAAAAGTGCTACAAATCATTTGAATATTGGATATTTTCTTACTGTAGCGGCCAAATTACATATTAATATAATTTTTTTTAAAACAATTGAATTTTTCCTCTTTCTTCTAATATGATATATAATATCTAATATGATATAATAAAATATAATAAATGTGATATCTCAAATAGTATGATTTATACATTGTTTGTTGTGAAATAAGCGAAGAAAGAATACATTTGAAATATAGTAACAGATTTCAAAAAAAAAAATTTATGACAATGGGACATGGTAATTTGTGACTTATGTGTGGTAACGTATTATGTATGGAGTGTGCTCTCAATTTAGCACATATATAGATTTTTTAAAAATTCAGTTCATTCATCACTTTTAATCTGATATTTACAAACAAAAGTTATAAATAATAGCTTAAAAGTGACAGGTTTTTGGTGCAGCGCGTTCAGTGCAGGACGCAGTACAGCGAGTATAGAATATCAAACTCTTCTGTCCTGGCATAACACTTCAATATCTTCATGCACCCTTATCGATTGTCAAGCTCTTAACAGTGTGATCCTCCAATTTCTGGTCTTTGGGGCGCATGTTTCTATTGCCTTCAAAACATTTTTTTATCATCCTTCCCCCATTCATATGTTCCACATGTCCAAATCATCTCCGTAATCCTCTCTTAATTCTTTCGACGACAACATGTTTCGCCTCTCCTGAAAAATGACTATCAAAGCGATCTAAATATCTAAGCTCAAAAGTAATATTGAGAAACAGTATCGCAAAGCTTCCGAAACAATGTCACCTAGAAGAAAACATGTGTATTTATAAAAATAAAAACTGGTAAAAACGTACAAATATATATGTATATATAATCATTTTAAGTACTTGTTCCTCTGCAAATAATTCATTAGCCCCTGACGCTTGATGGCCACCAGCTCCATACTGGTATTCATTTCCCAGATCCACAAATCCCCCAGAGTTTCTTCGACCCCGAGTGAAGACAGCAGGTCCATCATCTCTTAGACCGAAACTGTCCAAGTCTCTTCTGCGGGTACTGTTTCCATTATTTCTGCCGTATTGGTCCATGATATATTACTTTCTGAAAGATTCAAAGTTTTTAAAATTGGCAAAATCCATATATTTAAAAAAATAAACTTAAACATTTTCTGAAGAAGCAAAATGATTTTGTTAATAATTATTTATTGCGCAACTCGAAAGAGTGAAGATATTATTTCAGTACATATGACTAAAGCAATGAACTCCATAAGAATTGAAAAAACTTTATAATACAAATTGAGTCCGAGGTGCAAGCTGGGTACGTAAAAAATGTTTTTAAAATGTTTTTCTTTAACGTGGACCTGTGGACTTACAATATACAATTTATGGATGCCAAATGAAGTGAATGAACAATAAATGTGCTAATTATTGTTTCTCACAGGCCGACACGCTATAAAATTTCAAAGATAACCTATAATAAGAAAGCCAAACAATAATACTACATAATTATTTTCTGGGCGAATGAATGATATACGGTTTTCAATAGAATAAACAAATTTATTATTAAGGTTTATGAATTGAACATGAATAAAATGTCTCAAAATAACCTGCGGTATATAAACAAAGAAAAATGGACAATGCATAACTTACATTGATATTTTAGGTATGCTAACGCGCTAGAGGTTAGGAATAAAGTAAAATTAAGGGAGTAAATGATTCGATTTCACGCCATAATAAACTCATATGTAGAATAACATCCCGCAAAATACAGCAACTCAACTCAACAGATGACACGAACTGTCAGGTGAATCATCTATATGACATTTGGCAGATTACTATTATTATTACTCTAACATCTTAAATTCCCAAATATGCGCAGTTGGGTATTGTCATTACTTATCTAGTATCTACTTACTGACTATAAAGGCTGCTTCAGAATCAAATTACCATTGCCGATATAGTGAGACAGTTGAAATCTATGGTATGAATAGTATATTGTACCTTGTCTATTCGTCCACTTACAATTTTAATGGGACGCGTAGACAAAATGTATATCTATATAATATGTATATATATAAAATATTTCAAAATTCACAAAATTCCTTGTTTATATAATGATGTACCGGTGTACAAAGGCACCCATAATTATTTATAATACATATAGGATGCTAGTCGAGATATTTTGAGAAAAATACGATTAAGCGTATAATTCAATGTCATTTTTGATATTTTGTGACGACTCAACGAGAGTTGCCGACTTCGTGTGGTACCAGGATCAAAATATTGAGCGGTCTGTGAAATTAAAAAAAATCGCGAATGCCAATTGCACAGGCGAAGAAAGACATGAAAGAAATAAAATTGTTACCAAAAATAAATCGTAAAACATACTTTATAAAAAAATATATATTTCTCTTTTTTTCTCTACAACTAATCGTTAAAGTTGTTCTTATTTTGGTTTCTTACCGCATTTAAAAATGACTAATACCTTTAATACTTTACAAAAATTCCGAAGATGTTGATTTAATGTTACGATAGATTAACAGTTATTTATTTTTATTAAATAAGTATGTTTTAAATCGACTCGTACGCACTCCATGAGTACAAAACATAATTTTTTGCAAAATAAAAGGAGGCCAGAAAAACAGTTCTGCAAGAAATAGAGCAAGACTGCTGGTTAAGTAACAGGTAAAAATATGTTAAAACAAATTAGATTAATCATGTATAAAGGCAAACAAAAAAAAACTAATAAGCCTTACAGTAGTCGCATATGATGTGTAACATTTGACATCTCACGATTAAAAATATCAATTGAGCAGCAACAGAAATGAACATCAAAATTTAAAAAAGCTAATACCTATATATTTATTAATTAGTAAATACAATTAAAGAAGATGTATGTACATCTATTTATTATTGAATTTTGCCGCACTAGGTAGGTTCTATATATCCACATACGTATTTTGGTTAGAAATTTGTTTGGTCAATTATCTATATGTTTTTATTTATTTTCATAGATGGGGGTAGTGTGCCGCCATACATATTGTATGAAAACTTTGAATAAATATTTAAAAATAATCACATAAATTACACAAAATTGAGAATGTAAATCATTAAGGATAGTTATTTACATGAATGTAAAAAAATAAAGTATTTATTGGAGTGTTTCGAAGATGTAAGCCAAAATATATCAAAGTTACAACATCCACATGCATGGCACCAGTTGCGTAGCATATATACAAAATCAGAAGCGTTGGCTGTTGTTGACATTGATTTGTTTTTAAACGATGATTTTCTCCCATCGTGCGCGCTCCGCGCGCGCTCATTGCATTGCAATGAAATTGCGCGCGCTTCCCTGGCGTCTTATTTCCTGTTACGCATTTCCGTCCATTTTCACGAAACCATCGCCACGGATTGCAGGAAAGCGAGAGGAAAGATGTGAACACATCAAAAACGATCTTTCGAAAAAATATTTGGTTGGTAGGTACCCGGATACAAAATTTAAGAAGTATTCCAATCCGAAGATTGCGATTAAACAATTTCGTCCGGTTAACAATTTAGGTTAACAAATTAGGAACAATTCGAGACTTATTTTCTTATGTAGTCTTTTTTAAATGTTATAGGTACCTAACTATTATTCAAAGTTAAAATAACTAACTTTACATTGAATGATGACCATTTGAAAAGTAGATTGATTCAATAAAATCACTAAATAAATAGTGAAATCATAAACATTTAATGAATTAATAGATATTATTTGGGAATGGCCGTAACAAATTTTCTTAGGTCTGTAAATATTAAAAATAAAATATTCACAATTTCTGAATTACCTATTTCGTAAAATATGTTTTTTTTTATAGTTTTCTATTTACTAAAACTATGAAATTAAAATATTTAAAAAAAATTATGTCGTAATTTTTCTCGAAAGTCTTTCAGAAATACTTTTTGACAATGCATTTGATCAATATTCTCCATACAATACTAATAAAAATTACTACAGCCATTGTCCTTCATTCTTAAATAACTCGCACATAGACAAAATTAAAAAATCTTTATAAATACTGCTAAAATAATAATAAACTGTGGTGAAATTCTGCAATCTAATATAAAATAACGAGTACCTAAGGCCATTGCGACCAATTTGCCGTCCTTCTAAATATTCGTTTAATCAGGCTGCCGAGAGAAATTTACGAAGGGGTGGGAAGGGCTATATTACAGATGGCATCAAAAAGGAGCGTGAAAATTTGAACCTGGTGGGTTCCCGTGGAATGCCGGGACCAGGTAGTCTATTTCGATAGTTCTCTTTCTTTTGCGCAGAAGCTGGATGTGATTCTACTACTATTTATTGCTTTTGATTGTGGTCACAATTAAGGAATTAAGGTTTTTTTTACCACTTTTACAGGGCTTAGGTATGACCTATGTGAGCTAGATTAAGTGATTATTTTGCATGATGCAACGTTCACCAATTAAGATATTATTTTTAATTTTAAATATGACTGATTTTTAAAATTAATAATAATATCTTAATTGGTGAACGTAAGCTATTATTAATTTTTCCTTATTGTTTTAATTATCTTCACAGACTCAACTCTCACTCATTTGAGTATTTACTTTATATAATTTGAATGTCATATTTTGCATAAAATTATATAATTTACGTGATAAATTAGCAAAAATTATTTTACGATGTTTAGTGATCATTGATTTTCAATCAGGTCCTTAGGTTCGGTTGTATCATCTTGGATTGTAGTAATCTTTCGTAAAAACCACAGATTTTTACAAAATCGGTTTATTTGATTGGTGAAAATAGCAAAAGTTGATGGTTTAAACGAAAGATTGCTATAAACTAAATTGACCCAACCGGCCCTTAGTGCTTAATCTTTTAAAAATACCTACATTTGATTATGTTATTACCTACTTAGTAAGTATTATTTCTTAGTGAACCTTTGGCTCTTTGAGTGAGTTAACACGCTAATATATAAACGCTAAATATAACACGCTAAAATATAAACACGCTAAAATATATCGTAATATTGTATAAAAGTAAACAATACACAAATTAACGAGCTATTCTTAGCGAATAAGCTAGGATTGGAATTATTACGTACTAAAATGTTTTAAACACTTAAATAAATTTCGATATGTTTTTGTTTGAACAATGACGGACTTTCAATTTAGAATTTCAACATTACATTAAGTAATTAATCGTCAGATATACAGGGTGCAATAGAGCTAGTCCACAATACTTTACAAGTAGATTTCTACTTTAATTGTGAGTCAAAAATGTTCAAGCAACTATGACCATAGTTACGGATACCTACATACGACATCAAATAAGTAATTTTTTTTTTTCTAATAAGTATTTCTAACTCATTTTTCGTAAAACGTTGATCTATCATCGCAGTAACTTATATCGAATATGAAAAATTCATTTCCTTCCTAAGCACTTTTGCATAATATTGCATCGTATGAAATAAACTTCAGAAACAATGCTTTTAATTTTTTAGTGGCAATACTGATTTAATGTAGCTTGTTAGTGTAGCGGTTATAACTGTCGCCTAGTGATCCAGTGATTAGTGGTTCGAGCCCTATTCCAGGACACCAGCAAGGTAGTCCTATTTTCATAAGACAAGCGGTTAGCTTAATTTGAAAATAGTAGTAATATTGGTGCGACACCACTAGCACGAAAATACTTTTTTCCGTGTCGTATATCTATTTTCTATTATAAAAATGTGTTATATTGGCTCCACGACCAATGTTATAATTTATCCATATTATTGTTTATCTATGATCTATACTGCTGCTGCATTACGATATGTGTTCTTTAATAATCATAATTTGATTTTTATTTTTTTTCATATAAAACACTTAAGATATTATGAAAAATATCCAAGATATAAAAAAAGGGATGTAAGTTGTAGTCCCATCGTTGAACGCAGATATTTTTTTTTATCAGTTTGATATGAATTATAATATAATTTATATCAAACTGATAAAAAATTATCTGAGTTCAACGTTGTTCGAGTTCACGATGGGACAACAACTTACATCCCTAATTACTACTATTAATCGAAAATGACTTTAATGCGGGAGATGTTATTTGAAGAAGTTATATTTGATTTTGCTAATGGAAACAGTCGCAATCTTAATATTCTTTACTTATTCTTAATTGTTTTTATTTATAAAGAAAGTAATTCATTGCATGAGATTTTATATTTTAAGTTTTTGTTATATTCAGGTAATAATTGCTATTTAAAATTTAATTCTCAGACTTTCCTAGGCCTCTTGTAGGTTCGTAGGCCCTAGGCACAGTGCCAACTGTGCCAAATGGATAAGATAACCTAGATATATTTTTAAATATTTTTATTTATTTATTTAAGAAAATATAAAGTACATCGGTTCATTTCATACATAATGTTTATATAAAATCAGTTTAATTTAGTATGACCAGTGAAGTTTCTTGGGAGCTAGTAGGTAAGCAACAAAAATGAAACGAAAAATTTAAATATTAAACCTCATCATGTCATTGGCACCAACTAGGGATGGGTCGTCGACGTATTTACCGTTGACGAAACGAGACCGTCCACGTCCATCCATCGACGAGACGGTCAACTAGTTGAATTCGTCAACTAGTTGACGCGTCAACTTGTTACGCGGACGTCGCGGACGTTCTATCTAAACATCGGGATGATGGTCAACTGTCTACGGTTCGACGCGACGCTGCTTGATGGCTATTTTTATTACGTTAATTTTTAAAATTTAAAGAAGTTCGTAGGAATATAGTTTCGGGGAAAGTAAAACCGCTACTTGTGCTTATATGTAAAAAGAAACATTTTATTATTTATTTGTTTACGCACATTATAGGCTTTTACATATTGTTTTATATACTTCTTTCTTTATATAATAAAGAAAGAAGTAGGTATACACAACAATATCAGATGTAAGCAGTAAAATATTAGTTCAATAAAAAATAAAATAATTAAACAGAATTGTTTTATTTTATACAGCGCAAAATTGGGAATTCACCGAAACGTCGCACGTGCACATCGCACAAATCAAGTAAAACATAATAGATAATAGCTTATTAAGCCTATCTCGCCCTACGCATGCATTCAAATTTCAAGTCTCTGTCATAGTTCGTGTACACAGATCTGCACTCTATGGTCACTTACTTTAGAGTTGAAATGAAATTACCCGTCGAGCCGTCTATGGCGCCTACGATTCGACAGCGAGAGATGAGAGAGAAATAAACGGAGACGTTTTGTCTTGCTCTCGCTCGTTGCTTTGCATTACGTTGAATCTCGAATCGTCCACCGACCACGGCGTCCGCCGTTCACCGTCTACGAATTCAACTAGTCCATGCGATGAACGTAAACCGTCGACGCGTCGATGCAACGTCAACGGTTGATTTCAACTAGTCCGTCCATTCAACGCCCATTCCTAGCACCAACACTCCCGTTATATATTTTCCTTACCGACCTCTCCCACTCATTGACGCAATTTTAGAATAAGCAGTGTCTGAGAACGAGAAAAGAATACGGTTGTAAAAGCGTAAAGTAAAATTCAATGATTCAAATAGGCATGCAAAAATTACTTACATGAATTTATTATTGTTACTTTTAATTCTCGAATGAACCAACAAAATCTGAGTGAAGTTAACGATGAAGCAAGTCGTAATACGTCTTTGGAACAAACCTGGACTTTCACGGTTTTACTGGAGAATGCCACGTTTTACAGGCAACTTTGTGTAGTTAAGCGCTTCTTGAGAAAACAACGTTCTAGCTGGACCAAGTTTCTGCTCAGTTAGAAAGTTAATGTTAAAGAAGATGATTCATCAGATAAGCAATTTGATGCATTCTCATTTTCAACTTATTAAAATATTCAGAATATTTTGAGTTTGTTCAAATCTTTCAGAACAGTGCTGGATTTATGTCACAGAGACATTATTAATCAATTAGTGTATATTATAGATATCTCACAGAGACGAAACTGTATTAATTATGGGAAAGTAGGTATAGAAGTCATTTTTGGGTGTAACAGGACTTATGACCTGTCTTTAGGTAGGCTTAAGTGATCACTTTACACAATTGTAACATTCACCATTTCCAAAATGGCTTTGTACAGGCCGCATGCAAAAAGCGCTTACAACTCATATATGAAAGCTTCACGCAATTTGAACATATATACAACTTCCAAAAAATGAATAAGCATGGTATATTCTATCATGGGTGGAAATGGTGAATGTTACAATTGTGTAAAGTGATCACTTAAGCCTACCTAAAGACAGGTCATAAGTCCTGTTACACCCAAAAATGACTTCTATACCTACTTTCCCATAATTAATACAGTTTCGTCTCTGTGAGATATCTATAATATACACTAATTTATTAAAATATTGTTTAAGTTTAATAAAATATGTTCTTTTTGTCACAATTTATATGTTTTTTTTTTAAATATATTCGACCTTATTTCATTTTAATTTGTTTAATTGAAAATCCATGTTACTTTGCTCTACAAAGAATTGTCATTGGTTTGCAAGATAATTAAATGGCTGTCTGGAGTCAGCGGCCAGTTTTAAAATAAATGTTGAGTATTGTTTGCTTGTAAACCAGAAACCTTCTTATTGAGCGGGTCACTTCATGCATTTCTTTGGGTTCACTTCCCAAAAAAACTAAAAACTGATACATAAAATATAATATTGTAAGATAAATAAATTTAGTGATTTCTTAGGGTATATAATTTAAAATTTCCATATGTTTTAAAATCCTATTTTTGTGTTGCCAAAATAATAATTATTTAAAAAATAAATGGTCGGAAATAAGGAAATTAAAAAAATCTAAGATTTAAAATAAAGGAAATAGGTACAGATTACCACTTATTAAATAAATTATAATAAAACAACTTAATAAAATAGAATATATGTTTATCGCTTCATTATTTTGATATTGCGTGTAAAGGAGAAGAGAAATTGAGCCTCTCTGAGGAAGGATTGAAATTGGTCGACATTAAATTTATTAATAAAGTGTTTTACACAAAATTGATTTTTTATGAATAAGAATTATGTATAATATCGAACCTTTATTTATTTAGCCCAAACGAATGACGTACGAGAGGTATCCATTGGTAGAGATGTGTGGGGGACATTAAAGCCATGTATTCACTAGGGGACAAATCGCGAAACATTCCGCTCGGCATGTCGCATCAACATCTACGCTCATGTTTCGGGGACAATGACGCGGCCATTTGACGTGTACACACCGGGACTCGCATATCTTGTCGCGGAAATGTCACCCGATGAGGTTATGGTGACAGCTGCGGTATCACATTTGGCGAAAACGGGGTTCCGCGCAATTCGAAATGTTTTTTTGGGTCGCAATTTCAAATTAACGAGGTTTTACTGTAGTAAATTGAATATTATTAAAAACAAGGTCCTTTTTGCAAATAATTATTGTTTTCCAGACGTCGCGGAAATATATCGCCCTATGAGGTTATGATGATAGCCGCGTATCTGTTTATGTTAATGAGTTTATCGAAAAGTAAGAGGAGAAAAAAGAGGAGAATGCGAAATTATTTACTGCAAAGAGAAAGAAGGACGGACATTCTATGCGATCTTCGATCGATACAGCTCGATGAGTTCAAGAACGATTTCGTTTCCCCGCATTGTCATCTTGACAGATACAGCGCATGCGTATTCACTTGTAAACATACCACGTGGTACTGACGCTCCGCGGAATGTTGCAGTGAGCTCGCTCGGGTACCGTGCGCATGGCAACGTTGCCACGGCACGTAGAAATGCCGCGCTATGTTGTGCGCGAGGTCGCGGAACAGTGCACGACGTTGCAACGTCACGTAGACTCTATGCCGCGCGTGCTGTTGAGGGACAATTCGTCCCCTAGTGAATACATGGCTTAAATAATTCTGTTTGCAAGGCGCCCGTGCATACGCGCGGGGAACATACCGAAGTTTCCCTGCAAGACAAAAATACTAAAGCGTTTCATAAACGCCCTTCCAGATATACATCATTCCTACGTTCGTGGCAGTCACTTTTATGAAGCATATAACTTAAATTATACCAATTTTCACCGTACTCCTGACGTCTGTGTTCCCGTTTTATAAGGAGAATAAAGCGAGATTTATCGCGGCGGCTCGCGGCCGTAGCCGGACGGGAAACATTGGAAGGTCAGAATATAAAAAAGATTTATATCTCGAGAATTACCCCCTCCCCCGCGCGTATTGGCGGGCGAGGATCGCCCTCCGTCTCGGCCAATGGGAGCGCGCCGCGCGAGTGACGTGTTGTGCATCGCGTCAGGATGGACCTACGCCGATTACACGTTTAAAATTTAACTAGCCGGTTAAATTCATTCATTTATTCATTTATTTATTTTAAATTTATTTATGCATATAAATGAAGGTAGTTGCTTCACTAGACAGTGTCTGTTCTGAAGCAACTACCTGCACAGTTTTTTTTTTTTTAAGTTTGAACATTAGCAAGATATAATATATATAATACACATATATACACACATACATACAAATATACACTCATATACATCTACATATATATACACATACATACACACACACATATATATATATATATAATATTAGAAATAAGATTTATATATTGTCTGTAAGAAATAAAACACAAACAAAAGACTATATATTAAAAAATTATACATTTAGACATTGTATATAGGGAGTAAAATCATTCAAACAGAAGCCAACAAAGCGGTTACCAAATGTAGGCAGACTACAAAATGAAAGCAATGTGTCATACATGACAGCTTTAATTTCATTGCAAAACAATTTTATTGACTATATTAATATGGACTGTATTGACTATATTAATATGGATGACACATTGGTCTCATTTTTCGTCCTACCCACACCAAAGAGCCACCTTGTTATTTTATGTTTGAATTCTTTTAACACCTTAAGACCCTTTACGTCTAATGGCAGGTTATTGTATATTCTTGGAGCACAAAAAAAGAAAAATCTCTGTCCAAACTTTGTGTTCATTCTCGGCACCGTGAAGTTTCCACTTATCTTGCTCCTTGTATCCCTGGCCTCTGAGCGTGCCGGTGTGGATAGGATCTTAAAAAAATTAATTAATATGGATCTGGTGTACAGCTGCCGTATGTCCAGCACCTTAAAGGATTTAAATTGCAGCTGCAACATTGCTTTCTGTCTTTACTTCATCACCATAAAATCCCTCCTCTATCATATCGAAGATGCATACAAGATCTGTGTTATCTTTATAAAATCTTGAATAACTTGGTTGACTCGCCCTATTCAAAATTCAAAAAAACATTTTCACAAAGATTTCACCTCTTCCAAGCACCAAAAACATTCAATACTCTTAACACTAAACTTAAAACATGTAGCCATAGTCTCGCGTATTTTTCTTCTAAAGTGAAACTCTGGCTGCATGAAAAGGGAAGGAAGCGTGCCCAAAACCTATTAAAAACCATCATATAAACTAAATTTAAATTATACTATTCCTACAAGAACATTTACTGTCACTTACTGTCTTACTGTTACTGTCATCTTTTTAAATACTTTTAATTGTTTTATTTTATTTTATTTTATTAATATCCTATTCAGATCATTTTTTTTCCTTTGTCTATAATAGAATTAATTAACACCATTATTAAATTGTAAACATTTAATTATTACTATTACTTAATTTTAATTGGCAATAAGATTTATTCACAAATGTTATATAAATAATAAATATTCTTGAACATTATACTACTGGAAGAGCACTGTCTGCTATAATACAGTAAATTACTAGTGTAGCAGGCAGGGCGTCAAATCAATTTAGTGTTTACTTGCTGCCAAGACACTCAACAACAATGAAAAAAGCTTCATTAAATTTTGTAAACACTGTAAACATTTGTAACATTGAACATTGAATAAACATTTGAATTTGAATTTGAATTTATTAGAGCAAATAGGTTTAAGTTGTCCTACATACTCAACGCGTTCAAATAATTTATTTTACGCAAACTTTGGTAGGACTAACTACTTAAAAACTGCTTTGTAATTCGTTGCACCTCAAAATACAATATGTTAAATTCTACAAATAATCTAGACATTTTTACTGACAATTTGCGTTTATTTAAAATGAAACTCCGTAATCTCATTTATGACTATTGATTTGATACTTCTTTAATTGAATCCCATTCCCTCCCTCTCCCCACCCCTCCCATTTTATGCATTATCATAATTTGAATCATTGAAATATTTATTATTTATCACATATTCTTTATCATTGTTTTTTATTTAGTTTTTTTATTTTTTATTACCAGCTTCGAGGAAACTTTACTGGTCATATTCACAAATATTTTTTTTGACATTATATAAAAAAAAATTAAAATTGTACCGTATGTTTCCCAAATAAAATAAAATAAAATAAATCATCATCATTCTTGGCACTACAACCCTTGGTGGGTCTTGTCCTCCTCAATAATCTTCCTCCACTCGTCTCGGTCTAGTGCCAGCTCTCTCCAGTTCCGAAGCTCTAAGGCAGAGATGTCTTTGAGGACGTTGTCACGCCATCATAATTTTGGCCTTCCTAAGCTGCTTCGCCCTATTGGCCTTGAGTTCAGCAGGGACTTGCGTCTTTACTAAGCCCTAGTTATTTATAGATCTTTTTGGCGTTCCACAGAGAAGCAGATGTGGCAACGTGCGTGAAACGGCCGGTGCGGTTTCGGTGGCCCGGGGTTCAAGCCCCATCTCCGTTTTTTAGCCGAACGAAATTCAAACGAAATTACGGACATTACACGAAGTTGACAGACAATGAAATTATTATGTTTGATAGGACACTTGTCTTCGCGTTGCCTTGTAGGTAAGTACTATGTACCACGGTATTAGGTAGCTAGGGACATCCGATATATTCTAAATCATATTCGTTTAGACGAGTGTTCGCATAATTTGTACACATGAGAAGATGTACGGATGTAGCCGAAGCAAAAGTGGTGCGCCGAGATAGAAGAGTGTGGCGTTCTATCCTCTCTGTCCACCCCTTCTGAAAAACGGCATGATGGTTAGTTAGTTAGTTGTATTTGTTGAATTAGATAAACATTGTAAGAATTTAAAAGTAATCCGAACTAGATAAAATTTCGTTTTAAAAGGGTTCTATAGTATTCGACGCATCCCTAGTAGTAAAAATTCTTTGTCAAGTAACAGTGTTTTTGCGAGAAATTAAAAATATGTAGATGAAAATTAATTAGTTGCGTAAAAAATTAGTTTATTAGTGAAATAATGTTATTTTCGGTAATAGTAGACGTGTACCTACTATATAGAATGTTATTTCAAAATCTGTCATCATGCCTATTACTGAGTTTTACCTCTACGACATTATAAGTAAAAATACCTACTTATAAAAGGTTCCCATGAATGTCTGTCAAACGACTACTAGACGTATGTAGGTTTACAGGTAGGTACCTATATGCTAACATTCTTTGCCTGTCTCTTCGCAGATTCTTCTAGCGAAACAGGCATGGGTTAATAATTTCTACATTGAATAGATTTAAATATATATAAAAAAAAATTAAAAAAGGTATGATTTTGCCGAAATTTAAAATGCCTTGGAAGTCCAGCGGACATGACACAGGCTTCCCGTACCAAGGATTCAGTGTTCGATCCGGGTCCGAGGTCACAATAAATCTACGCGACACTCTCAAGCTGGGTGTTTTTTTGATGTGTTTATCAGCTACGGTTTAACGTATTAAAAGATGTACGGACACGTTTAAAAATTTACGAACACGTCTCGTAAAAAAATGCACAACTCTCTTCCCGCCTGTCCCGGCGGCCGTCCTCCCCGACCTCCCCTCTCCCCGAGCGGACTCAAACTTTGATGTTCCAGTCGATTGGCCACTTACTGTTTTTACGATTTACCCGTTTTCATAATAACAAAACACTTCCCCTCCCCCCGCCCCCTACCCGAGGGCGATGGGGGTGCGGTGGACCAGCGCCATCTGTAAAATAACCACACGTAAATAAATAATTTTGTCAAAAATATAAAATTTCTAAACCTATTACTCCCTGTAGTCCGTTCACGAAAATAATGATATTAATGTATATTATAGATATCTCACAGAGACGAAACTGTATTAATTATGGGAAAGTAGGTATAGAAGTCATTTGGGTGTAATAGGACTTATGACCTATCTTTTTATGGTTGGCTTAAGTGATCACTTTACACAATTGTAACATTCGCCATTTCCACCCATGATAGAATATACCATGCTTATTCATTTTTGGAAGTTGTATATTTGTTCAAATTGCGTGGAAAGCTTTCATATATGAGTAATAAGCACCTTTTCCATGCGGCCTGTACAAAGCCATTTTCATTCCCCTAAATCCCCACAGATGTCGCTAATGAGAAAATCTACATTGATTTTTTACGGAATTTTGAGAGCAATATACTTTATTGTGTGAATAATGATATTCACAAAAATGCCTGCAGCCATAGCGATCTGCATACCGATACAGGGCATCCGCCGTATCTGGGTGTCTCGAGACTTCGGTCTGTAAAAACAAAAATATGCATATTGAAAGTAAGGTCAAAATATGCAAGATATATATATATAAGACAAAAATAAAATAATGAAAAAGTTATAAATATGACATGATGAATACCTAGAAAAGAATTGGAATACTTACACACATGTCATCAAAATATCAGCGCCCATCTAGACATTTCACATCCACCCAGATACAGACGCACTTTTTTGATATTGTTTTAAAAATAAAAGTTATTTTCCAATTAGCAATTCAATAAAGTAAATAAAAATAAAAACGTAATTACTTTAATGATGTGCAGTTGAATATACTAAGATACAATTAAAGAATCATAAAAAAACCATTTATTTTTATCTTCATTCCTCATGGAAGTAGTAAGATCAATGAAATATTTAACACCCGCATAACTACAATAGTGTTGAACCGTAATTGTATTAATTAACCTTAGGTATTCTTATTCCTTTGTCGTAATATACATATACAAATGTACATCTGATCACACATAGCGTGAATAAATAATGTATCAATGATATGTCAATAGCAATCAGCAAAACTAAAAGTTTGGCGATATCAAAACAACCAACAAGATGTAAGCTGAGTATTGATAACGAGCCCGTGGAATATCAGATATTTAGGTGTAGAAATCTGTAGCCATAGCGATATGTATACCATCGTATCAGGGTGTCTCAAGACTTTGGTCTGGAAAAACAAAAATATACATATTGAAAGTAAGGTCAAAATTTACAAGAAATGCGTGCGACCTATTATGACATACGCTGTAGAGACGCGAGCCGACACTGTCCGCACCAAAAGACTCCTCAGAACATCCGAGATGAATGTGCTGAGATCCATTATTGGAAAAACTCCAAGTGACCATGTCCGAAATGAAGACATAAGGAAAACCTGCAAAATAGAGGACCTAGCACGATGGAGTAGATCCAGAAGGAGATTCTTGCGGGATGACGTAGCCAGAATGGGCAGTGACAGACTCGTGCGTACAGCAGCGAATGACATCCCCTCTGGACGACGCCCACCGGGAAGACCACCGAAAAGATGGAGG
This sequence comes from Agrypnia vestita, assembly GCA_016648135.1. NCBI lineage: Eukaryota > Metazoa > Arthropoda > Insecta > Trichoptera > Phryganeidae > Agrypnia > Agrypnia vestita. The sequence goes on along the minus strand of JADDOH010023163.1, from coordinate 61,210 downwards.
AATAGCTGGACCTCGTCATCCCAGGAGGCGTAGTTTTCTGTAGCACAGATCAACAGATCTACTAAAAGAAAAAGAAGAAAAATGCCGTAATAATAAAAATCACAAGTAAAGTAATGCTTAGAACAAGTGAACGAGTTTGTTTATTCGGGAAGTATGTTTAGTGGAGACGGCAAGGCTGAGAATGATATCGAAGGGAGAGTGATCACGGGAAACAAAGTTAATAGAGCTCTAAATGCAATTATGGCAAATAATCTGTCAAAGGAAGCGAGACTAGCGGTACATAATAACGTTCCAGTGCCAACCCTGATGTATGGAGGTGAAGCCTGGAATTGGCAAAAGAGGAATGAAAGTAGACTGAATGCGGTAGAAATGCGGTCACTAAGACGTTTTGGGGAAAATCTTTGGTCGATAGAGTGAGGAATGAACAAATTATACGTGGACGCAATCCTGGCTGTAGTGTGGTAGATAGAATAAAGAAAGAAGTGCTGAGAGGGTTTGGTCATGTGGAACGTATGAACGAGGAAAGGATGGTTAAGAAAATATACGAGGCGAGTGTTGGAGGCAACAGGAATAGAGGGCGTCCGCGAAAGACCTGGCACCATCAGATACTACAAGTATTTGAGGATGGCCCCATTAAAAGCCGCAACAACCGTAGAACTTGTACGAGAAGATGTATGATGGTTGGTTAGTTAGTTAGTCAGTTACAAGTAAAATATTAATAAAATGTTATGATATTAAAATGTATAAATGGTTATTAATGCTGTGGTTGCCATTACAACCGTTCGCGTCTGTATAAATATATCAATTTTATTCCATCTGCAAAAAATCTCGCGCTCTTCAGTGATTTCAATTAGAATATTCGCCCCCGCGGATATAATAAATTTATCGTTTTTCCTTCCAGGGCGAGCGGCGACCTCATCGGGCTTTGATAATTTCCATCCAATCATCCCCCGCCTCCCCTCCCCCGGCCGCCCAACCCCTCAACCACCCCCCCCCCGGACCGTCACATAAAATGTAATGTGTTTTAATTTGGAACTAAGTAGGATTAAAGCTCCCGCTATGCCGCTGGCGGAGCGTAATTCTTGCCTTCCGCAATATTCAGAAACAATCGTTAGGGAAGACAAGCCCAAATAAAATAATGTTTAATCCGTTTTATTTTGCGATTCTAGACAAGTTGGTCGGGGGAGGGGAGGCGAGGGGCGGCGCGGGGGAAATCACTAGACACGTGTGCGCTTCCATCAGGCTTTATGTTTATTAAAATATCTAACCTCCCTTTGAAGCGTATTATAAATGTTAATGTGATTCGTTGTTAATCAAAATAAATTGTAGATGTCTCACGGAGACGAAGTTACTTATATGGGAAATAGGTATGGAAGTGTATATTATAGATATCTCACAGAGACGAAACTGTATTAATTATGGGAAAGTAGGTATAGAAGTCATTTGGGTGTACACAGGACTTATGACCTGTCTTTTTATGGTTGGCTTAAGTGATCACTTTACACAATTGTAACATTCGCCATTTCCACCCATGATAGAATATACCATGTTTATTCATTTTTTGGAAGTTGTATATATGTTCAAATTGCGTGGAAAGCTTTCATATATGAGTTGTAAGCGCCTTTCCATGCGGCCTGTACAAAGCCATTTTCATTCCCCTAAATCCCCACAGATGTCGCTAATGAGAAAATCTACATTGATTTTTTACGGAATTTTGAGAGCAATATACTTTATTGTGTAATGAAATTCATCCGAATACTTGCATTACACTAGGATACGCCAGGAAATATTATTTCCAATTTTTGTTAAATTCCTTTTTACCAGTATTTACAATTCAGAATATTTTGAGTTTGTTCAAATCTTTCAGAACAGTGCTGGATTTATGTCACAGAGACATTATTAATCAATTATATCTATAATATACACTAATTGATTAATAATGTCTCTGTGACATAAATCCAGCACTGTTCTGAAAGATTTGAACAAACTCAAAATATTCTGGTATGGAAGTCTTTTGAGTGCTTTTGAGGCTTATGGCTGGCTTAAGTGATGACTTTACACAATGCAACGTTCACCGCAAATGCATATTTCGGCGTTTTTTTTTTACGAAAATGTGGGTTTTTATTATGACGTAATTATACAACAGAATGCCGTTGGAAGCGGCGTCATTTATTGGCACATTTCGTACTTTGGCCTGTCGATTAATGCTTGTATTTTCTTAATTATTGTAAATAAAGTTCAGTTTATTACTTTCGTATAAGAACAAAGGTTCTATCTAAGTTGTTGCCATAAAAAAATAGCAGTCTATAATATACATTCTGATATAAATCAATAATAAAAACCCATATTCTACACAAAACCCGGATTCTAGATAATGAAGTAAACTTTACACGTATAAAAATACATGTCAGGCGTACATATAAATATTCATGAAAACTTTGTTTCCCCTAGAACACTAAAAACGATTTTTTTGGCCGCGGTCTGTCGATTAATGCTTATATTGTCTTAATTATTGTAAATAATGTTCAGTTTATCACTTTCTTATAAGAACAAAGGTTCTACCTAAGTTATTGCCATAAAAAAATAGCAGTCTATAATATACATTGCGATATAAATCAATAAGCCGTATGATAGGCAGTTAGCCTTATAAACACGCGAAAAACTTCCATATCTACATTCCCATATAAACAGGTTTGTTTCTGTCAGACGAATTGTTATTGTTATTTATTATTTTCAACGGATATTTTAAATATATTTTGTTTTTGAATGCTGTTTTTAAACCTGCTATTACAAATGAATTTACAAATACAGAAACAAATGCATTGACCATAAATGATATATTATAATGAGCAAAAAATACAAATAAATTTGTCGTTGTATAAAATCACACGAGAAAGAAGAGTTAACTTTAAAAAAAACTTTTTTTATTTTATTTATCTTAATTATTTATCTTCCATACATAATGTTGTGTGGGCTAATACATGATTTCGTTCAAACATATTGCATTCCATCTAGTAATTCAAAAGCTTTTGCTGTTTAAATCTCCTTGTATTCACCGTGTTTTGAATTTCCTTTGGCAGGCTATCGAAGATTTTTAAACCTTTGTACATCATACAATTTTGTGACTTGTTTTTCTTTTTCTTCGGAAGTCTTATCTTGTCGCTTCCTCTTGTATTGTAAGAATAAAAATCCCTATTCAGCTTCATCATGTCATCAAAGTATTTGGATACATATTATGAACGTATATTATAAATGGAAATATTTTGTTACATATTATAATACATATTATTAACGAAGACATTGAATTACACAGAATACACGAAAATTATCAACACTACATTAGAGCGGCTCAGAACTAACAAAAAACTCTGGTAAAACCAAAAATAGGACAATCAGGACTAATTAGAAACCGATTAAAATTATACAACGATCTACCGCAATAGACCAAACAATTCACTGCTAACAATTTCAAAATAGATGTGAAAAAAATGCTAAAACTCAGCCAAATATAACAAATGATTTTGTGTCATTATTATATTATAATTATAAAGATGTATGAAAAATGTTATCCATAGACCTTTCGGGTCTGTCATATTTTAAATAATTAAAAAATAAAGAAAAGTAACCCATAAAAACCAAGTTTTTATTACACTCCATTTCTTTGTGAAATATAACAACAATTAAAGACGAATTAAAACATATAACATAACACTAAACTTATAGTAATTTAATATATTTCTAAAATGTCAGATGTTTTGAGCTTTGATAAGACACTTCATGCTTTGAAGATTATATTCTAAAAACATTTGTCAGTCAATTTAGATTTTCGAAATTCGTAGTGAAGTACCTATTATGTATACCGACGGAGTAATTTAAATTTAGAAAATATTCCGCGACGTTATCGGGCCGCCGTTGCTATTAATCAAATTTTATAATAACTTTTTAATATTTTGATTATCTGTACTTCGATTTTTAAATTTAATTTTGTTATTATATATTAGTTATCCTGATGAAGAAGCCATTGGCTTTGAAACATGTTGAATTTTTTTTTTCAATAAAATAGGTGGTGCAAAAAAGTTAATTTCTATAAATTATAATTATAATGTCACCACAAAATAATTTTGCTGTGTTTGAAGAAGAAGAAAAAATAAATTAGTTTAAAAAATATAATACACAATCCGAAGTAACTGAATAAAACGGTCAACTAATGATAATTCAATGTATAATACAAACGCAATCATATAACAATATTTAAGTTTACAGAATATTAACGTAATAAATATGAACCAACAAAGTTTCGAGATAAGATTATTTTAAGCAAATGCAGATAAGAGAAAGACAAATAAGACGTGCAAGAAGATAAAGAAAGGTAATTTGATAATTTATGGAAAATTCATTTAATTTTAGGGTACAGTTAATTTGACTTTAGTTTGGTTCGGTTGGGATTTATCACCATTTTGCTATATTCCTCATGCCAATGAAATAAATCATTAATTGGAAACACTGCTCACAATGCCAATACAAATCTTTATAAGCATTGTTAAAGCTAAAAATATCATCATTTTGTTTTGTCCATTTGTATATATAATTTTATTTATTTCATTCATTCATTTACGCCTAAATAGGCTTTTACATATGTAGGTATATAACAGTTATTTGCAAAAATGATATAAACAGAGAGAAAAACAAAAAAAAAAAAGTGTATATAATTTACATTATGGCGGAATGAAGCGCTCTCAGTATCGCGCCCCTATACTGTGACAGGCCAGAACCAAACACGTCCGCTATGTTTGTATAATTGTTACCTAACCTGTGTATTCTAGGTACTAGCGAGTTGTAGTGAGCATTTGTTCTAGTATTGTCACAGTAAAAAGGCGTCGGCACTCGAGTAGTTCGACTGGGTACATGGAACATTATTAAGGACAAAATTTCAGGGCTGTGGTAATGCGAGTTTACAATTTTATATAATAAAATCAGATCGGATAAAACTCTCCTGTCCGATAGTGGCAATAAACCGGTAAAATATAATAAGTTTGTATAGTTAAGATTTTCTATTGGGATATGGAGACGGAAATTTATGTAGCGTAAAAATTTATGTTGAATTCTTTCTATTGTATGAACATGAGCATTGTAATAGGGACACCAGATAGATGAGTTGTATTCGATTTGACTTCTAACAAGAGAACAATAAAGGAGTTTGACCGTTTGAATATTTGTGAAGGAATTACAAGAGCGCAGAACAAAGCCAAGTGTTTTCATAGCCTTGTTTGCTATATTATTGATATGGTTTACGAATGATAATTCCTCGTCAAATAAAATGCCAAGATCATTAATTTCAGTAACGGTTTTCAAGGGAGTGGCATTAATCGAGTAGTTAAAAATGATAGGATTTTTAATTGTATGAAAGCGTATAATTTGGCATTTGTCAATATTTAGAAGGAGTTTATTAGTACTGCACCAGTAATTCAGATTGGCCATATTTCGTTTAAACAAGGTACATTGTGATTAAATTATTTCGTAATATTAATTATAGGCATAATATCGTCCACTTCCAATAAATAATCTTGTGTAATAAAGGAAAGCACTGATTTTACAATTAAAAAAGGCATTCATGAGTAGGCATTAGATAAAAAAAATGAAATGAAAAAATTGGTGTTATAATGTCACGGATCGTGGGTGCGGGAGACGAATTAAAACACTGAGAATTAATTAGAAATGTATTAATTAATGATTAACTATTTTATTAAATTGACAAAGTCACTTTACACGAATTAAATTAATGCACTATTCTTGAATTCACACTAATTCGCAATTTATCACTCGTCTATAAATACTTTATTTAACATTTGCTAGAACATTCCATTTGAATATCGCACGTAAGTAGTCGCATTTACTTAAATTGGCAATTAGATATTTCTCTCGATTATTTCGCTTAATATCTGTCGCTCCGATTACCCCACGACTGGCCACCCTGGCCGTCGTTCTGCGGCTGATATCGCACAGATAGAAATGTCAAAACAAACTCATTCTGCGCAGCTCTCGTTCCCGCTTTATATATGCAATACGTTGGTCTTTCGAACTCTCGAGAAGATTCGTTTATTTTCTAATTTTTACTCTCTTAATGTTGCCATTGACATAACGAGGGATTCTGTATGCAATTTTGCTACAATATTTAAATGTTTTTAAAAAAATATTCTGCTTATCTGCCATCTAGATCTACCAGAACCGACATCACATTCAACCTCCAACACTGCCACACAAACTCTAAACAGAATTCATTCTTCTACAGATCCTCGTCGTATTTTAACACGTTTTTCAGTGAACTTGACATCTTCTACACGACAACTTCCTTTAAACTTAATAAATTTTTATCACACAGATCTTATTGCTTATCCCATTTTCCCTCTACTAAATCCATTTCCTCTTCCTTCCTCTCCCCCTGGAAATAAACTTATCATACTTTCTTCATGTATTAATGTATTTTTATATCTTTTTTAAAAACTCTTTCTTCCTTGATCTTTTTATTGAGTTTGCTAAATATGTCTTCTTATTCTGTTGTATACAATACATAGTATTCTAGGTTTAATCAAGTGAATTCATATAATTGGCTTAATATTATTATTATACCATACGTTCTAGTTCTTAATATCAAATAAGCTGTATGAATTCCAAATAAAATAAAATAAAATAAATAAATAAACGAGTATTATAATGTTTTGGAAAGGCGTTAAAAATTTTAACTTAATTTTAATTTTAAGGAGAAATGGTGCTCCGCTGCGTTCCTAAGTTTTGGTGAGCAATATTTGTGGCCATCATCTGTCTATTTTTAAAGTAGCTTTTTATCAGTACGTTAGTGTCAACATTAATTTTTTTTATATATATAAAATACTGTTTTTAGTTATTTTTAATTTTGTTAGCTTTTTAATTAGCGTTCGAGTGCAGAGCATACAATTTTGCCACACACTAAACAAAATTTTCTCATTTTGACATAATAAATTAGCATGGAGACGTCCCCCCAAAATTTTTCCGAAAGATTTATGACACTTCGCTAAAAGTATACAATTTATTTCCGAGAATTTCAAGTACGAGTGTCTTAACCCTGGACCATAATAATTAGTGTAACGTCCATCATGTAACATCCGCGTGTTTGGGATTTCGTTTCAAAATATTTTAGGGGTTCGGGATCATTCTCTTTTTTATTTTCGTATTTTGTAAAAAATTCCAGCAATAATAAACAACTCTGTCGCAACGTCAATGTATTTTTTATTATTTAAATACAACTGAAAAACCTCATTTCTTTACAGTTTCTAAAACTTTTGAGGTCGTATTATTATGAGAAGGTATTATTAAACGAAACAAAATATAACATTTTTAAATACCACTACGTCACGAAAATGGACAGGAATAGTTTACTTGCAACATAAAAGAGAATGACCCACCTACCTATAATAATAAAGTCTAAATAAAAATGTAAGAGAAGAAAGGAAACATATTTGGAATACTGTTGATAACACGGTTCGGAATACCCCATATCTAACTGTTCGAAGAGTATTTTTTCTTCTGTGTGAAGGCTTGAACTTTGTGCTGACATTATTATTAAAATAAAACACAAATCACTTTGTTTTCACCATTTTATTAGATTAAAGTAGATTAAAAAGTAGCTTGTTGGTCATGTGGTTAGGACTCTCGCCTCGTGATCCAAAGGTCGCAGGTTCGAATCTCACTCCAGACAAGCAAGTTAGTCCTATTTTCATATCACAAGCGTTTAGCTTAATTTGAAAATAGTAAGAATATTGATGTGACACGAATTCCGTGTTTGCATCTCTAATTAAAAAAAAAAAAAAAAACAATCTACATGTTTCGAGAACAATGTTCTCTGCTTCAGGATTATTGGTGTACTAAAAATTGAAAAAGTAAACTACACAAATGTGTTACGGTGGAGGGATGGATGTGGGAAGGGGGGGGTTCTGGGTTCATGGGTCATCTGGAGAGGTTGGAATGTTAAGTGGAAAAATGTTCAATATTGGGTTACGCAAAAGTGAAAAGAGTGTTTTTGGTGTCAATGACAAAGACATATTTGGTGTCAACTGTCAAAACAGGGGAAACATTGAAAATATATTGTATTTAGTTTTCTGGGATATTCTGCCGTGTAAATGTGACCTCTCTGGCCGACCAGGGACCATCATCAGGGCTGATGTGATGAGTATGTGTCGATGTGCAGTTAACTATTAGCTTTCAATATCGTACCGATGTCGTCCGAAACGTCGGCCAGAGAGGTCACTTTTACGCGGCAGAAAACTACACACGGAATATTCTGAACGGCCGTGAAAACCTGAGAACATTAAAAATATCATAAATACATATATGTTGACATAAATATACATATTAAATATACTATATGTATTCTTTAGTTAATCGTGAAGGAAAATCCACATTTTGTATTCAACGATTTTGTCATAGGTACCTAAAAATAATATTTCGCAAAATCCATATTTTCTCTACTGGCAACATCAAATTTGAAATATCAGTCATTATATTCCAAGTGCGCGATTATACCAACATTATGGTCGATTAATGTTATATTTTATGTCTTTGGTAATTTGGCACACAGTTGCGTGGTATTTTTAAAATGTGATGCGATCCGGATGACGGCCGGCATTGACAACGAGAAAAAGAAAAAATATATTTCTTGCTTCAAAAAGATCACCTCGCGTACACACGACTTCATCTAAACAATGAATATACACAAACAAAACAATGCAATTCTTCGTATAATAAATAAACTATAAAACATAAAGCAATCGGTTATTAATGTTATGATATGCTATTAAGTTAATATAAATAGTGTGATGCATGTTATATACATATAAATGACATAGTAATAGAGGAACCAATTGATGTGTGCGCGTAATGTTTTGCATACGTAAAATGAATTAAAATATTTTCGATGTTTATAGCGTTAACTTTGTGGTTGGACATAATTATTATTTTAATTAAACAACTTTGTATTAACCACTTAACTAGTAACTCTACGTCGACTGGTTTCGATACCACTGTATCTTCATCGGGACTGACGCAAACTAACTATCCATTACCTATTCTAGCAAACAAATACTACAGCTATGGTGGGGGTAATTGAGAAGTGGACGCCGAAATGGGAAATATGTCAAGTAACGGGCTATTCATAAAATTTATCTGGTTATAATTAATAATGGATTGTTAGTTTGCGTCCGTCCTGATGAATATACAGTGGTATCGAAACCAGTAAACGTAGAATCACTAGTTAAATGGTTAGTACAAATTTGTTGTTGTTGTATTAAAATTACTTCTTCTTCTTCTTCTGCTTCATCTAGGACTGCGTCCTGTCATTGCTGGATACAGATGTCCAGCTATCTCGCCATCTTTTATGCGGTCTTCCTGGGAGTCTGGTACCTGACGGCAGCTTGTTCGTTGCTATGCTCACTACTCTCAGAAAACAAGCTCTCTCCACATGATCTCTCCAGTAACGTCTTCCAGATCTTCCCCATCGGACAATATTCTCGACGTCACAAGTGCTTCGTATTTTGGAATTCCTCACTCGGTCTCGGATTGTCAGTCCCGCAATGGGTCGGAGAGTCTTCATCTCAGTTGTCCTTAGGAGATGTTTAGTTCTGGTAGTGTCAGCCCTTGTCTCGATAACGTACGTCATGATTGGGCGGATTAATTAATGATTAAAATTATAATTCAAATTAAAATTAATTAATACTTAAATTAATTAATGATTATTAATAATTTACAGGGTACACAGGGTTATTCAATGGAATGTGACAGTTCTAAGTGCCCAGGCGTAGCTAAACGCGCAACTAGGTTGGATTAATTTTTATCAGCGCATGAACTTCAAGGCAGAGGGGTGTGCAAGTTGGACAGATGTTTGCAACCTCTTTGAATGGCGCGAAAACTATGCTTCTCTCAAGGTGGTAACCACATTGATGGTGCCAAAATTCGACAAATAAAGGCGTTCTTGTAAAAAATGTATGTATGGTACATTAGTAATTTTATTGCTTTAAATCTATTTAACAGTATACACTATGTGCGGTATTTTGTGTTATTTCTCTAAACAATTTGCTCTATTTAATAAGTCGTTTCGTAACTCTATAACGCTGTTCTCACAGGCTTAGCTGGCGACCGAAATATGTATAGAGGGTTATTTGGAAAACATTAATAACCTCGCAGGACTTTGTTCCTGTCGTGATTATGTGTCGAAAATGTTCGAGCTATCATGACCTATCAATGGAGATATGCGACATCAAAATTAGCATTTTTTTCAATATTTCTGACTTATTTTTTGTAAAACGTTGGACTGCCATTACAGTAACTTATATCGATTACGAAAAATACACTCGTTTCAATGCAAGTTAAGTAAAATGATAAAAACTCTGGAAACTTTCCAATTGGAATTTTTTGCAATTGGAATTCGAAGGTTTTTATTTTTTTATTTGACTTGTATTAGAGGGAATGAATTTTTCATATTCGATATAAGTTACTGTAATGATAGTCCAACGTTTGAACATTTCCGACTCATAATCAAGGCAGGAATATGGTTCTACGAGGTTATTAATGTTTTCCAAATAACCCTGTATACTAAAAGTATGCAATTTTTGACGGATTACAGCTATTAAATAAATAAATAAAAATACAAAACCCTGTTGCGATGGAAACAAATGATAAATACGAATAAGACAAACATTTTGAGACACAAGAAAACGTCTCTTTTGAAACCATTCCAAACACATTTGGTTACGTTTCATTGTGATGGGAACATTAACCTCTCTGGGAGAAGATTATTCTGCTTCAACATATATCATTGTATGTATGTATGTATGTATACGGAATACGTAATACACGTTTAGCCCATCAACACATGTGTACATTCCAGTTTAAGTATTTGACCTTGCGTTAGTGAATTTTCACACGCACGATGTGTCGACTGACCCTGAAATTATATAACAAATCATAAATATTAATGTTTTTGCAAAATTGCTTTTGAATAATATGTATGTTTTATTCAGGCAACATTACAGCGTTAATAATATTTCTCAACGCTTTGCAGATCCTTGGTTAAACATAACCCTCGAAGTAAGCTCATTCCATGTACCTACTGATACTAATACTGATACTATTGAATATCAGTATTTTAATCAAGAATGTGAATAAGACCAAAAATGATATTGAACTTTTTTATATGATTAATAATTTACGTATTAAATTAAAGTTTATTAAATGTAAAGTTTAAGTATTACAGTTTACTATTGATGTAAATAAAATGTATCATACCTATAAACTAATCGAACTTATAGATATAATTCATCTAGTGAGACAGGCGTAACCCAATCCAAATTGTGTTTAACCTCTGAATGACAACAAATAAATGAAAATAAATAAACCAAATAATGATGTTTAATTTATCGAAAAAATAAAAATGAAATCATTTGCCCGAATGATGGTTTATCAATTTATTTATAAGATACACCAATTTATCTATAAATTATGCATTATGAATTTTGATAGTTAAAAACTATATATAAACAAATACCTGCTTATCTTATTATTGCGAGAAGGTACATGTCAATTAATCTGTTTTTGTTTAAAATTATTTTTTGAAATATTATTGTATCACTAGCTGTAATCCGTCAAAAATGACAGTTCTTTTACATTTCGGTTCTTATAAAATTTTTGGAAAGAAAATTTTTTGGAAAAAATATTTGGGGAAAAAAATTTAGAAAAAAAATTTTGGGAAAAAAAAATCGAAAAAAAAAAATTTACTATAAAAAAGCTAGGAACGTCACCGAAGTTATGGAGACAGACAGACAGTCAGACGGACGGACGGACGCAAAGACAACGATTATTTTAATTGGGATACTTGCGTCGCAATTGCTTTTAAATGGATAAATATTATGGGTGAACTGCAGTATACCGCCTGAATTCAATTTTTTCAAGGACACGAATCCCGATACATTTGCCCCGATGTCAAATTGATTGGCGCGTAAGTATTAAAAAATTATTACACTTAAATTTTTTTGAATTTTCATCACATATGAAAATAGGTCACCACGAAAAGCCCTTTTGTTTTCACAGGATAATATATAATTTTCGAAGGAAGCAAGCACTTGGTTGTGAGACATTATAATTAAATAAATAAAAATAACTTTGTTATACACCACTCATATTTATTAAAAATCCAACCAGGTTTCGCTACTACCGTAGCTTCTTCAGGGATCTTAACAGTAAAGATCCCTGAAGAAGCTACGGTAGAACGGTAGCGAAACCTGGTTGGATTTTTAATAAATATAAGTGGTGTATAACAAAGTTATTTTTATTTATTTAAGGATAATATATAGTCTATAACAACTCTGAAAGTCTATCCTAAATATTAGTGAAAGAATTTTTGAAATACGATCAATAGTTTCGGAGATTTCCTCCTACATATAAACTTACAATGTCGCAAATTTTATCTCTTTATATCTCAGTGCATATACATAGATAGATATATCCAAAAAAGAGTATATTATCAAAACTGTAAACATGGATACATTGAATATAAATCAGTAAATTCCTCCTGCACAGATCGCATATCTATAATTCTGGGAACGTTGGCTCTCTTCACTGCAACAATTGCCATTAAAAATAAATAGAGCTCTGGAAAACTCTCGAACGAGACAATACTACTAATTTTTAATTGAATTGTCTCAAAATGCGACAGACAGCGCGCTATTTCTATATTTAAAATTAACGATCCCGGTGTGCCCAGCATTGCACGGGATTCGTGAAAAAGAGGTTAACAAAATTTGTTCGAAGCGAGGAGGGTTTGAAGTGCAGGTGGGCGATCATATTTTACTCAGGATCCTAGAGTGCAACCGAGCAAACTTTGAAATCATTTTCTTCAATGTAATACGCATTTAACTCGCGTTAAGGGATCGGTACCTGTGTTTTGCCTAGGGCCCTAAAAATAATCATGCAAAATTTGATTGATATCGATCAGTATATGTAGGATTGCGTAGAGAACAGACAGACAGATAAATAATATCATCAATTTTTCACTGTCTCATATCTAATAATCTAGAGACCACCAAAATATACAGACATGAACTAACATATATTTCTTTGTACACGGTCTGGTTTCACTATAAAAAGGTCAAACTAAATACTCTTAAAAAGTATGTCTTAAAAAATAATTCGAGATTTGTTACAAAAAGGCGTGATTACTTGAGAGACTCGGTTTGAAACATTTAAATAACAAATGTGTTTTGTTTACTTGGGGATTTAATAATGCAAGAGGAAATACTTCAATAGCTTTATTAATGTACTTCCGCAGTGTCCCGATCCCCTCGCCTGATGAAGGGGTTTATGTCATCCTTGTACAATTTTATACTCTTTGTAACAATCGCTCTACTCCACTTACTCTTCTGACTTTTCATCCCTTATATAATTATCTACGTATTGTTATATGTAGGTTAATTTTTTTACATATAATACTATGTAGGTAAAAAAGGACAGGAATAGTATAAGTATTGCATAACTATATTTTAAAGAATTATTTAAATATGTTATTTTTTGACATAAACATAGACTCAAAAATTTATATTAATTTCAAAAATTTCCTTTATTTCAAAATAGCTTTAGGTAATACGCATTACATATTTGCTAAATAATAAACAGAATATACATACATAATAATGAAAAATTCGTATATTTCGAGTCATATTTTCAAAAATATTTATCTTTATGAAAATTATTTTATTCGATACTCGATTCATTGTTAACATTTAACACTTTATAAAATAAAATAGATATGGTGTTTTAAGAGGATTAAGTTATTTTTCACTGTCTTAAATATTATTTATGTTTCTTTTGATACATGGCCTAACATTTTCAAACCAATACGAATGTGCCCGTAAACAAAAAATATATGATCGCTGTTCGCTGTCCCGCCTGTTGCATTAAATCAAGAAAATAATCGGATACGTCGACACTTTCCGTGGAAAAGAATTTATTTTCAATCTTTTAGCTAAATAATGTTTGGACGTTCTTTAATAAACTAAAATACATTTATATAACTAAATCATGAATATTTTTATTTAGAATCAACAATCATTTCAATCACTACCACTTTGTGGCATCTTTGCTCTCAAGATATCCCATATTTCATTATATAAATCGACCTATATTGGACAAAAGGCAGTTAATTGCTCGATCCATACACATATGATTGGATAAAAATTTGTGATATAGTTCTCCTTTACAAAATTGTAAATAATATGTCGGACATCCCTGACCTTGTAGCGTGTATCAATTACAATATCCCATTCTTACATAGAACTTGACAAATTGTCACCTTTCGTTGCCACAATTCCAGAACGAATTACCAGTCAAATTCGGTGATCAGCAAAATATTAAAGACTGGTAATGAATATGGTTATATGGTTGACATTTTCAATGAAAATCTAATTAAAATAAAGATAACACTTAAAGAGACGATATTATTTCAATACTAACTTCCACTCTTACTATATACATGTTAAGATATGTAATATTTTTTTTTTTTTTTTTTATACACACATAACGTACGTTTTTATACAGCTTTGTACTTTATATTTCTATTCTCATACTTTACTGCTTATACCTTTTACTACTTATACAGGTACCCAATATTTTTATATTTTATATTTTACTGTTCATAGCTGATATTGTTCTGTATATATCCTTCTTTAATGTTATGTAATATTCTTTTTTATTTTTTATATGGCTTTATATTTTTTTATGTAGGTACTGCTTATACTTGATATTGTTTTTATATAAATATTTGTATATTACAAAAATTTTACATGTAAAAGCCTATAATGGGCGTGTACACGATGTAGCAAACCTCTCGGCCACTACTTACCTCGCTAGATAAATATAATTGTACTGGTACGTGTAAAAAGTAATTGTAACAGAATAGATACGTATTAAATTGTACAGTTTTTTATACATTCAAACTCTTCTTTGAATTTTCATGATCTGCATCTCTTGACAATAACGTTGTGGTCCATTCTACAGTCTGCTGGGTCTAATAAGAATTATGCAAATCCTGTTCCAATCTACCCATCTTCCTGGATTTCGCTATACAATAAGTTATAGTTTCCAGAAGTATCTCTTTATCATCATACCACCCATTCGCCCTGTTTCTTTTATAATTATGTACTATGTTTAGGTTATATTTCATTTATTAGGCAGTTCAATACTTCAAGTTTATATATTCATACATTCCACGTAGCATATTTGAAGCCTTTTACATATTTGCGTTGGTCGATATCCATTGTTCAACAAGGGAATAAGTATCTATTTTCTTTGTTATACCTTGCCCTTAACACAACTTTAGCTTATAAATAAAATGTTTAACAGTGACGTATTGCGCCAGTGTTTCAATAGTACTTAGAGTTTTGTTAACTCCTGCGTATCGGTGGTGTAACGTAGGTCTACATGTCATAGAAAATATGAAATATCTACCTTATTTACAAAAACTAAAACGTCACATTTTTTTTAATCATTGAATAGACACTTTCACACCAAAATGGCTAAATTAAACAGTTACGAATGTACGGATTTTTTAATTAAAAAATATTTATTCATTACTCTCGTATTTTCGGCCAGTGTGTAAAAGAGAGCAGAATATTGCACGTCGCAGTTAAATCGAGCAAGAAAGAGCACGACAATACCACACATTTCATATAGGACAGAGATGGCGGTTGCTTGGATTTCGGTGAAAGAGAAAACAATATCGAAAGAGAACGGTAGAGCCACGTAACACGTGTTAGACAAAGACGGACTGCAGTCGCCGCGTTGTTGAATTTAGTTGGTAATGATACGTCGGCGTGAGCGCACGCAAATTCGATATCCAATGATTTTATGATAATTTATTAAAATTATGCAAATATGCATGTTTACCTTACATAATTATATAAAGGAATCTTTAAAATGTCTTATCTGTATTTAAAAGATTTTTTAATCACATATTAAAAACTATGTCGATTTTTAATCATGTAACAATGTGTTACACCACCGTTCCCGAACGTATTTTTAGGACAGTCTTTTAAGAGTTAAATTTGCACTATATAGTAGGTTTTTTATATTTGTAATATGTTTCGTACTCTACTCTTATTCTTCTTCTTCCTCTTGTAAATCAGAAGTCTACAACTACAACAGAACATAATCTATACCTTTACGTGGCTTGTATGGTCCAGTCTACTAGGCATTCGTGTACCTCTTGCAGATCCGTTCCGATGTCTTTTGATCTCGATCCTATTGGCTTGTGTTTCAGAACTGTGTACCTCTTACGGGGCTCACCTGTTTGCTACATGTTCCACCTATTATTGCCTACATGCTTTCAAAGCCCTCAAAGCATTTGGAGTCCAGGTTCTTTAATCTTCTCCATTCTTTTTAATTTGAAAAAATTAAGATGCATACAGGGAATACGTGTTATATCAATAATCCTGCTATTTTCAAACATAGCTAAATGCCTTTGCTATGAAAAATGGGATTAGACTAGTTTCTGCGACTACTGGATCAGTAAGCAAGTGCCTTAACCACTAGACTTAACTTTTTCGGTTAGATTATTTTATATTGGGTCGTATATCTCTCAAAAGACCAAAACACTACACATAAACATATCAATTGGCTGTACCAGTATTGTATGTACCCTACTTCGTACAAATTAAATAACGAAATCATGTGTCCGTACAAACAAAATAGTGTTTACCTTCCTAACGGCAAATTATGACTGTTTTCACAACACTATTGGCTAAATAAACAGCTCGGTCGCGGTAAGTACCTATTTGTTGGCTCTCCGGGGTTGGTTGCTATTATTATGTTCGGCGATTATTCCACGGGGGACCGGTCTGGGGGGACTTCTATGGTTGTGAAGCAGAGTCAATGTCTTTTCTCGTGTAGGATGTTGCCGTAAATTCTTTCCATAGATTTTTTATTTTTTATTTTCATTTATTGGTTTTCTTACAGCCATATAATTAATCAATCTTGAAAAAAAAACAATAATTGATGTACAGAGTTTTGGGCCAATTACAAGAAAACACATATATACAATCGATAAAAAATAAGAAAAAACATGTCCAATAGTGAGTTTGTGTGAGTGTGTGTATTTGTGTGTTTATTTATTTATTTATTTTGTTTTGGGAAAAGTTAACAGCAAAACAATCTTAAAAATTTTCCACTGAATTTAAAAATTTACTTTAACATACATTAATAGCGAATGGAGAGGGTGGAGGGGAATGTGGGACGGGAGTAGAAGGGAAGATATAATGTACAAATTAGTTTGGGTGCGGTAGTGTAGATATTGTTTGTTTTATGTTTCTTATTGTTGCGTTGAAAATGTCAATGTGGTGATAGTTTGTGTTAAATGAATCTGTGGATCTGTACATAAAGGAGTTTTGTTTTGAGTTGGTCTTACAAAAGGGGAGATGAAAAGTAGGTGAATGTCTGTTATTGCGAGTTGGGATGTGGTAAGATATTCGTTGAAGAAGTTCCGGACTATCAACTAGATTGTGTGTTATTTTGAATAGCATCACCGCAATAATAGATAAAATTAACTAGAATTGCGTACGGTTGACACAATATTAATATAAATCTAATGTTTTTCGTCTACTTTAATTTGCGACGACATCAGATGAGCAGCGGAAAATAAAGACGAACAGAAAAGGCAATCCCTGGTGCAAATCACGAGTGTATCAAATATATCTCCCCCCATATTTTTACTAGTATATTGGAAATAAAGCGTAAGCCAATTTCGTAATTTTTTATATATTAGACATTTTACTTTGCTTTTTACAGAGTTGTAATAGATACCAGGTGCCTTCAAAATCTTTTGAATGTCAAAAAGTGTTGGGCAGGCCGGTTCTTCTCACACGATAAACGAAAGCTACAGTAGTAGCTGCAATCTACTAAAACTGTGTACTAAAATTGTGGTTGAATTTAATACATTGATTTATATATTTAACTAACTAAATAACTTACCATCACGCCGTTTCCCCGCGGAAGTAGGCAGAGAGGATGGAGTGCCACACTCTTCTGTCCTACACACTCTCACTATATCAACATTCATGCAAGTTTGACGACTGCTGAGACTCCAACAGGAACATCTTCCAGTAAATGATTAATCTAATCCTTACAAGTCTTCCGTGACTGCCCTCTCTTTCTGGATCTAAAATTTTGATGCACTTATTATTAATACACCAGATATAAACCCATCAAAAATGACGGTTCTTTTACATGCCGGTTCGTAAAGAATAAGAATTTACTTATTCATAGCCGACACCCATGAAATAGTAATAACGACTTTTTTCAAAATATTTTAACATTTTTTTATATTTCCCCTGCCGGCAGTTAATGGTGCTATTTTAAACCCTGGCTATTGTGCCTAGCGGAACATGAAGTTAATCGCGTCTTTGCCAAGCCCTGGTCTATATTTACATATTTTTGTCGGTCCACTGTGAGGCGGCGGTAACAACATGCGTTAAGCGGCCGGTTTGCTGGCTCGGGGTTCAAGCCCCATCTCCGGGCGTTTTTTAGTCGTGAAATCGAACGAAATTTTGGACGATACACGGATTTACGGATGAACAGACAGCGAAATTATTATGTTTGATTTATTAACATAAACTTTTATAAATAATGTTTTATTTTATTTAAATAAATGTTACACTTTGTAATAAACCAGTGTTAAAAAATAGCCCAAAATAATTTCAAATTGCTGTTTTCGCGTCTTGCTTGTATATATACCTCAGCAGCGTAGTAGTAAGTGATCCTATAAGTCCCGCGAGAGTACGGGCAATTAATCGCGTATATGAATTAAGGTTGTTATTACGGTCGTTAGACATGTTTAACCATAAATGGTGACGGATATTTTATACGAACCGTATGTTTTTCCGCGAAACGATTCTCGACGTTTCGTTGAATTCGTATTCACCGTCATCAAAAGGGCGACCTGTACCCGCGGAGGTATAGGGCGGACTGATTAGTGCTTCCGGGGGCGTAAATTATATGCACTTTATTGTGGAGTTTTCATTTCTTCTACGATAGAAGTCGCCAGTGTGCAATATGTACTAGTTACGTACGCGACGTCTCTCAAAGTCGTAAGAACAGGGCGCCAAATACTTGATAGTTTGTAACTGTCATCTCTAAAAAAAAAAAATGTTTAAATGTTTATTCAATGTTCAATGTTACAAATGTTTACAGTGTTTACAAAATTTAATGAAGCTTTTTTCATTGTTGTTGAGTGTCTTGGCAGCAAGTAAACACTAAATTGATTTGACGCCCTGCCTGCTACACTAGTAATTTACTGTATTATAGCAGACAGTGCTCTTCCAGTAGTATAATGTTTAAGAATATTTATTATTTATATAACATTTGTGAATAAATCTTATTGCCAATTAAAATTAAGTAATAGTAATAATTAAATGTTTACAATTTAATAATGGTGTTAATTAATTATATTATAGACAAAGGAAAAAAAATGATCTGAATAGGATATTAATAAAATAAAATAAAACAATTAAAAGTATTTAAAAAGATGACAGTAACAGTAAGACAGTAAGTGACAGTAAATGTTCTTGTAGGAATGAAATTGGAATGTTTGAATATTTCAATGAACTCCCTCACTAATCTGTCTGTATCCGTAACCATTTTCAGGTAAACGCGTACATGAATATTTTTTTCGAACAAGAAAAACGCATTCTATGCAAGGGATGGATAGGTGCGATATATTTTATGTTAGAACGTATCTCATACACGTCACAATTTTTATTTTTAAAAATACGTTTGATCACTTGTAAGTAGAATACAAAGTAATTATTGCTTCAAGGACGCGCATTGTTGTGTTTCAAGAAATTATTCAACGATTGTACTGTGCGGCTTGTACTTTTAACATATTTAATTATTTATCATTGTAACGTTGATAACACTGACAGATAACACTGATTACAATGGCGGTTGTTAACATTACTAGATATTGATCTATCCTTTGAAAAAAAATTGAAAAAATTGTAGACACCATTACACCACCCACCGTTTACGTAAGCCGAGTGGACATTGATTGTTTTCTCGAACAATACCGGCGACCATTGTCATTCGACATTCTGCAGAGTCTTTTGTATTTTAATTTATTAAAAACACCGGCTTTTATTTGTAAGCACATTTTTGTGTTTAAATTTATTTTGTGATATTTTCGTTTTTCACGGCGTCGTAGTTTCCGTTCCCGAAATCGAGTGCAAAAATTATTTCTGCTTTCGCGGGAATAAGTATATTTCCATTTCAGTCTGGGATTGAATTCCTGTTCGCGCGAGTTATTTATTAGTTTTGAATGCTCACAAAAATTTCAGAATAACAAAAATTGGTGAAAAACTGTTTTTTTTTTTATAAACAACTTGATATTTGAGATGTAACTACTCGTATTAATTTCAATTCGCAATTTGAAATATAATATTGTATTAAGGTTGCTTATTAGTGGCATGCTCATAAATCAACCGGCTGTTGTATGGCTAGTGGCATGCTCGTTACTAGCAATGTGCGTACACACATGCCACTAATAAGCAAGGCCTAGAGAAGGTCGATACTGCGCATGCTCACGTGCCACTAAATAAGCATGTGTATCTGTAGCTTTACGGGGCACGCATTACCGGTTTTTGGTGAACCGAAATACTGGTAAATATGGCCAAATTTCTAAATATCGATAATTTCGGTAAATTAATCTTCACTTTTTAATGTAGGTATTACATAATCATATTTTTAACCACGATTGAGTGACGATAATGATGCAGAAATGCAATTGAGTGTTTTGTTTTATGGTTCTGCTACACCCTAAAGTGGAACAAATTGTTTTTTAGGTAGCTGGGAACGATTTCAGGATGGTTTTTTTCTTCTTCTCAATGCTTCAATTTCACAAGGAAACACTTGGAAAAGTTTGAACTATTTATTGAAAATAATACGGTAACAAACACGTGTGAGATGTAATACAACCAAAATTAGATTGACCAGGCTGAAACGACTGATATGCCCTTATATAGATTAGGAGAGTGAACCTTTATACTGATACAAAGCGTTGCGTTTCGTCACGTACGCCAGTATAGATAAGTTCTCCGGGTGCAGGGTGCGTGCACTTTGCAACCCCGAGGGATGATAATACTCTTATCAAATGCTGGAACATAACAGTTCGTTTGCACGGAATTTTGTGAAATTTTCTGTGGCGTATTGCAATGCGCGCACTTGCGTTTGGGATCCGAGACTGACGATCGCAAAATTCAAGCTTACGGGACGATATTGATTATAATTCATCACTTGGCGGCTGTATGTCTTCCGACAAATACTATGTCCAGTTTCACTATAAATTTGTCGCTTTCAATATTTCATCACTGCGATTTTGTAAAGTAATAAAATGGTGATATCCTAATCTGTGGGGTAAGTGATTCTTAAATAATCTTCACAATTTATTTTATTATTACATGTTTTTTTTATTAATGCATTGTTTTATTATTTTTTTATTGGTGCATTTAATGTAGTAAATAATTCGTACTAATTCATAACAAAAAAATGAATATGATGCGAAAAATCGTCAATTTTTTAACAAAAAGCATTTGAAAGTAGCCGATTTCTTTCAGATAACGTTGTGCGTAATATAATGAGTAGTAAATCTTTATATAAAATAAATGTCAACATATAACAACTTGTTTTTATATCATAATATAATGTTGACGTACGCCTTAAAAGCGTATTTTTCAGTACAAAATAACACCTTTAAGACGACCTTAACCTTTAAATCATATAATTATTGACTCTGAATTCGTGCTATAATATTCACTTTTTGACACCTTCATAATTACCGGTAAAATACTGCTAAACCGGTATTAGATTCAGGGTTTTGTCGATTTTCCGGTAGTTTGCATGCCATACTGTATTATGTACCTAGGAATTTTGATAAGGACTTTAAAAAATGTGGAATTATACAACGTCAGACCAACACAGAAAATGCATTTAGAATATTTATCTAAAATATGATCTATTCCGGTACCATTCGTTCCACTTTCCCCTGTAGTTTCTATCTTCCCACACCCTACTGACAGCCAATGTTATCCGCAGTGAAAAAATATCCTCTTCTTCAAATATAGCAAAATTATTTTGTGGTGACATAATTGTAATTTATATAAAATAACTTTGTAAACACCACTTTTTTATTGAAAAAAATTCAACATGTATCGAAGCCAATTTTTAAATTTTTAAACATTATTTTTGTTATCCTGGCGAAGAAGCCATCAGCTTCAAAATGTGTTGAATTTTTTTTCAATAAAAAAGTGGTGTTTACAAAGTTATTTTATATAAATTATAAATTGAAAAAATATCCCTTCAATGTACCCTTAAAATTTTTCATCTCACCAGGCATCGCGTGTGGAATTTCTAAATATATATATATATATATATTTTTTAATTTTTAATGAAATCATTAATTTGTAGACTTATTGATTTGTCTACATGTTCAAACGAAGAAAAATCTGTTAATCAAAAAAATATAGTCAAGGCCGTTAGCTTCCAACAGTAAAAAATAGATGTCTTACTTAGCAAACGTGTGTAGATGAAATTTAAGGACTTCGTAATTTTATCTGTCAAAGCATTCTACCAGGATTTAATGGAAATATCCGACTTCGGGTTTCCACGATGACTACGTATTTTATTTTGAATTCAATTTCAATTTTTCAATTTCAATTCAATTTATTTAATAATATGTACATTACAAACTAAGTGTTCAAGGCATACAAATTCTGGAAGTATATATCAAAATAAAAAAATTTAATAAATTAAAAATAACATAAAATCTGGTCAGAGGTGTAGGAGAATCCCGCTTCGGAAAACCCCCTCAGACACGTGGAATACATCAATACCCAAAGCGATTTTGTTCAGCACAGCTGTGGCTCTTCCAACAGGAATAACCATCGGCAGGTTGGTTCTGTATATTGGAATGTGAGACAATCTATGCTGACGATGTCTAATGTAATTATCAGGAACATACAAACCAATGCTCTGCATAATTTCAGGATTAAGCCATGTATTCACTAGGGGACAAATCGCGAAACATTCCGCTCGGCATGTCGCATCAACATCTACGCTCATGTTTCGGGGACAATGACGCGATCATTTGACGTGTACACACCGGGACTCGCATATCTTGTCGCGGAATTGTCATCCGATGAGGTTATGGATGACAGCTGCGGTATCTCATTTGGCGAAAACGGGGTTCCGCGCAATTCGAAATGTTTTTTTGGGTTGCAATTTCAAATTAACGAGGTTTTACTGTAGTAAATTGAATATTATTAAAAACAAGGTCCTTTTTGCAAATAATTATTGTTTTCCAGACGTCGCGGAAATATATCGCCCTATGAGGTTATGATGATAGCCGCGTATCTGTTTATGTTAATGAGTTTATCGAAAAGTAAGAGGAGAAAAAAGAGGAGAATGCGAAATTATTTACTGCAAAGAGAAAGAAGGACGGACATTCTATGCGATCTTCGATCGATACAGCTCGATGAGTTCGAGAACGTTTTCGTTTCATGTCATCTTGACAGATACAGCGCATGCGTATTCACTTGTAAACATACCACGTGGTACTGACGCTCCGCGGAATGTTGCAGTGAGTACGCTCGGGTACCGTGCGCATGGCAACGTTGCCACGGCACGTAGAAATGCCGCGCTATGTTGTGCGCGAGGTCGCGGAACAGTGCACGACGTTGCAACGTCACGTAGACTCTATGCCGCGCGTGCTGTTGAGGGACAATTTGTCCCCTAGTGAATACATGGCTTTATCGATCATACCGCGCAACAATCGATAAAAATGTGTAATCAAATACACATTCCTTCTAGTCTCTAGACTATTGTAGCCAAGCACACCCTGGAGAAACTCGGTTGGGTTTATCTACAGATTTAACTCAATTTATTTTTGAATTGCATATTTGTATTGAACTTCGCATTAATTACTATCCTAAACATTAGATTAATGTCGGGTCTGGCGGATAATTTAGAAGACACTCCTTTATCTGAAAGTTTATTGCGCGAGTTCATAAATTAACAGAAATTATTATTGTCAGATATAATACTTATTAGGGAGGAAAATCACTTTAAGTTCCATAGCGCTCCGCGATAAAAGCTCTCTGGCAACCGTAAATTCTCCATTTTATGCCTCGGATTTGCTCCTACAATTCTGTGAGTTAATATATTACAGTTATCTAAGCATACTTAATGCACTATCGTTAAATTATTGTAACTGCCGGGGTTTTCAAGTACAATTATTATTTACCGAACTTGACTTTAATTTCGCTTTTATGTGATATCGACTTGTTTGCTTAATGCTCGTTCAGCTTTGTATTCCATAATATCCCCTTTGTTACGGGACTCGTGCGGCTGAGTTATCGTCTCTTCGCAAGTGAATTACTACCGATATCTATAGGGTGGGCATAGTGTTATTAAAAAACGTTGCATCTAAACACGACATAAAAAAATTTAAGAATGATATCTGATCAATGAATTAAGGGAGTTATGCAGACTGATGGAAGTGATATCCAAATGTCTTTGGTGTCCATTCTGTCATAGTCAGTGTGGACACCCTACTCTTAACTTTTTACACAACACTATTGGAGAGGACATTGTTGTCACCTGCATTTGCACAAATACCCAACTGCCGAAAACAGGTCATAATTTATTGCTCATTAAACTTCATTTCTTATCACTATTTAATATACACAAACATTCACTTAATTCTCTTATATAGGTACATACCTAAATATACTTTTAACTGTGCTATTATATATACATTTTGTTACTATCCATGCATATGATTTTTATATATATTACTCTACTTTCACTATTGCTTTTGTATTTTACAGTATATTCTGTTCTTATTATCCACATTTTATATTTATATACTCAATTAATTAATTAATTAATTTTATAGTTATATAGTATTTTGTTGTATATCTTTATTATTTTTTGTTCTAACTATATTGTTCAGCTGCTCATCTCGGCACAGGTTCTCCCTAGTGAGATGAGCGGCTCCATCTCCTGTCATGTAACAAGATGAAGATAAATATATAAATAAATAAATAAAAAAAATTAAAAATAAAAATAAATTACAGAAGTTTGTGAAGAAATCCGACTCCATAGGTACTGATACACATGCTCATTAGTGGCACGTTAGCATTCGCAGTATTGAGCTTCTTGAGCTATTGCTACTTAGCACCATGTTCATTTGATATGCGGGTGGAAGGGGTATCTTTTGAGCATGTGTGAACAGGCTTGCTTATGAGCACGCTAATGTCATTCGCGGCTAGTATCGATTATCGATGCGATCATTGCGAAACAAATATAGCGCATTGGGGAGACGACAAAACAATACTTTTCATGACTTATTATAAGAATCACTAATGTCTGTGGAATACTCGGTCACCGCTATATAAAAATAATATAGCATGAAATAATGGTTACGAAACTTCATAAAAAGACATGAATGATTTAAATCTTACAATAAAAATTATGCAAACTAAAATCAAAATTGTGCAGATGGAAACTCGGTAACTGTTTTGATTAATTGGTTCACTTGAATTTCCATTTCAGTTTGCAAAGACTCCATTTTGAACAAGAGCGTCTCTATTCTATGACAAGAGCATGCCAGTAATAAGCATGTGTGTTTGATTATTAGCTTTGGGCATGCTCATTCACGTGCATGCTTAAAATAAGCCTACTAATAACGAGCAAGTGTGTACAGTTGTTAGAGCATGCTAATGAGCATGCTCGAAAATAAGCGTGTGTATCAGTACCTTCTCAATGATTTCGTCCGTGTTCTCTGAAATTAGCGATGTAGTGTCAAAATGACAGCAAAGCCAATAAAAAACGCAAGAATAAACAACCATGTTTTTTTTCACTGGGTTTAACAAGGTTTCGGTTACAAGGTTACTTAAATAGGCATGTGGAGAGAATGTCTTTCGTTATGAGAGTCACCATAAAATTATTAACAATTTGAAAAACATTGAGGTTATGCTCCCATTCGACAAATTATTAATGTAGATATTTAATTTATTATTTTTTATAAACTTGTAGTGTGTTCGTCCTGACGAAGATACAGTAGTATCGAAACCGATCAACATGGTTTATAAAAAAGTGTTAGTTTTATTCAAAAAATTAATTATTATGTCCAACCACAATGTTAACATAATGAACATCAAAAATATGAAAAGCTGTTCACCACTGAACTGTACTAACATTTGAATTTATTTGTTCTGAATCATGATTAAATTAATATTTGCAATATTGATAATAACCTTAGTCCCACTTATCCATTTAACATACCATCTTTTTATTGATAATCTGGCACTGACATTATTTTTTTGATTATAAAATTTGTTAATAATATATATATTTTTTTAATAATCACAGATCTCATCAAGACACGTCCACCTAACACCTTTTAAAACTGTTTTATATTACGATTCACAAGCCACGGCGTTCCGTTGCCTGAGTTGACTGAGCGCGCCAACGATATGACTCCCGGCCGATTGTAAGTTTCTTACTCGTTGTATCATAGACCTTTCTAGACAATATATAATCGTTTTTATATATATTTTATATATAACTATTTACTAACAATAACAAAACAAAATCCTTTCTTTTTCAAATAATTCATAACTTTATTGATTCTCCTGAAATCGCCAGCTTGCTAGCTTTTCACGTCCCATTAGTATCAACTTATCAGACCAACAATAGGAAATCCTCTCCCATTCCACGCTTCCATGTCTATGTTAAAGTTAAATTTGGAACAATCGGTTAAGGCGATCGTCTAGCAGAATGAGCAAATTTCACCATTTTTTCTCATATCTTCTCTTGCGTTTTTTATCACATTTTTGAAGGGACATATATAATTTTAAAATTTATTCATCAAGTTACATATATTTTAAATACGAATATCTTATTAAAATGTCATAAACTAAATTAAATAATTGATTAATAAATTACCAATCCTTCGATGTTTTAAAAATGAAGAAAATTGCTCCACTTTGTGGGCCTTTTATGACTGAACGGCGTGTTGACATATCTTTTTTATTCAATAATAGTACAAAGTAAACGATTATCTTAAATTTATTACAATTATAGAAAAATCTGTTAATACGTTTACATGCAATTTATGTTTTAAAAAATACTGTTTTTTAAAAATATTTTATTTTTTTGTGGGTCTTTTTCAACTCTTTTTACATGGTTGACAACTTTTTTACTTCAATAGTCAAAAGAATAGATATTATAATTATACAATAAAAATAAAAAAAAATCAAAATCTTTGTCGATATTCCTGATTTTAGATATTTAATCAAGACGCAACGTATTTATGACACAATACGCAGTGCCTTGATTAAATAGCTAAAATCTGAAATCGAGAATAATTTTTTGATTTTTTTTGTATTAATTTTAAAATAATAATGTCTATTCCTTTAATTTATTAAAGAAAAAAGTTATAAACTATTTTAAAAGGATTGAAAAAAAAACACACAAAAAATAAAAATAATTTAAAAAACAGTGTTTTTTAAAACATAAATTCCATGTAAACGTACTAACAAATTTTTGTATAATTGTAATAAATTTAAGATAATCGTTTACTTTGTAATATTATTGAATAAAAAAGACATCTCAACACGCAGTTCAGTCATAAAAGGCCCATAAAGTCGAGCAATTTTCTTCATTTTTAAAACATCGAAGGTTTGGTAATTTATTAATAAATTATATAATTTAATTTGTGACATTGTAATAAGATATTCGTATTTAAAATATATGTAACCTGATGAATAAATTTTAAAATGAGATATTTCCATACAAAAATGTAATAAAAAACGCAAGAGAAGATATGACAAAAAATGGTGAAATTTGCTCATTCTGCTAGACGATAGCCTTAAATGAAAGTTGTTTTATCTGTCATTGTCAAATCGACTTATCTATGGTTGTGTCCTCTTTGTGTTATCCTTTAATTGTGGGAAGCATTTAAACATTTTTTTGGATTTTATCATACCAAGCGATTGTGTCTCCCTGTTGGATGACCGAATAAAATAAAATAAATGAATGATCTACAAAATTCTTGTACTCCATTTCATGATCCTGTATGGTTGTTTATTTAAAAACTTACAGCACAGTAGGTGCGGCGATTTCTTAAAGACGTATTCACGCCAACAAAACTTATTACTCCCTTTCTTTTAACTCGTAGCGTCTGCTTGTCTACTTGTCGTCTTGTCTACTTATCTGACGAAAAAACTTTGGATCGATTTTTAACCCTTTTTCCGTGATCCAATCGAGCTGAAACTTTGCAAGTAGACTCGTGTGGTGACGATCAAGAAGATCTGTCAAATATTCGTTAAAAAAAATTAATAATTGTAGTATAATTTCGGATTTTTAGAAGTTTTAATGGTTTTTTCAAATTGGAATCATTACCAAAGTTTGATTACTAGCAACGGCGGTCCGATAACGTCGCGGAATATTTTCTAAATTTGAATTACTCCGTCGGTATACATAATAGGTACTTCACTACGAATTTAGAAAATCTAAATTGACTGACAAATGTTTTTAGAATTTAATCTTCAAAGCGTGAAGTGTCTTATCAAAGCTCAAAACATCTGACATTTTAGAAATATATTGAATTGCTGTAAGTTTAGTGTCATGTTGTATGTTTTAATTCGTCTTTAATTGTTGTTATATTTTACAAAAAGAAAGGGAGTATAATGAAAACTTGGTTTTTACGGGTTACTTTTTTTTCTATTGTGATCTGATATACGAACCTGTCCACGCACGACGCGTCATCCCCCGCGCGGCTGTTTTTTCGTAAGTATCTGATTTTTCACTTTTTCCCGGGGCGCCGCTCGCAACCCCATATCTTATTCATGTAACACTGTATAACACATCGTCTTCCCCGCAGTTCGTTCCCGATGCAAGTCATGGTGGGGGCGGGCGGGGTCGTGGGGGGGTCGTTTATCACCGACTTTATATTCGCTATGGAGATTTTATATGGTAGAATTATGCAAATACAATCGGCTGTGAGTATTATAACTCTGTGAGTTATGCCCGGCTGCTCCGCGCGCTCCCACCCCCACCTCCCCCTCCCCCTCCCCCATGTCGGCCCGCAACGTCCCCCGGCCCGCGGAACAACTTCGCCCGCCGAACTTGGAGAAATATTGCGCGCAAATATTTAGCTGTGTTGTATCTCTTGTTAATTGCGCATTTGTCACTGAAATGGAAAAATACAAGAATATTTTTGAGTTTGTTCAAATCTTTCAGAACGGTAGTACTGGATTTCTTTGTCACAGAGACATCATTAATCAACAACATCATTAATCATATGTGCAAAGTGATCACTTAAGCCTACCATACGATCGGTCGTAAGTCCGATATACAGCATAAAATGTCTTCTATACCTACTTTCCCATAATAATAATAAAATACAGTTTCGTCTCTGTGAGACATCCATAATATACATTAATGGAAAAATACAAATTCGTTACTTATTAAATACATTTTTATACAAGATTTTTTTGTACCAATATATTGAAAATACTTTTCTCTGCAATGCATAATTTTAAAAAAATGTTTCTACTTTTTATAGAGAAAAAAACTGACGTAAAAGCGGAAAAGTAGGTACGCTAATTTTGTAAGTATAAAAAGCTAAACTTCAAACAGCAGAAAACCTATATAACATTGGCGTGCACTGCGTATTAATTTAGGTCATATATATATGTATATCATATTTGAAAAAAATATATATATAATAATTTACCTATATGGGTATATACTTTCATATTGTAAATTCTTTTAACTGTATATAATTATTCTGTATAGCTACACCCATAAAAATAACTTCACTATAAAAGAACTTTAAACAAGGATTTAAATAAATATTTTATATATAATAGCTACGGCAAAAATTTTCAATAAATTTCGAAAACCATTTATATACCTATAATTAAATCGGAAATAAAATTAATTTCAAATATACGTTTCTTTTTACAAAAATAAATCAAACATTTTATGATATCCTCGATGGCAATGTCGTAAATAAACATTTTCATATTGCGTATAAAATGTTCAAAAGCCTTCATTTTACGAACAGTCTTTATAAATTACCATAAACGTATTCATGTAAATAGAAACGGATTGAATTTGTAGGTATTGTTAATCGTAATTAATGAACTCAATAATTCATATAAAAATAATAAAATAAAAGAACAAACGTACTCAATATAATACGGAGATCATATTATGATTTGACAGATGTAATTCACCATAGAAAAGAGAAATAGAATTCATTCACACAAAAAGTAGTGTGTGCTAAAATTGGAATTTATAAAAAAAAATGTCATTTATGCAAGTATGAGCGCGCAGTTCTCACTTGACATTGGACCTTTCGAAGAAACATGCTATTCTATGAAAAATGTACTTAACTACTACAAAAAATTACAAAAATTCTATTCAGGATGAATTTTTACTCGACTTGACTAGATCTAAGAAACAAATTTGTTGGGCGCAAACACGCGAGATAAATTATGAATTGACATGAATTGGATACAGAAACCTCGGAAATAAAACATCTAGCCGTAGGACGAATTACGCCTAGAATTTTAAATTGACTTTTTGATAAGATAAGCATTACTTAATTAATATTTGTTTCCCAGAATATTTAGTAATGCGTGGCTTTTTTGCTTGTATGCGCTGCACGCCACTGCTATATACTATACACATAGACTACAATTGCCTGTAGCAACTCAAATATTAGAAGTCTGAGAAAATGAAGCAGGTAGATTTATAGTAATAATTTTACACCTTTGGGAATTTTTTATATCTGAGTGATCTTGATAAGCTCATGTGGATCGTAAATAAGTCCTTTTGCGATATTAAATTATGTGAATTTGTGATAATTAGGACAATAATGTGTATCAGTCCAAATACACCTTATTTATGATTGAGAAATTATAAACGCCGTAGAAAATAAGATAAGTTGCAAATTAACGAGATGTACAAAATATAAGATTACCACACATCTGAACACGCTTATAACGCGACACTTTGATCTCGCTCGCACCACGCTCACCTCTTAACTATCCTTTACCAGGGTTGCGAAACGAGAGCCTTCAACCCCAGGCGATATGTGGTCCAAGACAATTGTCGGTATTTGGATACTGCAGTAAAAATGATATTATTATCTGCCTGCATTAAAAAATCTATTATTTATAGTGTAACTAACTAAATATATAAAAAAATTTAGGAACACAATCGATTTCGAAATAATTTTCTGGCGTATTCTAGTGTAATATTAATAATTCAGAAGAATGTCATATGTATAGAAAAGGGATATCGCTTAGTAAAACTCCAATCAAAAATACACATATCTCTTTACCAACGACGACATCTGTACTAGTTTTTGGGAATTACAAATTTCAACCACAACAGGTGGCGGCAGTTAAAATACAACTCACATACGAAACATGGTGTGCAAGTTAAACGTATGAGGGGCAGACCCACCGCTTACCCAGGAGTGTTTTATAGGCAAAATCTCCTGTATCGGTCCTTCTCATTCGCAGCCTGGATGGCATTTTTTCCCGTTGTTGTAAAAAACAAGTGGGCCAAACGGCTGCCATCCAAAATTTGCCCTATTGTTCCGGCTAATCATTTTTTTATTATACACAGATTACAAAAAAATTACAAAAACGTAAATAGATAAGGAAAAACAAAATATAATATATTAGTGAGGGGCAAAACAGACCAGGGCAACTAAGGTACAAGTTGACCAGACCTGTTTTTTATTTTTTATTTTTATATATTATTACTATTTTCAAATTAAGCTGAATGCTTGTGCTATGAAAATAGGACTAACTTGCTGGTCTGGAGTGAAGTTCGAACCAACCACAAGACCAACTAAACATATATACAACTCTTTTCTGTTAAACATATATATACAACTTCCAAAAAATTATAGATGTGATAGTCTATCATGGGCGGAATTGATGAACGTTACATTGTGTAAAGTGATCGCTTAAGCCAGCCGTACGATAGGTCGTAAGTCCTATGAATACCCAAAAAGATTTCCATACCTACTTTCCCATATGAGACATCCATAATATATTTCTTATTAACATTGTTTCATCTAAAATAAATGATGACTTGATTTTTTGATAAAGGGGCTTATTGAGTACTTTAGGTCGTCGTAGGAACGCTTGAAATTAATTAGTTTTGTGCAAAAAATACTTGTGCGTATTCTCGTTTAAAAATATCTCGAAAGCAAAGTTTAAATTGAGCTTCACTCGTAAATCTACAATGTAAATATATGAAGTTTATAAAACGTTTCATTTTCTCGGCGCTCTTGAATTTATAATCTGGCCTAATAAATTAAAATACAGCTCAGAAAATATACAAAATAAATAAATAAACAACAACTTGATCAAACTTGCTCGTAAACGATTTAATCCAATTCGCGAGAGCCCCCACTCCGACTTTCTCCAGTTTCTCTTTGTAAGATTTCAATTTCAGACTTAATACTTATAATAAGCAAAGTTTGCGATGAATTCTAAATAAATAAATAGGTTTTATGATATTGCGCGACTCAGTTTATGATGAACGATTTGAATATGAAAACTTTTCAAATTGCTGGACTATTTCATCGAAAGATTAAAGCTAACTGTTTCCTTTTGTGCGCTATGGGTTAAATTTCAGTCGTTAACTTGAATGAATTGAACCTAGTAGGGAATTTCAAGCAAGCAACTAACGTTATGCTGATTAACGTTCAATCTTCCTTCTTATGCATGCAGTTAAGGCGGAACATTCACTGGAAAAATTCAAGATTGCCAAAAGATCCAACTTAATTTGGCCAAACTGAATTACTGGTGCAGCACTAATAAACTCCTTCTAAATATTGACAAATGCCAAATTATGCGCTTTCATACAATTAAAAATCCTATCATTTTTAACTACTCGATTAATGCCACTCCCTTGAAAACCGTTACTGAAATTAATGATCTTGGCATTTTATTTGACGAGGAATTATCATTCGTAAACCATATCAATAATATAGCAAACAAGGCTATGAAAACACTTGGCTTTGTTCTGCGCTCTTGTAATTCCTTCACAAATATTCAAACGGTCAAACTCCTTTATTGTTCTCTTGTTAGAAGTCAAATCGAATACAACTCATCTATCTGGTGTCCCTATTACAATGCTCATGTTCATACAATAGAAAGAATTCAACATAAATTTTTACGCTACATAAATTTCCGTCTCCATATCCCAATAGAAAATCTTAACTATACAAACTTATTATATTTTACCGGTTTATTGCCACTATCGGACAGGAGAGTTTTATCCGATCTGATTTTATTATATAAAATTGTAAACTCGCATTACCACAGCCCTGAAATTTTGTCCTTAATAATGTTCCATGTACCCAGTCGAACTACTCGAGTGCCGACGCCTTTTTACTGTGACAATACTAGAACAAATGCTCACTACAACTCGCTAGTACCTAGAATACACAGGTTAGGTAACAATTATACAAACATAGCGGACGTGTTTGGTTCTGGCCTGTCACAGTATAGGGGCGCGATACTGAGAGCGCTTCATTCCGCCATAATGTAAATTATATACACTTTCTTTTTTTTGTTTTTCTCTCTGTTTATATTATTTTTGCAAATAACTGTTATATACCTACATATGTAAAAGCCTATTTAGGCGTAAATGAATGAATGAATAAATAAAAAATGCATATTTCGGCGTTTTAAAAATGTCCTTAGGTTTTCATGGCTGTTCAGAATCTTCTGTGTATTCTGCCGTGTATATGTGACCTCTCTGGCCAACGTTTCGGATCTCATTGATGATGGACCCTGCAATGGGATCCGAAACGTTGGCCAGAGAGGTCACATATACACGGCAGAATATCCCAGAAAACTATACACAGAAGATTTCGGCGTTTTTTTTTTTACGAAAATGTGGGTTTTTATTATTCATTTATATCAGAATGTATACTCTAGGCTGCAATTTTTTAGGGCTATAACTTAGATAGAACCTTTGTAATTATATAAAAGTAATAAACTGTACATTATTTATAAAAATTAATAAAATATAAGCATTAATCGACATGCCGCGGCCAAAAAATCGTTTTTAGTGTCCTAGGCGGCTTTAATTTTTAATGAATATTTATATCTATGCATAATTTGATTTTTTATACGTATAAAGTATACAGGGTGGGCGAAAAGAGGCGGCTCCTTAACAGAATCGCCCGAGCAATTTGGATAGGCCATAATATAAAGCATCCGGGCCTGCTTTTAACCATCGTCGATGGAAATGTTGAAGGCAACAATCGTAGAGGTCGCCCGAGATTAAGCTACGTAGACCAGATTATCGAAGATGTGCGCTGTAACACCTACCATGAGATGAAGTGGCTGGCAGGTGACAGAGAGGAGTGGAGAGGGCGAGTGCTTGTTGCAGACCAATCCTAGGATTGCGACCCAAAAAAATTAGACTTCATTATCTAGAATTTTCCTAAGGAAATCAAGAAATATTCAATATTAATAAAGTTATAATGTTTTAAATTTGCAAGAAATTTTTACGTTTTTTGTTGATTTTAAAACGCTTTTTATTTATATAAAGAGATAATTTTAAATACTCTATTTATTCTCGTATTTTGAGGCATTACTCACTTAATAAAAGTTAGTTTTTTTTTATAAAAATACCTTAATAAAAATTCCAAAGTACGAAATGCGCCAATAAATGACGCAGCTGCCGACGGCATTTTGTTTTATAATTACGTCTCGATGCACAAATGCCCAATAAAAGATTCTAATAAATATTATTATTAAGTTCTACGGGTTAAGTATTTTTATGTGTTACAGCTGTTTCGGCTTGTAAGGCCATTATCAAAAAGTGGATATAACACGTACAAACGACTTATTTATAAAATTTTAAGTTACCCCTTCCCCTTTATAGTAATTAGATATTAGTGGTGAAGCCCTGTAGTAATTTCTACAAATTAAACACAAAAACCATAAATAAACAAAAGATTCTTCCAATTTTTCGGCCGCATCATGCTTCGAAATAAGAGCCTGGAAATGTGAAGAAAATAATAATCTAGACACACAATACCTGCTTCATCTCTGTCTTTTTTTAAGTTGTTCCTCGCTGCTACGCAAAAAACACTTTCATTTTGATTTAACTAGAAACTGAAGGTAGATTTTTCATCTTATGACACTCTGATCATCACACAGAGAAGTTGATAGCCTGAAGAAGCTGGTAGTTAATGGAAAGCTAGAAGGCCAGGAAAAGATGGCCAAGCAGTCATTGCCCTAAACGCCGCAAATTTTCGAAATTTTAATCAATTGTAGCGACCGCTAAAATTAATTTTAATGAAAAATAAAATAACATGTATGTATTAAAGAGTTAAGTTTATTATTACATATTTAACTGTTAATGGTTACGGATATTTTATACGAACCGTATGTTTTTACGAGAAACGATTCTCGACGTTTCGTTGAAGTCGTATTCAATCGTATTCATCAGGAGAACGACCTGTACCCTCGGAGGTATAGGGCGGACTGATTAATAGGTCTATATAGGAAAAACCAAACGCAATACCGCTACACGTCTGAAGGATCATATAAATAACATATAATCAAATAAATATTTGACATATGAAGAATAAACTTTTAATGTCGTTTCTTTATTAACAGAGCAACACAAGAAGGTTTATTTTCTTAAATTTTGTCAATCCCTACAAAGTTTGGAAGAAACAAACTCATAATACATTTATTATTACAGTACCAACCTCTCGGAAAATGAGTTGGTATCATCTGACGTCCAACTCCATCACCGCGCGCGCTCATTGGCCAAATGAAATAGCGCGCGCTTCCCCGGCGTCTAGTCTCCCGTTACGCATTTTCGTCCATTTTCGCGAAATCACTGCCACACATTGCAGTAAAGCGAGAGGAAAGATGTTACACATCAAAAAAACTTAAATTTTTTGAAGCACCCCAAGCTCGGGGTAGAAATACGGTGGATGTGTGAGTCCCGGAATAATAAAATTATTTTTATTGCCCTTTGATATTATGTTCTTATTTCGGTGTACATGTGTGTATCACAAAAATGTTTGCGCAAATACGCCCACCCGCTCTATTAAATTCGAATTGAGTAAACCGCTTCCATTTTATTTCCCCCCGCCTCCCCCGATAAACTCCATACAAGAGTAGGTACTTTGATGAGCGTTTCTATATTATTTTTTAGACTTTATTCGTTACATAATACGCCAAAGAGGTTATGATACGAATTCGATACCTTTAGATATAATGAGTTCTGAATATTTTCCGGAATAAAATGGCGCCGCGTATAAATGTGTGGACGTACCGCGGCACTCCGCCTGTATTGATGCAGAGCCAGCCTGATGGAGTGGAAACATTTGATGATCAAAACAAAATTCTCCTTTTGAGTTTC
Organism: Agrypnia vestita; assembly: GCA_016648135.1. Taxonomy (NCBI): domain Eukaryota; kingdom Metazoa; phylum Arthropoda; class Insecta; order Trichoptera; family Phryganeidae; genus Agrypnia; species Agrypnia vestita. Next base: position 24,655 of record JADDOH010023163.1, on the reverse strand, counting down.
CGCCATTTTGTTTTGCACAATACACACCATCGCAAATGGTCTACACCAGCCATACTCAACCCGCGGCCCGCCGAGCTTTTTAATATCAGGAACGTGATTCAAAAAATCTGGCATAGTTAGTTTTGAATTAAAATAAAAATAAATTCACCACTATATTAGATTAAAAAATTTACATGTTTCGAGAACAATGTTCTCTTCATCAGGATTGTTGTGTACAATGTGTACAAGTGTGAGTACACAATAATCCTGATGAAGAGAACATTGTTCTCGAAACATGTAGATTTTTTAATCTAATATAGTGGTGAAAACAAAGTAATTTGTGTTTTATTTTAATAATAATGTCACCACAAAGTTCAAGCCTTCATACAGAAGAAGAAAAAATATTCTTCGAACAGTTAGTTTTGAATATCTCGAAATACGCACGAATATAAAGACAAACTCCTGTCATTTTAAAACCGGCGATTTCTATAGTTTGAAAACGAATTTATTATTTCAACCATAGATAGTTTCAATCACACAGTGTAAGTTTTGTGTTCGTCGTGTACAGTAGCCGGCAAACATCTTGAAATTTTACGGCGTAGTGGGGGGAAGTTTGCGCATGTACCATTCCACCAACGAGACCCAAATTTTGTCTTCTGCGCATTCCCCCACTACGCCAAAGAATTTCAAGAAGTTTGGCGGCAACTGTACTTAATTTTTTAGCCATTTTTTAGTGGTACTCGTATTCCACATTCATCCATTACTGTCAGTAAAATCTCGTGTTCCAGCGTATCGAATGCTTTTTTGAAAACTATAAATAGTATTCCTACTTTTTTGTAATTCAAATAATTCACACAATATTTGGAGTATATCCAAAGCTTTGTACAAATCGATATCGTATTTTTAATATCGTACCTTTACGGTTTTTCTCCACAATGTCGTCTACGCAACTCTGGAAGTTTTTTCTTTTTATAATTTCGTCCCCCGTTACATCTGTGATAAAGTGTACTCATATATCGTATATTTGTTTGCATTTATTATTAACTGATCTATTATCTTTGTTTATGTTATGTTTATGTTTATGTTCATTTATATAGCGCCATTTTTGCGTAAGAGACGCTTCAAGGGCGCTTTACAGGTGCGACAACCCGAAAAAATGAGTTTTTAGGCTCGTCTTGAAGTGTTCGTGGTTCTGGTGTAAAGGCGCTATACAAAAATAAACGATATACGTTAATCTTGAATTTTATTGTTTTCATTATTGTATTTTGAATATATTAATATGATGAAAATAAATAAATGTAGAAAGATAAGCGTTAAGTCATATATCATTCTGTTATAGTTTTAAAAAAATATTTTTTGATTAATGAAGAGCGCGCGCCCTAATCAATGAATTCTGTTTTTCCCCGTATGATTTCTTTTTCCTTCATATCAGTATAATGTTGCGGCCCGCGTAACTTAGCAAACATATGTACGCGGCCCGGAGAACAAAAAGGTTGAGTACCGCTGGTCTACACGGATATTATGTCAAATAAGTTTGTGTTTTATATTTCCAGCGTTTATTCGTAGCTAGAAATAATTCGTTTTTTTTTTTGAATCCGATAAACTGATTACGGATAAAATAAAGGTGATAAAAGGTTCAAAATACGATTTTAAAAAATCTCTCTTGCATGTATTACAGAACGGTGCGGTGGCATTTTTTTGTTCTGTATTATGGAAAGATGATTAAATATTCAAAGGATATTTCCCAACATTTTTAATCAAATTTATAATTAACTTACTTTTGAATGACCCAAACATAAAATTAATTAAATGAATGGTTTATTCATTTAATTAATTTTATGTTTGGGTTACGTTTTTTCACCCTGATGAAGAAAGTTTAATGTTGATTATCGAAAATCGGTAATGTTAATTAATGGTAAAGTAAAGTTAATTGCGGAGTATAAAAATAAAGCAATTTCTAAAAAGAAAATTAGTGCAGTCATCGAGGATTACTAATTTATAATGTACCTAATAAATTCGAGATTTTATAGCAAACGAAGCCTATACATTTACAGGAAACATGATTTTGGAAGAGACGGATATATATATAAAATATAGAATTCAGTTCATTTTAAATTAGTCATTTAGGCCTGTTAACGAGGCACTTGATCTCTCGAAACTGTAGCCGTTATAATAATAAAACTCGTATTTTGAAATTGGCTACTTTAACACAGATATATACAGGCAAAATGCCGAGACATGACCGAATAACTATTAGAAATGGCTTTTTTTTTTACATTTTGTCATTATTGTCACCTGCATTTGCACAAATACCCAACTGTCAAAAATATGTCATAATTTATTGCTGTATTTTTATATTATATAACTGTATTTTTTATCAATATTTAATACACGCGAATATTTATTTTAAATACGTATACATTTTAACTTGTTATTATTGCTTTGGTAATCTATAATATTTACATGTTGTGACTTTCCATATGTATAATTCTTCACATATATTATTATACTTTCACTATTGCTTTTATATTATATAATATCTACTGTTTTGACTATCCACATTTTATATTTATATCCTCAATCAATTGATTAATCTTATAGTTATGTAGTATTTTGTTTTATATCTTTATATCACTATATTGTCAGCTGCTCATCTCGGCACAGGTTCTTCCTAGTGAGATGAGCGGCTCTATTTCCTACGTCATATATCATGATGAAGATAAATAAACAAATAAAAATAAATTAAATTTAAGAACACATTCATATTTGTGAAGTTGTAATGTTTCTGAAGAAAGTTCTGTAAAGTTTTTAAAACCAAATTAATTAATCAATTAGAAAGACATTAGATTTTTCTGTATGTCTTTCTAATTGATCAATTAATTTGGTTTTAAAAATAAATTATATTATTATAACATGGATATATTATTTGATTACTTATACAATTGTCATCGTAGTTCACCTCTCATGTAAAATACCATAAAAAGTTGTCAAAAACCATTCATCTCACTTATATCAGTGTCAAATTATCTGGGAATGATATAAACCTTTCCGTTTCTCATTTTTGTATCGCAAAAATTGATTCTGATGCCATGGATTTAAAATAAAAATAAAACTTGTCATGCACTTCGATTCATTTCAAATTCTGTGGCGTTACTAATGGATAAAGGTCGGTCTGCACTTACTGTAATAATATATCGTGTCGGTATTTTTTATTTTTAAAATACACATTCAAAATGTGCAGGTACCCCTTAATCTTAGTAATTCGTCATCAATTATTGGAATGTTAAAACATTTTATAAAATAATTCCGATCGAAGTATATCCATCAAAATGGATTTAACAACTAGATTACTATGTATCCATACTTAAAAGAAAATTATGAGAGATTTTATTACCCACCCGTATACCCGTTCGGGATCCGTTCACGCAGACACTTCGGGTAAAACTTATCCGTCAAAAAAACACTACGGAGAATACGTTGTAAAATCTTCATTCTTCGTCATTCGTCATCGTAAACGAAAAGAGAGAAACACTCTAAGAAATAGGCAATGCTCTGAGCTTGTAATGTTCTGTAATTCGTATCGATTCACATGAACCGAATCCCGAAATTTTTTTTCCTGAAATAGTAAAATGAAGAATTCACATACCAGGTACAATAATGAAAATCGTTATTTATTTTGGTACGTTCAATACAAATTCGTTTAAAATATTTGAGAATTCGTCGGAAAAGTTATTATTTATGCTATTGTTTTTAAACCCTTTTGACCATCGACGCCCTCAAAAATAGGACAAACCATTTGCAGTATGTTATGCACTACATTATGCAGTAATTGTATTCTGTGGTTCTTATAACCAGCTGTGCTGTAATCAATTTTCAATGGGAAGAAACAAATATAAATAACTTATATTTTTACACATTTTATGATTATAAGTGTAATCGGGCTATTCATAAATAATTAATATTTCTAGCAATTTGAAAATGAAAATTAAAATGAAATATCAAATTTAATAATTAAAATAAATTTAGCCTAACCTTTTAGATACCGAATTCCTTTAAGACAGCAATTAATCTCTGAAGTTTAGGATTATAGACGTCGGCTGTCGCATTATTTTCTTTACATTTTTTTAAAAACGGAATACGAACACGGAATACGTGTTGCATCAATATTCTTACTACTTTGTAAACTAAACGCTTGTACTATGATACGCTAATAGTATAAACTTGCTGGTGTCCTGGAATAAGGCTCGGACCACCGACCACTCGAGCACTACTCAATAATAGTCATACCCACCACACCAACAACCTACACTACAACTGTTTCTACAAACTTCTTAAACATTTATGTTACGCGTTTTGCTCTGAACTTGGTCGAACGCATTGTTTTATCAAAAGTCATCAAAAAATTGGTTAAGCAAACCGATAATTTTCTTGGGGGATATCACCGCCCTCAGCGGACGAAGTGACCCGCGCCAGCTGCGTGAACGCGCCGCAGGATAATTGGGCTGGAGATAATCTCGGTCAATCAGGATTCCGTGCAGTCAAATTGTTTCCAATCTAACTTAATTTAATACTTAAAACTTCAATAGAATTAAGTGCAAGACAAATTGGCGGTAATTTGGTGCGAGGGGGAGATCCGAGCCGGTCGACAGAGAGCGAGACATTTTGTTGCCAGCATTAATTCTTTTCAATTTATTTTTCGCACGATTGTCACAGCGAGCTGGCTAGGTACTCGGCTATTGAAACGATAATGTTGATACATGATTTATGAACATGCTCGACCGAGTTTGAAGATTGAAGATTCGATCCATTTTCCAGGATACTAAACAAGCCATATTTCAATGTGTCGGTGTGTACCAGGCGAGAGATGTGTGTCAGAAAAGCGTGGCGTTCTACCATGTCTGCCAACCCTCGAAGAGAAAAGGTGTGATGGTAAGTCACCCTGTTATCACAAATCCCTGCAATGAAGCAAATATTTGACAGATAAATTGAATTTAATATTCAGTAGATATAATAAAATTAAAATAATAAAAGGTGACCTAAGGGATGTTATAACTAAAACAGTATCTACACCATCAATTTTTTGTGTTTATTGACATTATTTATGAACATCGAAATAAAGATAAAAGTGTACTATACTATACAATATTGCTATAATAACTTACCTATCGAGATACGATGCATCAGTAATCTCTCAGAGCAAATCGAAAAAATTAAAATTTTCCTAAAATTAAACTTAAATACACAAATCATTTAAACCTATAGCTTTTTTCAAAATAACTCCAATACTTTTATTATCAATTTACCTTTTTTTACTGTATTAATAAATAACTTGTATATGCTATGTACCTATATATTATAATAAGGAATAAAAACTGTAGCTCCCTCATCAGACTCAAGAGATTCTCTTTACTGATGAGATCTACATGACTACCGAGTATTTTTTAAAAAAAGTTTAATCTGATATGTATATATAAGAACTGTATTTATCATCATCATCATCATTCTTGGCATTACAACCCTTGGTGGGTCTTGGCCTCCTCAATAATTTTCCTCCACTCATCTCGGTCTAGTGCCAGCTCTCTCCAGTTTCGAAGCTCTAAGGCAGAGATATCTTTGAGGACGTTGTCACTCCATCTTAGTTTCGGCCTTCCTAAGCTCCTTCGCCCTATTGGCCTTGAGTTCAGCAGGGACTTTGGTGCTTGATGCTCGGACATTCTCTCCACATGACCCAGCCACCGAAGTCTTCCCAGTTTTATAAATTTTGTGACGTTTGGCTCCTTAAATAGAGTATAGAGCTTATTGTTGTAACGTCTGCGCCAAAGTCCATTTTCTAGAACCGGTCCGAAGATACGCCTCAAAATTTTCCTTTCAAAAACATCCAGTGCTCGCTCATTCCTCTTAGTTAGTTCCCACGTCTCAGCTGCGTACGTGAGCACTGGCCTAATAAGCATTTTGTACACTAATATCTTGGTGTTTCTGGACAGAAGTCTGGATTTTATCTGCTTTTGTAGGCGGAAAAAACAGCGATTTGCGCTCACTATGCGCTTCTGGATCTCCTCTGTAGTATTGTCGTTGCTTGTTATCAGGGATCCTAGGTATGTAAATCTCAGTACCGTACATCCTGCGGCCATGTATTTGGTCTTCTGGAACTGTATTTGTACCATAAATTAAATAAATAAAAAATATAAAAAAATACCATTTTGAAATGTTTATGGGCAGAAAATTATATCACTCAAATGACGAACGTTTTCACGAACACATTTTTAGAGCCGTTTTCTTAAATTTGCTTCCACTCCTACCAGCGTTTCTTAGTTGATTTGTTCGTTTTCATTTTGTATTGTGGTCTTCAGTTCTTTCAGTGTGCACGGCTTCCCTTCGCACACTTCATGTGCTTGAATACAGCCCTACAAATAAAAATCACACATGGAAAGGTCAGGACAAGCCATGGAACTGGCCAAAGCTTGAAATTAGTCTAGATGTTTTAATTTTTTGAACACTGACGTTATTAATTGCAAAGAACTCCATTATTTTAAATATAAAAATTTAAAAAACACAATGTTTTGCTGGAAATAAACATGCAACAACTGGAAATAAATAAAAATTTAAAGAATAATTTGATTAACGAACAGCTTAATATTTGTTATTCTCCCCTTCTAAATATATTTAATACTACATAAAAAATTGTTTTTGAGGTATCTACGTTTTTAAAAAATATAGCCTTCAATAATCACTTATATTTTATAATTTATCTGTTGCTTTCACTGATGTAAATTATAATGAAAATGTCACCTGAACTTGTTGTATTGACCTGGTATTCCCGTAATCAGCATTTTTGAGAATACCTTTACTACCTGAAATCCATCCTTATAATGTTTAATTGCCCATATCTTAATAATTTAAAAAGGTAAACACCCAACTATTCTATGTATTTGTAAAGCTATTAACTATATTTGTATTATTATTAAGGTTTTTCCAAAATATTTGTATATAAACTCAAGAATAATAGCTATGTTTATCAGTTGATAATGGCCTAAACAGCCGAAACGATCGTCCTGTAAGAGACTAATAAAATATTGAACTCTCATAAAAAAAAATGTGTTTTTTTAATTTTTATATTTGAAATTAGTCCTTTAGAGAACAACGCTGGAACTGCAGCCAGTGAAGCTCTGGCTGTATGGGCAGTAGCCTCATCTTACTGGAACCTTCGTTTTCTTATTTTCATATTTCTGGTTCAGGTAAATTGTTTTCCATGTTCACAGAATCGAACAGAATCAACAGTTACAGCGTTTCCATCTTTTCATCCTTTTCGTTTCATCATCGAATGGCATGGAGTGATTAGTCGAACAACCAACACCACAACTTCTCCCTTCCTACAATCGCCAAGTACTACTCATTATTACAATTAATTGCAATTACTACAATCATTTACAAATACAAAAATAAGTTCTTCATCAAAACCAGCAAAATAATTTCGTGGTGACATTATGAATATAATTAATAAAAATACACTTTGTATTGAAAAATATCAACATGTTTCAGAAATAATTAATAAAAAATAAATAAATAATAAAATAAAAATATACAATTATATCCTGATGAAGGAGCCATGGGATGTGAAACATGTCGATATTTTTCAATACAAAAGTGGCGAAAACTAGTTTATTTTTATTAATTATACAAAAATGAATATTTACACATTCGAAGAACTCGCCCTGCAAATATAAAAGAAAAGTTTCACAACAAAATATTTATCTGCAATACTCGCTCACACAATTAAGTATCCATAATAATAAATTTGGCTCTAAATTATATAATAAAAAACTGCATTACAATAATGACATTAATACTCATTTATATATCTGTAATATATATGCGTTTACACATACCTGTTCCTAGCAATCTAGGCGATAGTGAAAGGAAACTAAAATACTAGAAGTTTGTTTATAATATAGAATGGTGTTTTATATCGAATGACCTTAAATACAATATGAAAGTGAATTAATCTTCAAGTAGCTAGCCTTCCCTGATAATCGATAATGGGTTGACAATCTTGTGTAATGAATAATTTCAGATTCGAGATAGTTGTTAATTAAGCCCATAGGCATATGTTTAAACCGGAGATTGTATTATAATCCTTCAGTTGGACATATCCATGTAATTTAATGGAATTTGGGATGTTAGCTAAACTGATTTAAGAATTTATACTAAAAATTTGAATTATTTTCCATTTAAATCTCAAAATTTTACAATGTTGTGTTTTCTTAAATGACATCTATCCTAGATTTACATGTTGTACTATTTCTTTGAATGTTCAACCTTTTGATATTATATCTTTATTTTAATCTGAAGACATGTTGCGAAATTTGCATATTTTCATCTTCTTCTTTATCATAATCATGCGAGAATAAATTTAATGGTAGCAACTTTATTTTTCTCATTTATTACAGACGAGTCTTTGATATCAATATTTGTGCATTCTGTAAAAGTTTGTAAGACCGAATGAAAAAATAAATTGATCTTAATATTGTGAAAAAATGCACTAAAACCAAAATTGAACTTAAATGCAACATTGTCTACTATTGAAATAAGTGTTTCAAATATTTTTATTTCCAACAAATTAAACTTTATAATGCGCACACTTTCAGTTATTTTGTCACTGTTATAATTTCGAGAGGAGCAGAACCTCTCATCATCAGGTCTAATTAATATCGTAATCAAATAATTAAATATATTTAATTATTAGTATTATTATTATTGTATTTTACAAAGATTAATTTAGTGTAAAATAAAATATTAATACTGTACCACACAGTAACTGCCATAACAATCAATAATATGACTCAAATATTATTCAGTTTATATATAAACATATTTAGTTTTTTAGTGTGTAAGAAATATATACCTACTAGAAACCCATATTTTCGTAAAAATAGTACTGAAAATACCATAAATACGTCCTAATATAGCCGGTTCCATTGATTAAAATATTGTTTATCTTCAAAGACAAATGTTCAAATGCAACAAGAAGATAATAAACTACTATTATAATTTCAAAGGTTTCTAAATCTAGATTTGCTTTTAACCAAACAGATGGATAACCTATTATTATATAATAAATGACTTTATATATCCCATATATAAGTAAATAAAATCAATCGATAGTCACGTTTCTAGAGTCGCTTAATAATTCTAGATGTCGGTTGCGTAACGAGCAAACAAAGTAAATCTATACATCTGTTGCATTAAATCTTGTTGCATTAAATTTTGTTGCACCGCAACGCTGATCCAAGTCTTACTTAAAATGTCAATTACTTTATATAATACGCGATGAAAGTCAGTTAGAAATAACAAGAAAAAAACACATCTCAAAAAGGACAATCCGAACTAAACAGTTGGTAGGTACTAACTTTCTGGTATTGAATTAAAATAATATTGAACCAATGAAGTTGATCAATATTTACCAATGAAGTTGATACATATATACCAAATCAATGAACAGATCTATATTGATTCATTTTAAAAATTTAAGTCAAGTAAAATGTTTAGAGGGTTTTTTACTCCCTTTATATTAACTCGTGGCGTCCGCTTGCTTGCCGGCTTGCCGTCGAATCGATTTTTGACCCTTTTCCCGTGATCCAATCGAGCTGAAACTTGGCAAGCAGACTCGTGACGACGATCAAGAAGATCTATCAAATTTTCGTTAAAAAATTTTTAATAATTATAGTATAATTTCGGATTTTTAGAATTTTTAATGGTTTTTTCAAATTGGAATCATTACAAAAGTTTGATTACTAACAACGGCGGCCCGATAACGTCGCGGAATATTTTCTAAATTTGAATTACTCCGTCGGTATACATAATAGATACTTCACTTGGAATTTCGAAAATCTAAATTGACTGACAAATGTTTTTAGAATTTAATCTTGCCGGCTTGCCGTTGAAAAAACTTTGGATCGATTTTTAACCCTTTTCCCGTGATCCAATCGAGCTGAAACTTTGCAAGCAGACTCGTGACGACTATCAAGAAGATCTATCAAATTTTCGTTAAAAAAATTTAATAATTATAGTATAATTTCGGATTTTTAGAATTTTTAATGGTTTTTTCAAATTGGAATCATTACAAAAGTTTGATTACTAACAACGGCGACCCGATAACGTCGCGGAATATTTTCTAAATTTGAATTACTCCGTCGGTATACATAATAGGTACTACGAATTTCGAAAATCTAAATTGACTGACAAATGTTTTTAGAATTTAATCTTCAAAGCATGAAGTTTCTTATCAAAGCTCAAAACATCTGACATTTTAGAAATATATTAAATTACTGTAAGTTAAGTGCTATGTCATATGTTTTAATTCGTCTTTAATTGTTGTTATATTTTACAAAGAAAGGGAGTATAATAAAAACTTGGTTTTTATGGGTTACTTTTTTATTACACTTTTTTATCCTTCCGACTTCAATTTAAACCTCAAACTTATAATGTTTATTACATTAATGTAGTTAGTAAAAATATCACAGCCATAGATCTGTTGCACTTGTAGCAGTAGATTAGGTGGTCTAGCCGCATGTAGAGTACTCATAGTATCGTAGATTCTAAGGGATCGGAATAAAAAAGTCCAGACAGCTTTTTTTTCATATCATAGCGATAAAATTCCAGACAATAATAGAATTACTTTAACCGCAATACGCGGGCAAACGGCTTTTGTGACCGACGAACAAATGGGGAGAATATTTTTTTTACTTACTTACTTACTTACCATCACGCCGTTTCCCCGTGGGAGTAGGCACAGAGGATAGACTCGCGCCACACTCTTCTGTCTTGACATACAACTCTCGCTTCATCCACATTCATACATATTCGCATGCAAGCTCGCCAGTTGTTGAGGCTTCTAACGGACCATCTTCCAGTATCTGGTTGCCCTGGTCATGCCACGTCTTCCGCGGTCGCTCTCTCTTTCTGGCGCCATCAACACATTTTATATCTTTCTTACCATTCTTTCCTCATTCATTCGCTCAACATGCCCAAACCATCTGAGCGACCCTTTTTTAATTCTATTAATTATGCTAAGATCAGCTTTACATTCATTCCTAATATTTGCATTCTTTACTCTATCATAAATTGATTTGCTACACATACGTCTGAGGGATCTCATCTCCACTGCATTCAATCTACTTCCGTTCTTCTTCTGCCAGCTCCAGGCTTCGTTTTCATACATCAGTGTTGGTACCAGAATTCCATTATGTATCGCTAATTTTGCCTCGGTAGACATATTTCTATTAGAAACTATTGCGTTCATAACACCGTTCACCCTATTCCCCGCAGTCACTCTCCTTTCGATATCTTTCTCAACATTCCCTCTTGTATCGAACATACTTCCCAAGTAAACAAATTCATCTACCTGTTCCAAACATTCATTACCTACAAGAATTTCACCCGTTGTCTTACTTTCCCCTTTTTCGAAAACCATCACTTTTGACTTGTTTACGTTCATTATAAGGTCACTTTCCTTGCATACATCATACATCCTGCTTACTAGCCTCTGTAAGTCCTGTAAATAATTTTTTTGTTATTTTTTTTCTGTCGATTATAATTAGAGATTGAACGATAAATAATTTTTCCGATACCGAATATTGCAGTAAATAATCGGCAATACCGATACCGATAACTAATGAAGTACCCACTTACACATTTTTACCCGACTGTCAAAGAATTTTCAAGTGTTTGTGTCTCTCTTCTATTATGTACAAAATAGCGATAATATTTTTTATTGATAAGTAAACATGTGTATGAGTAAGTATTCGAATTTATTTTTTATCAAAAACCCAACTTCGAAAAGAGAAATAAGAATTTCAATCCAAAATTCATATTATTTATTCACAGAGTATTAAAAAATATCAATAATTGAAGTTTTTGACAATTTTTTGTTAAGTTTATTCAAGTTATTGTATTTAATATCGGTGGATAAATAATCGACGATGCCGATATATCGGTCTGCCGATTAAATCGGCCGATATATCGGCATCGGTATCGTTACACCCCTGATCATAATAATCAGCGTCTTCAATCTTCTTTTTCTTCTTTTATATTAAATAAATTTGTTATTTTCGGTGCGTCGCGTCTCTGTCCTGGGCCTCGTCCAGAAGTGCTGTTCATTATTTGATCAATGTATTATTGTCTAGGCCTTCTTTTCTAATTTCTTCCCTCAATTATGTTTCTTAGGCGTGCATTGTGTCTAAGAATGCGTCCAACCCATTGGCCGCTTCGATCTTCCATACTTTTTGTACGCTCCCCTCTAAACCTCATTTGTCATTCTTTTCATTCATTCCTAGTACCATATCTAAAAAAGATCCCATCCTATTTCTCTATCTCTGTTCAATCGCTTTTTTTAAGTGCTATGTATGCTCCAAATGTGGGATTTAATCAGTTATTTTTGCGTCTTCCCGTTTTATTATTTATTATGAAATAAAGCCTATAAATTTATAAGAAACATGATTTTGGAAGGGATAGATATATAAAATCTAGAATTCAGTACATTTTAAAAAGTAATGCTCGGTGACTGCATTCAAAACATTTGTTTAATTTTTTGGATTTTGCTGCCTTTGCTTTTATAGCCCACATACGTAGGTTCGTGACTACTTTCCAAAGATCTCGTCTAAAATTGCCAAGTAATTATATACATATAAATAAATACGTCCCGCATACTAAAAGTCAGTGATGCAACGAATACTACTTTCGCGAATACGAATATCAAGCTTACTACTCGGCGAATACGAATACGAATAATTCAACAAGGTTATAATTAATACACCACTGTTCTTTTTTCTTCAAAAAGCACAACATTTATTTTATCCGTTTCTACATTCCCAGCATTCGAAAATAAATATCACTTTTTTCAGGCTTGCGAGAGATCATTTGAAATTATTTTATTTAGTCAACACTTTTACACACAACGTTAATAAAATGGAACGAACAATAGGTATTGCAAAACAAAAACTACATGAAATGAGCATCTAATCCTATTAATAACCCAACGAAACTAGATGAAAGACCTCACGTTATGCTGTGAAACAAGTAACAATTGACAACTTGAGAACTCAACAAATCCAAACATTCAATGTTAGGGGAATCCCCGATAATAGAGTGCGCAATGCAAACCGTCATTTGCTTTGTGTTCAGGTATTAATAGTTTGTTTCTAATATCCTGATGATATTCGGCGAATACGAATGTTCGTATTCGTTGCACCACTACTAAAAATGGTCCCGCGCGCGGTTCAGCATCCAGCATCAATCCCGGAGCATTCAGATCTCAATAGCTCTGCCTTTATTACTCTCAACAGTAGTCATTTCAAGTTACTCGAATAAGAAACGCTCTGTTCTTTGTGAAGTTGCTTCAAAAAACTTTGTAGATATTCAAACCGGTTATAAGAACACTTCTTCGGCTGCGAGCGGCGGTGCGCGCCGCGGTCTATCCCCGCGAGGGAGGCTGGGTGCATCTGCCATCTTCTTTCTTCGTACCGCCTGTCTCGAGACAGGTGGACGCGTCTCGATCGCGTCTCGAGGTACACCGCGCGTCTGTCGCTCGCTGGGGACACGAGAGATCCGAGTTATGTTGCGCACAGTGACGGCTTCTTCGATCGTGCGCCTAAACCATACTTTTGATATTTTTATAGTATTACCATTAAATTATGTGTAAATATATGCAAAAATGAATGAGACTGCCATTACACGGGGCCTGTATAAATATAATTTTTAAAGGTAAAATCGTAACAATATAGATTATGTCCGTACTTAAGGTTAAGGTACTAGTGCACATGTATACCGTACAGCTGGGCCCTAGTATCTAGAGTATCAAGAATTATTACTATTTAGACATTTAGTGATTATGAAATGCAATCCCGAGTCGGGATTGTCCTTTCGGGATCCCTCGATATTAGAAATTACAATCCCGCGGGATCCCTAGGGATCGGGATCCCGAATGCTTTTGTGTTTTTTCTTGTTTATAGCTAAATAGCAAAGATAATGCCTTGCATTTTTATATCAGCAATTTTAATAAATGTTAATTATTTATGATTGCATTAAAGTTTTTGTATGCGTTTTTCCAAGCATCAATCAGTCAATGTGTTAGAGTTAGTAGTATTTTTATTAGTTATGTTAGGTTGATAAAATATAGCAAATATTATTCAACGCAGTTTTCATTATTTGAATGTGACATGTGACTTAGGACGCATTTATTTAGATAATCCTATAAAAACCTATAGAATCTGACCACAACAACACTAGCTAATGTTTTCCACTCCTACTGTGCACTCCGCGAAAACACCTAATTCTTTCAGGCACTCCCAACTATTATAGTATTCAATTTTAATTCCATTTCTTGCATGCCACCTAGTGAATAACTAATAGTAAATAAGTTTTTTTCTTTTTTAGCAGTAAGTTGTTTGTAATATAATTTTTCTGTGTAAAGCGCCCTTGAGGTGAGTATTCGCGAAAGCGGTGCTATATAAGTTATCCAAATATTATTATAATGTTGAAGTTTTACGTAGAGCAAATACAAACAGACTTTTACTCAACATAGTAAAGCTCCGTAAAATTTCATATTTTGGTCATATAATGAGAGGCGAAAAATACTCCATCCTTCAGCTCGTCATGAAGGGGAAGATTGAGGGTCGCAGAGGGGTCGGAAGGAGGCGGCATTCCTGGCTTGGAAACACCCGAGAGTGGACCGGGATAAGAAGCGTGGAAGAGCTGTTCCGCACTGCCCTGGACAGGGAAACTTTCTCCCAGATGATCGCCGACGTCGGGGGGACCCGACAGGGCACATGAAGAATAAGAAGAAGAAGAAATAGTATCCAAAATGAACATAATGAACATAATTTTTAAGTACTTACTAAACGCTCTATAGACATGCACAATTAAACGTACAAAACATAAAAAATGCCGACCGATCCCGACAATCGGGATTGATCTCGTGAAACGCCTCCAGATCCCGCGGGAACGGGATTGCATCCCTAGCTCCTGTGTGTCGGTGATGTAACGTAGGTCTACCTGTCATACAAAATATGAAATATCTACCTTATTTACGAAAACTAAATTGTTACATTTTTTGTAATCATCGAATAGACATTTTCACACCAAAATTTCTAAATTAAACTGTTAGGAATGTACGGATTTTTTAATTAAAAATATTTATTCATTACTCTCGTATTTTCGGCCAGTGTGTAAGAGAGAGCAGTATATTGTGCATCGCAGTTAAATCGAGCAAGAAAGAGCACGACAATACCATACATTTCATGTAGGACAGAGATGGCGGTTGCTTGGGTTTCGGCGAAAGAAAAAACAATATAGAAAGAGTACGATAGAGTCGGGTAACACGTGCTAGACAAAGACGGAGTGCATGCGACTGAAGCGAGCAGGCGACCGCGTCGTTGTATTCAGTTGCTATTGAAACGTCGGCGGAAGCGCGCGCAAATTCGATTTGCCATGATTTTATAATAATTTACTAAAATAATGCAAATTTGTATATTTACCTTACATAATTATATAAAGGGACCTTTAAAAAGTCTTATCTGTATTGTGTATATGTATATTTTATCACATATTAAAAACTATGCCGATTTTTAATCAGGTAACGCTGTGTTACTCCACCGTCCCCAAAGTTTTTTTTAGCACAGTCTTTTAAGAGCTAGCGGCGATCGCCCGACGCCGACGCCACTGTCCGCGCCGCCGTGTAGTTACACGGAAAACGTATTGAGAATATAATCGGGTTTTTTGTATTTGTTGTTTTGCTTTTACATTGTTGGGCACAATGTTAATTATAAAGTGACAGCGTTCAATTATCTTTCGTCTCTTTCTTTTATTCGAACTCGTCCTTTTATTCGAACTCGTCCTTTTATTCGAAACTCTCCTGCGAGAGTCCCCGAGACCGTTGTGTTTATAGGCGGACACAATATTTTGGAATTATTCACGGCCGGCCGGACATTTTAATGAGAATTTTGATTAAAGACAACGTCCGTGTTTGTGGGACGCGCCGCGAGAGGCAGCAGTCGTGACTTCTGTGGACGGTTAATTGCATTTAATCCCACTAACTGACGCTTGCACCTAGCATGCACCTAGCATGCACCAGCTCTCTCCGGGAACTTGTCCGGCCAGATTCCGGCTTTGTTAATTCAATCCGAAATCAATCAGTAATACATACCAGTACCTCTCACTAATGAATAATAAAAAGTAACCCATAAAAACATTTTTTTTATTATACTCCCTTGCTTTGTGAAATATAGCAAGTAGCTTGTTGGTCTTGTGGTTAGGACACTCGCCTCGTGATCCAAAGGTCGCGGGTTCGAATCTCAGCCCAGATTAGCAAGTTTTTTTTTTTTTTTTTGGGAATCTCTACAGTATACAATTTATTATAATAATACATAACGTACTGGGTAATTCGTAGACCAATTATAGAGATCCACGGCATAAAATGTTGAATCAAGCAATAAAGAGAACATATATTAAATAGAGGGATAGGAGTGGGAGTTAGAGGGGGAAGTGGAGTGAGGTGTATGGGATTGTGGCTGAGTGGAGTGCGTATGTATTCTGTGCGTGACGTTGTATACAGATATGGGGGTATGTGTAAAGAGTGATGAGAGTTTGGCTGTGGTGTGTGTATGATGATGGTCGGTCTCAGCTAATCCGGTGAAGATATAGAAACTAGTAATATAATATAAGCGGTTTAAATACGATTTTTAAGAGCTGAGATGTTGGTATTAAATATATCAATGTCATTGAAGTGGTCATTGTATGCTTTGCATGTTCGCTGGATGAATGAGTTCTTCCTAGGGATGGATGAATGAATTAGTCCTATTTTCACAGCACAAGCGTTTAGCTTAGTTTGAAAATAGTAAGAATATTGATGTGACACGTATTCCGTGTTCGCATCTCTATTTAAAAAAAAAAAAAAATTAATGACGAATTAAAACATATAACATAACACTAAACTTGAAAAATAAAAAAGAACAGTGGTGTATTATTTATTAGCTTGTTGAATTATACGTATTCGTATTCGCCGAATAGTATGCTTGATATTCGTATTCGTGAAAATAGTATTCGTTGCATCACTAGATATATCGTAAAAAATATCAAATCCTGCATTGGGTTAGATTTGGAACAGAAGAGTTCCTGAAGGACAAAAGACATCCTTCTGAAAAATCTAAAGCAATGAATGAGGTTCGGTAAATCTATGGTTCAAGTATTTTGATGTTCGATAGCTTGGCAGGCTCTAGAATATGAATGTCACCCATGAAATACGGCCTTGACCATTCCGTTTGTAGCATTAGTTGTCGTAATATTTGAAGCGTTCTAAATGTGGGTGTAGTACTGAGAATGAAGGAGGATAATGTCACAGTATACCCAGAACAGTAGTTTATCTCCGGCCTGCCGGCGAGTTATTAGCCTACTCTTGCGTTGACGCTAGGGTTGTCACTTTATTTTTACTCCCTTTCTTTTAACTCGTAGCGTCTGAGATTCCGACGCATAAGGTAGACACGAAACCCGAAAATTTCTGTAATTAGTATACCTAGTTTCTGCACTTAAATTGCAAGAACGCTGATTAACATCAACGTAGACTTTTAAAAACTAACAGTCTTTGTGATGATCGACACACCTTTTTAGTAAAGCACCACAAACATAAAAAAAGGCATTTTTTTCAGGAAGCGCATTTTTTTTCTAAAGCGGCGGCTGCGAGCGCGAATGGCACCGAAGGCACGGCCCTTACTGCCGCCGCCTTGTGCCCCCATATTCTATGTCAATGTGTGCGTCGCAGTGCGTGCGTACACGGCGCCGAGCACGCACGCACACATTCTAATGGGTAGCGGCCAGTTTGTATGAAGACGTATTACTGTTCTTAGTATACTGTGATAATGTTATCGCTCATACCATAAAGATAAGCTTCCGACATACTCTGAACGCGTTCTGAGATATCCCGAGGCTTTTGAGACACTGCGCCTTGTCTACAAGGACAAATCAAGGTCCCGGCAGAAAAGGACACCTTAAAAAATTTAAACATCTGAATTTCTTTTCTGTATCTACTCTTCTGTAAGTCCAGCTGAGATGAACGCTTACAATCTTTAACAGAGAGCATTTCAAAAGGAAGTACAGAGAAGAAAAAACGTCTTTCAATGCTAACACTTACTGAATGTAAACCCGTTTACATGCTTCAATCGCTTACAATTGGGTTATGGAATGAAAGATATGTAAAACGTAGCTCTAGACACCTCGTGAAAATCCTATTTAAAAATTTGACTAAATATACCGTCTTGCATTGCGCATTCTATTTGGTATTATTTTTACTCCTTTATATTAACTCGTGGCGTCTGCTTGCTTGTCGTCAACAAAAACTTTGGATCGATTTTTGACCCTTTTCCCGTGATCCAATCGAGCTGAAACTTCGCAAGCAGACTCGTGGCGACGATCAAGAAGATCTGTCAAATGTTCGTTAAAAAAAAAAAAAATTATAGTATAATTTCGGATTTTTAGAAATTTTATTGGAACATTAGAAAAGTTTGATTAGCAACGGCGGCTCGATAACGTCGCGGAATATTTTCTAAATTTGAATTACTCCGTCGGTATACATAATAGGTACTTCACTACGAGTGTCGAAAATCTAAATTGACTGACAAATGTTTTTAGAATTTAATCTTCAAAGCATGAAGTGTCTTATCAAAGCTCAAGACATCTGACATATTAGAAATATATTTAATTCCTGTAAGTTTAGTGTTATGTTATATGTTTTAATTCATCTTTAATTGTTGTTATATTTTACAAAGAAAGGGAGTATAATAAAAACTTGGTTTTTATGGGTTAGTTTTTTATGTAAAACTCTTGTTTGGCATCTATTTGCTCATTCAGTGGGATACGACCGTAGCGAGAGAGACTGATTGACAGCTATTTCCTATTAAAAAATTTATTTATTTATTATTGATCAATTAATTATTCAATGTATAAAAATCATTCAACACGAATTAAACTTAGCGCAATTTTTTAATCTACGCTATTTCGCAATCGTAACACGTATTTATTTCGCACGTGCCAGGTCTTTCGCGGACGCCCTCTATTCCTGTTGCCTTCAACGCTCGCCTCATATATTTTCTTAACCATCCTTTCCACGTTCGTGCGTTCCACATGACCAAACCATCTCAGCACTCCTTTCTTTATTCTGTCTACCACACTACAGCTAGCATTGCATACACGTCTAATTTGTTCATTCCTCACTCTATCGACCAAAGGTTTTCCGCACGAACGTCTTGGTGACCGCATTTCCACCGCATTCAGTCTACTTTCATTCCTCTTTTGCCAATTCCAGGCTTCACTTCCATACATCAGGGTTGGCACTGGAACGTTATTATGTACCGCTAGTCTCGCTTCCTTTGACAGATTATTTGCCATAATTGCATTTAGAGCTCTATTAACTTTGTTTCCCGTGGTCACTCTCCCTTCGATATCATTCTCAGCCTTGCCGTCTCCACTAAACACACTTCCCAAATACACAAATTCGTTCAAGGTTTTCCGCACAAGCGTCTTGGTGACCGCATTTCCACCGCATTCAGTCTACTTTCATTCCTCTTTTGGCTTCACTTCCATACATCAGGGTTGGCACTAGAACGCCAGAATCAAATCAAAAACCTGCTGTTCAAACTGTCCTGCCCGACGACGGCATCACGGGCCAGCGAGTCGCCGAGATTCGGTCCACGGTCTTGCGATGATGCAGTAGCGCTTGTCATTGGCCTCGGAAGACCAGCCAGGCTGCCCAGCACCGGGAGACCAGGAATAAATTAAGCGCGCGCTAAACCCCGACAAAAGTTCCATTTATTACGCGCGGAACAGCTATTTGTTTAAACGCAAACAAACGTGGATCTGCGCGGAGTGGGGGGAGCACAATACACACATCCGCCGGAGCATCAATCACCGCGACTTAATGGACGCCTGTCATTCTCAAGGCATTCCTATTTCTGTGAGCATTATTCACGTCCCCCTCTCCCCTCTTCCTTCTCGCTCCCCCCGGCAGGCGCACCACCGCCCCCATCCGCGGAAACATATTTATTTTACTTAAAAAGTAAAGTCCTCGATATCGATTCGCGTATTACTTACCCTACGTCGAGGGCTGTACCGACACGATTTTGTTAAATTATTTATTTATTTATTTATTTATTTAATGTTCATGGAAGACCAACAGCACACCAAAGAAGCATAGAAAACATTGATATAATATAGATGGCCAATTACAGGTCTCCACATTTAGAAATATATTAGTAATGATAATAATAATGTTTATTCCAGCGTAACCAGGTTGTTAGTGCAAGACCTGGTCCGCCATATAGTTTGAAAATTACGTATATGTTATATCGTACATGGAGAGAAAATATAAAAAGGAGAAAAGAAAAAGAGAAATAATTAAAGTAATAAAGAAAAAAGAAGAAAAGGGAAAAGAAAATCATATACAGGGTTATTTGTAAAACATTAATAACCTCGCAGGACTATATTCCTGCCTTGATTATGAGTCGAAAATGTTCAAGCTATTATGACCTAATATCAATTGTTAAGGAGATATGCGACATCAAAGTTTGCATTTTTTTTTTCAATATTTCCGACTTATTTTTTGTAAAACGTTGGACTATCATTACAGTAACTCATATCGATTACGAAAAATTCATTCGTTTCAATACAAGTTAAATAAAATGATAAAAACCCTGAAAAAATTCCAATTGAAATGTTTTCCAATTGGAATTCGAAGGTTTTTATTTTTTTATTTTCTTGTATTAAAGGAAATGAATTTTTCATATTCGATATAAGTTACTGTAATGATATTACAATGTTTTACAAAAAATAAGTCAGAAATATTGAAAAAAAAATGCCAACTTTGATGTCACATATCTCCTTAACTATTGATATTAGGTCATAATAGCTTGAACATTTTCGACTCATAATCAAGGCAGGAATATAGTCCTGCGAGGTTATTAATGTTTTACAAATAACCCTGTGTATTAAATCGTACATGGAGAGAAAATATAAAAAAGAAAAAAGATAAAGAGGAATAATTAAAGTAACAAAGAAAAGAGAAGAAAAGGGAAAAGAAAATCATATATATGTGTGTAGAAAAAACATGTTTCATAACAAAAAAATTATCTAAATGATAAATTGTCATTCTGATACAATATTATTTTTTCATTTTCATATAATAATTACATAAATTTTGCGCTATTCTTCATAATAATATGACTATCGAAATTCGTCACATTTTTATGTCACTTTTGATAGTTCTAAATTAATTGTTTCCGTAAATAGATATTCGATATATTTAGGTCAAAGATCGTTAGTATCATAGATAGGAGGCGGTTAATATTCTTAACAGTAGTAAAAAATAATCAACATATTTTGTGTCTCACTACTCCATTTGATTTGCTGGAAAGCAGAGGTCGGCGGTTCGAGCCTCATTCCAGACATCAGCGAACTAGTCCTATTTTCACAATAGTTTAGCTTAATGTAAAAACACGTAGTAAGAATATTGATGCAACACGTATTCCGTGCTTAATATTTAAAAAAAATATGAATGATATAATAATTTATATACTATATATATAAATATACTATTTTAAAAAAAATATGAATGATATAATAATTTTTACCTGCATCTACCAACGCCGAAGTTCATTTTTTTTAAATGAAGCTTTAAAACGAGCAAATATTATTGCATAAGTATTTATTAATATGCAAACGGTTGTAAGTTGTACAGCATAAATACAAAAATTCGACGGTGTATGAACAAAATGTCGTACAGAAGAGTCATTCGCGGAGCGGGCTGTATTTTAGTAATTTATTTTTATAGGTAAAATAATTTATAAATATATTTTATAGAAATACATGGGTGCACCATAAGGAAGGATGCGGAAGGATGCAAATACTCCGCTCCTAAGGCTAACTATTCTCGTGATTAGACGTGGTGTATCGACTGATAAGAATATGATTAAGAACCATATAGTAGTGGATATCATGGATCGTGTATCTAAGTTAAAATGGCAATGGGCAGGACATGTTGCAAGACAGGATGCTACAAGGTGGACTCCCAGAGTTCTGAAGTAGATACCTTGGGAAAAATTAGAGAGGCGTCGGAAGACCTCAAAAGAAATGGGCCGACGACATAACCGCTGTGGGGGAAAAAATGGCTACAATTAGCAAACAACAAGGAAGGATGGAAGGGTATGGAAGAGGCCTATATCCAGCAGTGGAGAGATGAAGGCTGAAGGAGAAGAAAGATATCAGTGTGAGTCTCATTATTGTCTGCCTATTCGTGTACAGTAGCGATGTGGTGCAAAATATATCAATATAAAAAAAAGAGTACCTGCCTACTTCTTACAAATTGCTCTTCACGAACGACGACTAAATAACAAACAAAAAAACTAACCCATAAAAACCAAGTTTTTATTATACTCCCATTATTTGTAAAATATAACAACAATTAAAGACGAATTAAAACATATAACATAGTACTAAACTTATAGTAATTTAATATATTTCTAAAATTTCAGATGTTTTGAGCTTTGATAAGACACTTCATGCTTTGAAGATTAAATTCTAAAAACATTTGTCAGTCAATTTAGATTTTAGAAATTCGTAGTGAAGTACCTATCATGTATACCGACGGAGTAATTCAAATTTAGAAAATATTCCGCGACGTTATCGGGCCGCCGTTGCTAGTAATCAAACTTTGGTAATGATTCCAATTTGAAAAAACCATTAAAATTTCTAAAAATCCGAAATTATACTATAATTATTAATTTTATCTAATGAAAATTTGAAAGATTTTCTTGATCGTCGCCACGAGTCTGCATGCAAAGTTTCAGCTCGATTGGATAACGGTAAAAGGGTTAAAAATCGATCCAAAGTTTTTTCGTCAGATAAGCAGACAAGACGACAAGTAGACAAGCAGACGTTACGAGTTAAAAGAAAGGGAGTAAAAACGGGCAAATGTATAGACAAAGTATTATTACTTTGGTAATGGTTCAACCAAGCGTCATTTGAAACGTATCATATTCATGAATTACACGTATCCATCTGCAACGTACACTCATTGCCGATCGATCAATTAAGGTGTACCGGGTTTGACTCCGGTAGTTTGAAGTGCAGCGAACGATATAAATAAAAATAGTCTATGAATAGAACACAACGTTGTTTACTTCACACAATGACAGTTTAATTAACGCGGGTCTGAACTTTCAGACCCGCGTTCTACACAAACAACACCATTAAGAAATACATTTTCAATAATAAAACTAAAACAGAACATCTAGATAATAGTGGGGTTTATAAAATTAACTGTGGGAACTGCCAATCATGCTATATAGGACAAACCGGAAGAAAAATAAAAACGCGAATAGATGAACATTTTAAAGGGATAAAAAATTTCAATATTAATTCAGAGATGGCAGACCATGTGAGATCAGAGGGACATCACTTCAAGTATGATAACGTGGAGGTGTTGCATGTATGCAAAAAAGGAAAGAAATTGGACATCTTGGAAAATATAGAAATTCATCTAAATAATGATAAGGCCTTAAACATACAAACACCACTTATTACATCCCCCCTTCTTACCATACTAGCCCCTCCCAGCAACCACTTTCACTTTCCGCCTGCCCCTCCCCCGCTCCCGACAACTCCCGCCCCTATGTAGTAGATAAAATGTCTTCTAGTCTTAAGTTAGTATATTACTGAAGATGATGCAGTAAGCATCGAAAACGTTTTAATTAATTTAATTAATTAAACTGTCATTGTGTGAAGTAAACAACGTTGTGTTCTATTCATAGTTATTTACAATGAACTTCCACAAATTTAATCACGAAAATTTCGAAATATTAAAAATAGTCCTTCTAAATTAAAAAAAAATATTTTTGCAATAAAAAACGTATAATTTTGTGTTTGATTTCCTAATTTATCTCGAGATTTTATTTATGAAATCTGCAATGTTCGAGCGCCTTGTATTTGTCATGTTTAGATTGATATTATTTTTATACTGGTGTGTCAGACATTATTCTGGAACCGAATCATCAAAACTCGCGCAGTTTTATTCAAAATTATTTCAGAGTTGTTATATTTTTTGTTTACTCGAATTTATTTTCGACATTCCTCCCACTTATTTTATGTCACTCAGAAATATAAGTCATTCTATCACTGATTATATATAATATTAGGTCCTTACATATGAAATTGGCGTTTAGTATGGGAGGAACATAAAGCCGATTTTTTTTTTATTATAATATTTTTATTTAATCAAAGTATGTACCATTGCTATCTATGCACTTTTGCCATCTCATAGGTAGTTCATCGATCCCTTTACTAAAAAAACCATTCGGACGGGAATCAATAAAATCTTTGAAGGCGGTTTGGACTGCCCCATCGGAGTTGAATTTTTTCCTTTGCAAGAAGTTATCCAAATTTCGAAAAAAATGGTAATCTGTTGGGGCAAGGTCTGGAGAGTACGGTGGATGTCTTAGACATTCCAATTGAAGCTCCTCTAATTTGGTAGCCGTCTGTTGTGCAGTGTGTGGTCTAGCGTTATCATGAAGCAGCAGTGGGCCTAGAGCGATTAACCAGCCTTGGTTGTTTAGCAGCTAGCTTTTCCATCATGGTTTGCAGT